>CAWUFW010015439.1:0-361160 GCA_963921515.1 Calotriton arnoldi | reverse complement strand
GTTTACATCACAGATAAAACCGTGCCAAACAATGCTTCTCTCTACGTGACTGATGAACGAAACACCCCAGGAAGAAAGGTGAGCAACGTTACAGCATGAGGCACCTGAACATTGCAAGTGAGGAAGTGCAAAAAACAAACCAGACAATAGGTCTCACCCATGAAAGCTATTTGCTTTGCTAGTTGCAAGTGATTTGTTGTTTTTCAATGAGTGTGAAAATTGATGCACTGCCATGGAGTACTCCAAGCTAATTTAAAAAAAAAAAACTCATATCAGCAGGAGAGGATGCTGGTCAACCAGTTAGAAACACAGCAAATCAAAAATACTCCGGGGTGGAAGCATACGGGGGTGCCAAAGAGCTGTTATCCAAGATCCCGACTTGAGCTAGCTGCTTCACTTCCTGATCTAAATTAAAAAATTTACCTATCTTCCCTTCTTGCCTGAAATTGAAGTTTTGTTGGGGCTATTTAAACCAGTCCTGCCATCGTTCAGCCGGGTTCTGTGGGTGAGAACACTGGGAGCCAGCTGGGGACATAACGGAGTCACACCATAACTGATTGAAGGACAGTGCAGACTATGCGGGGCTGGTTTATGCAAATATGGATCGCTCAAATGTGCGCTGGACTTGCATTGGGGAATAGAATTGTCAGTTATTGCTACCTTGTGGAGACCCTATTATCGGGCTATAGAAGTGACTCGGCGTGAAACTATAAATGTGGCACCGCAGCAAGCTGCAGACATTTGGCTCTTGAATAGTAAAATGACATTGTAAAATGGGAGAGGGTAGATACAGTTCTTGAGCTGCAGCAAGTGGTGAGTGAGTAGCCTTGGGTTGGTGGCTTCTGGCTGCTCCAGTGCGTAATGCCCATGTTGGATTTAATGGGGAAACATTCCTTTCTTTACTTTCAATGTGCTGTTTGTAGGGTGTGGGGGGAGGATGTTTTTCACTGATGATGGTTCTCGGTGTGGGTGGCGGAAGGAACAGTTTGGAGGGAAGTAGGTAATTGATTTGTGGCAAACTCTACAGTGGAATCTTATGGTCATGTGCGTCCTAAGAGGAAACGGAGCAGTTAGTCGATAGTTCTGTGATTAATTCCTTACATTCACATAGACTCCCACTGAATAGTCCAGGTTAGGTATGCTTCAATTGGACGTCAGATTTATCATGTGGAACATGAGCGGCTTAAACAACCCTAAAAAAGCCAGCCTGGTTGTAGCATACCTCAATGGGATATGAGCATATGCAGTTTTTCTACACAAGACTCATCTCATGGCCTAAGCTGAGAGGACTTTTGCTTAGTCTTGGGTACGCCACATACTTCTCTACTTAAAATTCCCGCTCAAGAGGGGTGGCAATCCTAGTTAGAAAGGGTGTTCACTTCCATTGTTAATCTTGGCTGAGGAATTTTGATGGCAGTTACCTCACACTCTGGCAATGCTGGGGGGCTGTGGAGGGGTGGGTCTAGAGAACATCTATGGTCCGAACATGAACAGCCCTGGGTTTGTTTTGGGATTTACTAGTGAAAATGGAATCTTTGATGGCCCATGGTCTATTGCGGGGGATTATTTTAATTGGAATTTAGACTGGCGCCTAGTTAGGTCCCCGACTACCATTAGACCTCTCTCACATAACTCAGAATTCAAAGAAAATCATGAAAGACTGTTCACTGATGGGAAACGACCTTTACCACGCATGACCATTACCATGCATATGCCTTTCCCGCGCATGCCTTTGCAACAAAGATGTAATGATATATCAGGTAAGTGAAACCGATGTTTAAAAAAAACAATCATGTATGTGTGTGTGTGTGTGTGTATATATATATATATATATATATATATATATATATATTCACTGAAAAAACAATAGGTTTCAGGGGCGTTATAGTTACTTGGACATTGCACTCGTACAAAACCCGTGAAATTCCCCCGTTATAGTTAGTTCAGCTAACTATAACTCGCGCCCCCGCAATGCACTGCTGATGACGTCACATATTACATCACTCATGACATGGTCAGTGACATCACTGATGACATCTCAAATGACATCACTGATGACATCATCCAGTGACTGTGTGTTTCTGTAAAGTTTAAATATTTTTAATATATATAGGAAAAGACGTATTGAAGAATGAGTGGGTGTGTAAGTGTCTGTATGGATGATTTAGTAGGTGCGTGACTGACTCTATAAGTGAGTGATTAAACGTATCTTACTGAATGCATGGGTTAGTGACTAAACTGGGTGAATGTCTGTATCCGTCTGTCTGTTGCTGTGTAAGTGGCTGCATGGGTTTGTGAATAGCTACATGAGTGTCTATATGAGTTATTGAATGCTTGTCCGAGTATCTGTATGGGTGCCTGAGTGTTTGTGTGGGAGGGGTGTGTGCAACTCTGTGCATAGATGTGTGAGTGGGTGATTCACTGGGTGGATGGTTTCAAGAGTGCAACTGTGATAGACTGTATGGGTGGGTAAGTGTGTGTAAGAGTGTGTTAGTGAGTGAATGTATGTCCCAGTGGTACATGTGTGAGTAACTACATATGTGAAAGGCAGTATATATGTGTGTTGGAGTATATAAATAGCTATAAGCGAGAGTGAGTGATTGTGATAGTGGCTGTATGGATGAGTGTGTGCTTGTATCTGTGATTGTATAAGAGCGTAACAATGTGCTACTATTTGTATGAGTAAGTGAGCTGGTGTGTGTATAACTGTATAGGTGAGTAAATGGCAGTGTGTTTAATTATTTGCATGACTGACTAGGTGTGTGAGTACCTCTATGGATGAGTGGCGGTGTTTGAGTGTCTATATAGGAGTATGAGTGCATATGATAGTCCTGTACTGAGTGACCGTAAGTATGAGTGACTGTACGGGTGAGTGAGTGGATGTGTGCGTAGACCTAAGAATCAGTGAGTGGGTATGTAGTTATTGGTGTTGGAGTGTCTATGGTTTTGCGAATGGCAGTCTGTAATTTAGAGTGGGTGTATCAAAGGTTATATTAGAGTGTGAGGAGGTGCATCAGATTATCACGTGGATGATGTCATCAGTGATGTCATTTGAGATGTCATCAGTGATGTCATCAGTGATGTCACTGACCATGTCATGAGTGATGTAATATTTGACGTCATCAGCAGTGCATTGCGGGGCGCGAGTTATAGTTAGCTGGACTAACTATAACGGGGGAATTTCACGGGTTTTGTACGAGTGCAATGTCCAACTAACTATAACTGTCCCTAAAACCTATGGTTTTTTCAGTGAATTTCAAAGGTTTTTAAATGCTAATTTGTAACTATAACGTCCCTGAAACCTATGGTTTTTTCAGTGAATTTCAAAGGTTTTTAAATGCTAATTTGTAACTATAACATGTCTGAAACCTACAGTTTTTTCAGTGAATTTCAAAGGTTTTGTAAATGACAATTTTTAAAT
Organism: Calotriton arnoldi; assembly: GCA_963921515.1. Classification (NCBI taxonomy): domain Eukaryota; kingdom Metazoa; phylum Chordata; class Amphibia; order Caudata; family Salamandridae; genus Calotriton; species Calotriton arnoldi. The sequence continues at coordinate 357,739 of CAWUFW010015439.1, read as the reverse complement.
GTATTAATTGTTATATAAATTTTTTTCATACTGATTTCCAAATTTTTTAGAAACAATTTTTTTTACATTTTATTTTTAAATTACATTGTAATTACATTATACATTACAAAAAATACTTTCTCAGAATGAATTACTTTAGTTTAATTACTTTGCACATAGGCAATAGACTTTTAAGTACAGTAGTTACAGTTGTTGCAATGGGCAACACATTTTCAAACACAATGCAACATTCAGCTCAATGTGAATTTCTAGTTAAATGCAATTAGTTACTTTATGGATTACTTTTCTAACCACATTACTGGATCCTAGATTCAGTCCTGGGACATCTCCTGTAAACAGTTGAGTAAAAGCGTTTTGGTTACAGTCGTGATTTTTAAGGAATATTATTGTACTTTAAAAGTTCACACTTAGAAACTTTTCTCATAGAATCACCAATGTTATCCTATGGAAGGAAATTCACTTAGAAGTTAAAAACTGTTATCGTTACTTTTTCTTACTCAGTGTTGGATCCTGGATCCAGCACTGGTGCATCTCCTGTAAACAGTTGAAAGAATGCGTTTAAGTCATACAGGCGATTTTTAGGAATATTTGTAGTTTGTGAAAATCGACACTTTGAAACTTTTCTGCTGAAAACCAGACAATGGATTCCTATGGAAGGAAATTCAAGTTACTGGTAAGTACGGTTAAAATTACTTTTGAGGATCAGTACTGGGCTGAAAGATGCAGCACTGAGGTCTCTCCTGATAACAGGTGAGTAAATCGGAATTCGTATTTCGGCTGATTTTAGAGGACTATTTTAAAGTTCCAAAACTCCACACTTAGAAGAATTTCCAAGTGAAACCAGTCAATGTTAGCCTATGGAAGGAAATTCAAGTTACTGGTAAGTACGGTTAAAATTACTTTTCAGGACCAGTACTGGGCTGAAAGATGCAGCACTGAGGTCTCTCCTGATAACAGGTGAGTAAATCAGAATTCGGATTTCGGCTGATTTTAGAGGAATATTTGTATGTTTCAAAAATCAACACTTAGAAACTTTTTCAGCAAAAAGCAGGCAATGATATCCTATGGAAGGAAATTCAAGTTACTGGTAAGTACGGTTAAAATTACTTTTGAGGATCAGTACTGGGCTAAAAGATGCAGCACTGGGTTCTCTCCTGATAACAGGTGAGTAAATCGGAATTCGTATTTCGGCTGATTTTAGAGGTATATTTTAAAGTTCCAAAACTCCACACTTAGAAGAATTTCCAAGTGAAACCAGTCAATGTTAGCCTATGAAGGAAATTCAAGTTACCGGTAAGTACGGTTAAAATTACTTTTCAGGACCAGTACTGGGCTGAAAGATGCAGCACTGAGGTCTCTCCTGATAACAGGTGAGTAAATCGGAATTCGTATTTCGGCTGATTTTAGAGGAATATTTGCACAATGGTGAAGGGAGGGGCGGGGCCTGAGGTGACATCTGTGCAAACGCGCCCCGTGGCGCGTTGTAAGTTGGGGGATTAAGTCCCCTTGAATCATGAGGGTCCCTACGGGCCAACTAGCCCACCAGGAACCTCCAGTATGCGCCAGGGGCTGCGTTGCAGAGACATGTACAGAGGCCACACCCCTTTTACACCTCTCTGCAACGCAGCTCTGTGGCGCTTTCTGGACGTACCTGTTGGGCTAGTTGGCCCCCAGGGACCCTCAGGATTGAAGAGGATTTAATTCCCCATCTTAAAACGCGCCCACGGGGCCTGTTTGCACACATGTCATCTGAAGCCCCGCCCCTCCCTTCACCACTGTGCAAACGCGCCCCGTGGCGCGTTTTAAGTCGGGGGATTAACTCCCCTTGAATCCTGAGGGTCCCTGGAGTCCAACTAGCCCACCATGTTCCTCCAAAAGCGCCACAGAGCTGCGTTGCAGAGAGGTGTAAAAGGGGCGTGGCCTCTGTACACCTCTCTGCAAGGCAGCCCCTGGCGCATACTGGAGGTTCCTGGTGGGCTAGTTGGCCCCAGGGACCCCCAGTATTCAAGGGGAATTGTTCCCTCTCTGCAAACGCGCCAGGGGCGCGTTTGCAGAGTGGTGAAGGAAAGGGGCGGGCCGTTTTTTTTTTTCCCCTGAAGGGAGGCCGTGTAGCCCCCCTTCCTTTTTCCTATTTTTAGGCCCTGGGGACCCCATCCCCCAGGGCCTTACCCCTTTTTTTAAATTAAAATTTAATGGCCCCCTTCCCTGGGCCTGTATTGGCCCCGGGGACCCCATCCCCCGGGCATGGCCTCTTTTTGTTTTTATTTGGAGGTGGGCTGCGTGGCCCCCCTCCTCAGGCCATTTAAGGCCCCGGGGACCCCATCCCCTGGGGCCGGCCTTGCACTTTTTTTTTTTTTTTTAAACTTTTTGTTACTTTGGGAGGGGGGCTGCGTGGCCCCCTCCGTGGCCACTTATGGCCCCGGGGACCCCATCCCCCGGGGCCTGGCCTCTCGTTGGGGACTGTGGGGGGTCCCCAATCCCCCACAGTCCCGCCTGCTCCCCGTGTCCTACGGGAGCCGGCATTGCTTTACACATGGGGAGCTGCTAAGATGCAGCTCCCCATGTGGAAAAACTGTCGGCTTTGGATATTGGAAGAGAGATCAGGTTTCCTGCTCTCTCTTCCAATATCCAAAGCAAGTTTGCAATGAGTTATTGATTGGTTGTCTGAGTATCTGTATGGGTGCCTGACTGTTTGTGTGGGTGGGGTGTGTGCGACTCTGTACATAGATGTGTGAGTGGGTGATTCACTGGGTGCATGATTTGAAGAGTGCGTCTGTGATGGACTGCTTGGGTGGGTGAGTGTGTGTATGGGTGTGTTAGTGAGTGAATGTATATCTCAGTGGTACATGTGCGAGTAACTACATATGTAAAAGGAAGTATATATGTGTGTTAGACTATTTAAAAGGCTATACGTGAGAGTGTGATTGTGAGAGTGGCTGTATGGATGCGTGTGTGCTTGTATCAGTTATTGTATAAGAGCGTAAGAATGTGCTAGTATTTGTATGAATTATTGAGCTGGTGTGTGTATAACTCTATAGGTGAGTAAATGGGTGTGTGATTAATTTTTTGCATGACTGACTAGGTGTGTGAGTACGTCTATGGATGAGTGGCGGTGTGTCAGTGTTTATATAGGTGTATGAGTGCATATGATAGTCCTGTACTGAGTGACTGTAAGTATGAGTGACTGTACGGGTGAGTGAGTGGATGTGTGTGTAGTCCTAACAATCAGTGAGTTGGTATGTAGTTATTGGTATTGGAGTGTCTATGGTTTTGAGAATGGCAGTCTAATTTAGAGTGGGTGTATCAAAAGTTATATTAGGGTCTGAGAAGATGCATGAAATTATCACATGGATGATGTCATCAGTGATGTCATTTGAGATGTCATCAGTGATGTCACTGACCATGTCATGAGTGATGTAATATGTGACGTCATCAGCAGTGCATTGCGGGGGCGCGAGTTATAGTTAGCTGAACTAACTATAACGGGGGAATTTCACGGGTTTTGTACGAGTGCAATGTCCAAGTAACTATAACGCCCCTGAAACTTATGGTTTTTTCAGTGAATTTCAAAGGTTTTTTAAATGCTAATTCCTAACTATAACGCCCCTGAAACCTATGGTTTTTTCAGTGAATTTCAAAGGTTTTTTAAATGCTAATTCCTAACTATAACGTGCCTGAAACCTATGGTTTTTTCAGTGAATTTCAAAGGTTTTTTAAAAGCTAATATTTAAGTGTAATAATAGTTATACTTATGTTTCTTGTACTGAATTTCTTTAGTTTTTTATATTTATTTGTAAATATATTATTTATTAATTAATATTGTATATTTTTATGTATTTTGCAAAAAAAAAATATTTAATAAAATATTGTATAATTTTTTTCTGTTATATTTTTATTTTAATATATTTGTATTGTTTAATTTAAAAAAAAAAAAATTGGGGGGGAATCGCGCACCGAAAGCGTACCGAACGCGGCGAATACGCGTACCCCAGCCACCTGTTTAAGGAACTCGTAAAGGATCCGCGTATGGTATGCGACGGGTGCGTGTTTCTAGTCACGTAACATACGTATATTACATGTGTGCGCGTTTGCTAAGCGACCGGTACGCGATTCCTGCTCCGGCTTATACGCGACACATACGAATTACTGTACGCGACGCTTGCGCGGTGGCAGGCCCCGCGTGACGTCAAATACGTGCCCGGGTGCGCGATTCCCGCGAAAGTTTTTATATTGAAAAATAATATGTATGTGTCTTTAATGTACATATGAAGGTAAGAGATTATCTAAGGTATTCATAAAAATAATATATTTCTACTTGTAATACACTTATATTACTTTTAAATGTATTTTCGCGAAACCGCGTCGGGTGCGCGCGCCGTGTGCGCACGGTGCGCGAATCCCATGTGACCTCCAAAAAAAAGGATTTGATTGGTCCATAATATTTCCCACTGTAACTATTGAAGGACCCCACCCTTTTTAATTATTCTGTTTAGAGCACTGGATGAGACACATCTCTTCTCCTTCCAGAGCTGATTTTGTATTTTTTTGTGGTGTTTTGAAAAAATTGAATTACAGCAATGGCATCTGCTTCACAAGCGCCTCATCATTCTTCTGAAGAAGATATCTTGGAGGAAGATCCACCCAAGAAGAGACCTGAGTCAGTGGTGTGGAAATTTTTTTACCTTTCCTGCTGGTGAAAAAAAGTCAACGCTAGGAAAGTTACATGCTCGCTGTGTGAAAGGGTCCTGTCACGAGGAGTGACAAGAAATACTCCTGTGGAACAGCGAGTATGTACAAACATCTGCGGACCATTCACCCTCGTAATCTGGCACGAGAGGAAATGAGACGTGCAGCAAATAATCCACCACCAGGCATTGCTAGCACCTCAGGAGCGTCCACATCGGCAACAGCAATAGACATTCGCCCCGAATTTGCTTTTCTGGAGCAGCACTGCACTAAGTGCAAAACCATCGTTTTTATGGTGAACAATCCGTGGATGCTATTTGTGCAGCACAACGAAACCACAAGTGCTAATTTTTTTGTTTGTTTGTTTTTGGAATGATGTTTAATTACAAAAGCTAACTGTTTTCTTCTTTTTTTTTTTGTTCAATTTTTAGAAAACACCAAAAAAAGTACACATTTTTTCAAAAAATACAAAAGAAAAAAAAAAAGTTCTTCTCAGAACTACCTTATCTGGTTAAAAAAAGAACTATAATTGCATGGTAATGTCTGAAAGTTTGCTTGAATATACGTGTAGAGTATGATTTACTGAAAGAATACATTAGTGGTGCATGGTGAAGTTATGAGTGGTTAGATATTGGCGGAGTGATGGGATAGGAAGATAGTGCTGGATGGGTGAATGAGGAAGTGCATAGGAGTGACAGCTGGATTGCTAGGCTGCATGCATACGAAGTGGGTATTTGCAAGAGTGTATCAATAGTATAGACGCGGTTAGAGTTGTGCAAGCATAGTGCAGAGAATGTTGAAGGTGTGAAAGACAAGTGTGTAGGTGGTTAGAGAACCGCATGCATAGTGGATAGGGGTTTGAAACAGTCTATGTGCTAAGGCCTAAGTTACTGAATGAGTACTTGGGTACTGACTGAACAATTAGAGTACTGCAAGGAGAGTGCCTGGGTGAATGTATAAGTGTTTACCAACTGGAGGATGCTGCAGCATTCACAGACATCTCCAGATTTATTTTTTCTGATTATTCTGGAGATGTGTATTGTTCTATAAGTGTTTTGTGGAAACGCCCACAGCAACATGTATCGAATAGCCTTTTAATGCAAAGTGGTGTGTATGAAGAGGTCTATTTACAAGGAGAAGAAAAGCTACACTGGGTGCCTTTTCCTCTTCTTGTAAATATAAAGGAGTGTCTGGCGCCATCACTATGTTACAAAAAGTGACATATTGTTGCTACAGGATGCTTGTAAATCTACCCCATAAATGCTTATGTATTGCTGGTTCATTTATTGAAAAATGTTATGAGTGACAGAAGGTAAGCACACAGATCTCTCTGAAGATGCTCAAAAAAGAATGATTGAAATAGTTGCGGTTCTTTAATGGTTACAGTGGGAAAATATTATGAACCAATAAAATATTTTTTTCTTTCAGGTCACATGTGATCCTATGACAGAGCGATTCCAAAACTATATAGATATAAACTGGGTATTTTGTAGAGTGTATTAGTACTTTGTAGCTACTTGCAGGTCTGCATACATAGTATATAAAGAAATTAATTTCTGCTAGGGTTAGTGACTAGGCCAATCCTTAAGTATATATACTAACAACTAGAGTAATTTCAGTACTGTAAAGAGATTGCAAGATAAATTTATAAGTAGTTTGGTTTTGAGAAAGTGATAGCACAGGTTTATAAAGTGGGAAGTGGAAGGGATGGGGCCTTATGTGAGATGTGCAATTACTCTCTGTGATGTGTTTTAAGTTGAAAAATTTAGTCTGTTTTAATCTTGAAAGTCCCTGGGTCCTACTAGCTTAACATGTCTCTCTTTTGCACACCATACAGCTGCATTGCACAGAGGTGGTCCGAAGTCATGTGACATTTTACACCTATGTGCAATACAACAGTCTGGCACTTTTTGCACATATCTGGTGGGTTATTTGGCTCCCAGGGACACTTAGGATTCAAGGTAACTTAATCATGTAAATTAAAACACCCACAGAGCATCTTTCCACAGATATCTACACCGTCCATCCCCCCTTTCTTCACCAGTGTCCTCACACAGACCATTGTTCATTTTAATACTTACTTAATTTTACCTTCACAGTAATAGTTATAAAAAACACTAAACATTTTTCCACTTGTTTTTTATAATTAAAATTTCTGAAAAATTAAAAATTGTAGAATTAGGATCTGTAAAAGAGAAGAAAAAATCGTTACAATATATAATATTATATTTTTTATAACACAACATTATTGTCACATTTTATAAATTATTTTCTTTGTCTTTTTTGCTGTTCTCAGAATACATTGAATTTCACTACAAATAGTGATTTCAATATTACTCATCACATAACAGCGGGCAAAAAAACAAAACAATCAATAAGATTGTTTTAAAAAACCCAAAAGTACTTGTAAAATATTTTTAATATACTTAACTATTTATGAACATTACATAAAAACTTCTTGCTCAATAACGTACCATATAATACTAATGACAGATATATAAAATGCTCTCTTCTAAGAAAATGTTGTAACTTGAAATTTTATACACAGTAAATGTTTTTCTTTAAAAATATATCCTGAGAGAATGTGCAAGAAAAAGTCCATAATTAAAATATATACTTTTCCTCTAGGCCAAATAGTATTTTTGAAATCCTTTATATTACAATTGTCCAATAGTAATCATATTAAGATATATTAATAAATTCCTCAGAGGTAGAATTATGTTCCTAAAACTTTGGTTTTAAAAATATTAAGTAGGAATTTGGTAATTCACTAGGCAAACGTTGTTTAAAATCCAATTGAGCATCATTACAATATGTCCATCCTCTATTGCATTTTAAATACACAGTGTAATGTCCAGATGTTGTAGAAGGACCATGATGGAAAATAATTGATAGTGTTACAAAAGTTCTTCCGGATATAGATAGTTGACTTGCTACAAAATGTTTAATTAAAGTTTCCAATTTTCTTCCATCAGCTCTACAACGTTGTATCATTAAAATTATATATTGTCCAAATCTTTGTATAAATAATGTTGATAACATTTGTGATTTGCATTGGCTACACTCCATGTTTTGATTTGCTGCTTTAACTAGTTTATTGAAAGACACTGTTTTACAGTCTGGTAATGTCAAATATATAAATCTTTCAGTATCTATGTTAGTTGTACATGTAAACATACAATTTTCACATTCATGTTCCCATTTATAACGAAGGCCAAAAAGATTTTCAATTTCTATTCCTTCATTTTCTAATACTGCAAGCATATACATTAGAAATTCCTGAGCGTCTTGTTGAATATCCTGCGTAAATTGTGTACAACCAGAACATATATCCAAAAGATTACGAATATCAGAAACACTTTGTATTTTCCTTTTATCAGTGTTCAATTTTTCATAAATAGAATGCAACAAGGAACAAAATCTTTTTTCACGATTTTTCATGATTTGCTGTTGCAAACTTTCTAGAAAAAAACAACATTGACCACTACATTAGCATAGCAGTTGATACCTGCACTGTTTTCTAACTGATACCCAACAATCTCTTCAATAGTATCCTTTTTCTTTTTGCTTGCAATCTGAACATTATCTTGATTTTTTTCCTTCTCTATAACTTCACTACAGATATTCTCATATCTTCTTTTTCGACCAACTACACGCTTTTCAAATACAGGATATTCACCTAAATTGGGAGTATACGCTCTTCTTAACCTATTATACTCTTTTACACAGTTTGCATCTGCAGTAATCTTTGACTCATCAAAATCAATCAAAAACAATCCAGATAAAGTTCTGACTCGGGACAAAGCAACATATGCCATACCCTCTTTAAACACGCTACTTCCAATGTTCACCAAAGCACTGTCTACACTCAATCCTTGAGATTTATGAATAGTGACTGCATATGCCAGAGAAAGTGGAAATTGTTTCCTACGGACATACAAATCTTTAACAAGCAAAAAACGAACAGAACAACGACCAATTTGTTTTACTTCTTCAATATGATCAAATTTAATTTTTAAAAATTCAATTCCATCTCTTTTTTGATAATTAACAAAATTCACAACTTTCCCCATTGCTCCATTAACTAAACCTTTTTCAACATCCAAATTACGCCGTAAAATTACTCGACAGTTTACACATAGATATAAATTCTTTTCTAAACCAGCAGTTTTAGATATGGATTTTTCTAAAGAATCCAATTTTGTTTTCAATTTTTCCGTCAAAATAATAGTGATTCCTTCATGCTCTATTTTATCAATGGCTTCCATTTTTATGATTTCTTCATTTTCTAGCTTCAAAAGTTGTTCATTGAATATAGAACACTCACGCAGTGTTGGCATTAAACAAATTATAGATTTACTTTCAGCAATTTTCATATACATTTTTTCTGGAACTATATTTTCATTTGGAAACAAATTCTTAAATAGTCGACTTAGCAAAGCTTGTTTGCCTTCTTCTCTGAGAACTCCAATTCTTATATCTTGAAGTATAGATCCATAATTAACATCATTTGCCTGTCGCATATTTGTAATGAGTTCTTTGTATTCAAAATATGACCAAATATTAACGTTGCCAACACTTCCCAAAGACTTTCTGGTGTCTTCATGCACAAGTGTTTTAAATACTGGTTGTCCTTTTACAGGAGCAAGTTGCAGAAGATCTCCAAAAACTATGACATGTTTTCCTCCAAATAAGACATCATATTCAGTTTTAAGAATTTGCTGCATTCTTAAATGCACAAAGGCAAGCATTAAGTTTGAGACCATGCTTACCTCATCAATAATTAGAAGTTTCATTTTCTTTAGCACTCTTGAAACTTCATAACAAGCTTCTCCAGATAGCTTATAATATTCCAATTTGTTTTCATGCTCTACAGGTAGCATAAGTAAACGATGCAATGTAATTCCTTTAATATTGTGTGCTGCCAACCCTGTTGGAGCAGTTACAACACAAGACAAATGTGAGTCAGTTGTTTTCAGCAGATAACTGGTCAATACTTTAATTAAGAAACTTTTTCCTGTTCCAGCTTGACCACTGACATACAATCGGATAGGTTGAAATGATGTGCGTGTGCATTCTTTTCATGAAGAAATCCATGGTCAATCTGTTGTCTCACTTGCTGATATATTTCTTTCTGTTCAACATTTAGTTGTTCTTCCAAGTTTCCTAAGTCCATAATATCTTCTTGAGCTTGATGCATTGCTGTTTCCACCTCATTCATTGCAATTGCTGCTTCATTTTGAACAATTGGTTGTCATAGTGGATCTTCACTGAGTGGAGCAGAACTTTGACTGTCTTGAGAACTGTCTCTAGCAATCTCAGCTGCAATAGTAGCTTCTTGATCCATTTCATCGTTCAACATTTTCAGATAGTTAGCAAAAACTGGACATTCTATAGTATCTTTACAAGCATTAAAGGAATCTTCATAGCTCTGAAAATCCCCAAGTAATTCCAATTCTGTCCGCCACGGTTTGAAGAGTTGCAAAAGTGCTAAATAGTAAAATTCCCTTTTCTGTTCAGCATCACAACTCAGTTTTCTGTGATTAATCAAATTTCCTTTCTTTTGTTTCACCAAACATCCTTCTGAACCAATAACTGCATATTTTCCATCGTTTATGTTTTCTGTAGTATTCCGTTTAAAACTGTAGTATTGCAGCACTTCATATAGACATATGTTCTCAAGATTATGACTTCTATGTGGATAATATGTATCCAACATGTTTGTTTTGACAATATCTGTACTTTCTGGATCTTTTTCTGCTAAATATTCAATTTCTTGTACAGATTTAAGTACTCGATTTCGTGTTGCAGCAAGACCTAGACTCACCCAAATAATTGATCTAGATTTTAAGTATAAACTTGCAGATGATAACCGATCTGAGCATTCATATGCTCCAATTTCTCGATGGGATAACATCTTCAAACTGAAACTGTATAACTTCTTACTAAGACTCTTCTCATGAGAAATTTCTTCCCACATTTCTTTTAACTCTGTCTTTTCAGATTTTGTTATATAAGATGCGACATACCGGGCAACTGCAATGGAATTATCCGCAACATACTGAATATCCATATTAGCATTCCACATTGAGAGAATAACTGGATTATAATCATTAATATATTTTGATTCTTCACTTCTTCTCAAATTATATGTATTTTTGGGTGATTTTCTAGTGATGGTATGTCTCATAGCTGACATAAAACTGTTTACTCTTCCTTTGGATATTACAGGACGTGGAAATCCAAAACGACATTTGGTGTAAAACTTTTCCTTAGACTTGTACTTCCGTCGACAGTATTTTCCACATCGATGATTTTGGAATCGTAACACTTGTTGTCTTAAGCTGTTCTCATCTGTTCTTTTTGGTATAGCACATGTCGCATATTCCTCAATAAAAGACAAAACGGTGTCATCTGAATCCGTTCCGAATTTAGGTGCATCCTTAATCCATAACAGCATATGTATATGAGGAGCACCTCAAGCTTGATACTCCTTTCTCCCAAAAAATCTAAAACTTCTCCAAGAGGAGGATTCTTTTTATTGCAGATAAAACATATCATAGCTTCAAACCTATGATTGAAATACCTGCATACATTAACAGGATCCAAAGAGCACAATTCTCCAGGTGTCTTGTATTCAATATTTTTTACATTTGAATTTGCCTCACGAAGAAATTCAAGTAAATCATCCCAAGCGTATTCAGCACAGCTTAGGGTAAGAAACCATGTAGGAGTTCCTAAGTTCCTTAGCATGCATTTAAGTTCTCCATGACGACGGTACCAATACTCATTAGTACCACGCTGACATGCCATCAAATTAATCAACTGAGATTCTAGATGATCGTCTCTCTGATGTACTTTATCCATAAATTGCTTTGCAGAAACATTTTGAAAATGTACTCCTGTTTTCAAAATGTGGTTGACTGCATATGAAAGTCCAGATAAGTCACTCTCAAACAAAAGATGAAATATATATGGGATACATTGTCGAAACCTTGGATCTTCTGCATACAATCTTGTTGTCCGATATTCAGATGCAGGAATCTGCACTGGTCGTTCATCATATCGTCCACCTTTTCCAGTTGGAAACAGCTGCGGAAAACAACGAGCTTCCAAACTTTTCTCCCATACACTCATGGGAGTATCCTTTGCTTTTTTCATTTGGAATAATTCAATAGTATTCCCCATCACTTCTTTCGAATGAAGTGGATGTACACTATAATGTTCATAGATTTCTTCACTTTTGGTCATGTCCACTTTTTCAATTTGTCCATTTGACGTTTCAGTATCATCTCCTAAAAGAATTTCTTCTTCTTCCACATATACATTTTTGTAGTAATCATTGTTTTGAATCAGATATAATGTTGCCTTTTGCACTTTCCTAACATCCACTAATTCTTGCCAGATTTTCTTACTCTTAGTAGGAACACCATTAACTAGAATAAGTAGTGGCTCACTTTCTACATTCTCTGCACCAATAGTTTCAATATTTTTCTTTAAATCTAGAGGTAAATATACAACTCTTCCTTTTAATCCTCTCTGTAAATCTGTAGGAGGCAATTTACCTGTCTTAGGCTCCATACGAACAATAGCTTGAAATGGGTGCACACATTGAATCAGAATAGACTCATATGTATTTAAATCTATCAGTTCTGGAGGAATAGTTACCAACTCTAGATTATTATGGACAGCTCTAGCAGGCATTTTATTCTCGTTTAATTTGTTATAACAATATTTACAAATACGCTGATCAGAACCCAAATCAAAACAATTCTCTACGAACAAATAAGTTGCAAATTCCTTCCACTTATCATTATTTTCTCTTTCACTTTTTAAATACAGATCAACAGTCCTAGTCTGATTTTTATAGTGAGTTCAGTCGGCAACAAATACAAGTATAATTTGGCCTTTCACATGAAATCACCTTAAACTTTGTAATTTGTTCTTCAAATTTTTTTGTAGTGGTATGTTGCACATTCTCAACATTTTCCTGTATTAATGTGTCAGTTTCTGCACTCTCTTCTCCAGGACCAAAGTAACAAAACTCAATTTTATCACAAACCTTTTTCACATCTGATACTGACCCACGCAAAAGAGCACTGTTCAACTCATTTAACATTAGTGCTGGACTTTTTGCATAATACAATCTTCTGACTAACTTTCGCATTTCAGTAACATGTACTGCTAACATCCTAAAATGATGAAAAACACTTTGACATACTTTTCTAGAAAGACAAGCGAGAGAATGTCCTTGCAAACCAGTATTTTTTTCTCACTCTGTAAGGGTCTAGTCCTTGCAACATCTTAATCTTTTGCTTAACACTTTTTTTTAGTATACTCTCGTAAGAAATTGCGTAAAATATCAATAGATTCTTGTCGTATACTACAAATACTACTGCAATCCCAAGTATACACTGGGGCTTTAGGTCGTCTCCCTACAACTTCATCAGCTAACACTTCTTCTACATTTCTGGAAACCATCTTCTCTTTCTCAATTGGACAACCATTTCTAACCTCATAAGCTCGACCACTGGTATCAACTGTATGCAATAAATTATTGGTCTGAAAATAACTCTCTTCATTAAAGAAAGGCTCTGAACCTGAAGTGTGTTTCCATTCACCCAAAAAAATTCACAAAAATTAGTTCTGTTAATTACTCTCTTCTTCTTACTTTTATCCTTTAATAAATGGATTGGTTTATCTAGAGATCGAATTCTGTTTAAAACTAAAATGAATAATTTCCTTTTTAATTCAAGTCTTTTCAACTAGAATTTCAATATGCTTCTTCTTTCGATAAAATACTGCTCTTTTTTTATATTTCCTCACATCTTTCAACAAATTAAGAACAACTCTATTATAAAAAATCTTTTTTCTGATTTCTTTATACTGACTCTGCCTTCTTTTACCATACATTGTCTTTTGAATGTAAATTCCCATTTTTTGTATTGTTTTTATTCATATTCTTTTTTCTGGTAGAACCATTTTCTATATTTTCCACATTTTGCACACTGTTTCTTGGCTTTGAAAGTTTTTCAATAAATTGTTTTGTTCTCTTACCAGAAGACTTAGGGGCCGATTCCGATCTCGGTCGGAGGCGCACCCAATACCATTCGGTCGGGAAAAAAGCCATGCGAAAGCCTGTTTCCCGACCGATCCGTACAGCACACCGAACGAGCAAGTACGATGCGCACAACAGCAAAGAATCCGGCCGAGCCGTACTCACCCAAACCAGGTCCTGTTCTCCGACCGAGGCGAATCCGGAAATGCCGAATCGAGTCGCACGGAAGGAAAAATGCAGCCCCATCCGGCCGGACAAGTACGATGCGCTTTCCGTACGCGCCGAACCAGTCGCTACGCACGGCACGTCAAAGCATCCAGGAGAGGCGCACATAAGCTCCGATTCGCGCCACAAAACGATCCACGGCTCCGAGACGAACACGGCAGCGACGAGGACGACGCGAAGCGACGAGGACGAGGCGAAGCGACGAGGACGACGCGAAGCAACGAGAAGGACGAACGACACGAACCAACCATGAATCCCTTCGTCCCGATCATACCAATATTCTACATATACTACCGGAACAGGCACGGACGCGTATGGCGCAGAAGGTAAGCCAGACACCAACCACAAAACACATACAACACGTACACGACACATCACACACACACACAGGGATGCAGAATATACTTACACCAGCAACAGCAGCACCATAGGGGCGGGATGCCCATCACCAATGCCACATATGCACACAGGGGCCTGAATGCGCACCACCACCCCTACCCAGGGGGGGCAGGATGCCTACCACCCTTACCCAGGGGGGGCTGGATGCCTACCACTACTACCACCCTCACCCAGGGGGGGCAGGATGCCTACCACCCTCACCCAGGGGGGGCAGGATGCCTACCACTACTACCACCCTCACCCAGGGGGGCAGGATGCCTACCACTACTACCACCCTTAGCCAGGGGGCAGGATGCCCACCACTACTACCACCCTCACCCAGGGGGCAGGATGCCTAACACTACTACCACCCTTAGCCAGGGGGGCAGGATGCCTACCACTACTACCACCCTTAGCCAGGGGGCAGGATGCCCACCACTACTACCACCCTCACCCAGGGGGGCTGGATGCCTACCACTAGTACCACCCTCACCCAGGGGGCAGGATGCCTACCACTACTACCACCCTCAGCCAGGGAGGCAGGATGCCTACCACTACTACCACCCTTAGCCAGGGGGGCAGGATGCCTACCACTACTACCACCCTCACCCAGGGGGGGCTGGATGCCTACCACTAGTACCACCCTCACCCAGGGGGGGCAGGATGCCTATGACTACTACCACCCTTAGCCAGGGGGCAGGATGCCCACCACTACTACCACCCTCACCCAGGGGGGCAGGATGCCTACCACTACTACCACCTTTAGCCAGGGGGCAGGATGCCCTACCACTAGTACCACCCTCACCCAGGGGGGCAGGATGCCTACCACTACTACCACCCTCACCCAGGGGGGCAGGATGCCTACCACTACTACCACCCTCAGCCAGGGGAGGCAGGATGCCTACCACTACTACCACCCTCACCCAGGGGGGCAGGATGCCTACCACTACTACCACCCTCACCCAGGGGGGCTGGATGCCTACCACTAGTACCACCCTCACCCAGGGGGCAGGATGCCTACCACTACTACCACCCTTAGCCAGGGGGCAGGATGCCTACCACTACTACCACCCTTAGCCAGGGGGGCAGGATGCCTACCACTACTACCACCCTCACCCAGGGGGCAGGATGCCTACCACTACTTCCACCCTTAGCCAGGGGGGCAGGATGCCCACCACTACTACCACCCTCACCCAGGGGGGCAGGATGCCTACCACTACTACCACCCTTAGCCAGGGGGCAGGATGCCTACCACTACTACCACCCTCACCCAGGGTGGGCAGGATGCCCACCACTACTACCACCCTCACCCAGGGGGGCAGGATGCCTACCACCACTACCACCCCCACCCATAGGATGGACAATGCATGACACAACCAGCACACCACAACCTAGGGAATGCAAGAAGAAGACATCCCCCCAACACCATGACAAGCGTGTGTAGACTGTGTCAAATGCCTACAACACCGAACATGACTTCTAACATACAATGTGACCCCCTAGCACATGTGCCACACAAATGTGTGTGGCACACACAACGCAAGCAGGCCATGACGATTGTGGCAATGGGGTCCAAACCCCCATCATCACAGTGACCAAAAGGCAAGTGTGGGGTCCATAGCTGCAGCACATTTTGAACATTGTGGCAATGGGGTCCAAACCCCCATCATCACAGTGACCAAAAGGCAAGTGTGGGGTCCATAGCTGCAGCACATTTTGAACATTGTGGCAATGGGGTCCAAACCCCCATCATCACAGTGACCAAAAGGCAAGTGTGGGGTCCATAGCTGCAGCACATTTTGAACATTGTGGCAATGGGGTCCAAACCCCCATCATCACAGTGACCAAAAGGCAAGTGTGGGGTCCATAGCTGCAGCACATTTTGAACATTGTGGCAATGGGGTCCAAAGCCCCATCATCACAGTGACCAAAAGGTAAGTGTTGACAAAGTAAGAGGTGCAACTGCCAAACTGCATGGATGATTCCTGGTCACAGAACAACAAACACATCAGTGGCAAAGTAGTGTATGTGTCCCATTGCAACATAAATTGGGGGAGCCAAATCCTGCAGTGCAAATAAGACATAACTTTGGCCATGTGCAGACAAACAACACCCATGGGGGCTGACACAGTCAACAATCATCAATGACACAATGACAGAAGTGACCATCCGAATGCAGACCCACATATTTGCACCAATGGGCACACACATGCAGATACCCTGTGGAGACTGCAGATGTGAGGCGAACACATACCATACCGTGGCAGCAATGGGACACACAATGAACAATTAGCACCAAATGAGGGCTCCCGTCCCATCAGCCTGGTCATGGAAGTGCCAACGGAATCATCAGCACAGATCCAACACACTTGTATAGCAATGTTGCACTGACAACACAGATGAGTCCTTCCCCATTGATGCCCAAACCTGCATGTTCACTGGAGATGGCCACACGGTCAGGGAAGTAGACGAATAGAACAATGGCAGGCACAACAGATGTGCAGGGGTGGAAGCCACAGATGTGAAGTTGCCAATCTAAGTAGGAAATCTCATTGCCAAATACTGAACACATGACACCCTCAGATGCTGCTATGGATGACATGGATACACCACAGGATAGGACACATTCCCCCTGGACCACATGGGTTCCTGCACAGTAACACTTCATTATCATGAGACCAAATAGCACCATCACTGCAGCAAGGGCATTGTTAGCATCATCAACATCATGTACATCAGAAGCAAAAGCACTAGAGAACAGAAAGTTGCTTTATTCAGCATATGTGGCATTAAAAGTAGAAGTCCGGTAGAACATAAACAAAGGCCAATGGCCAGTCCATCAACAAAGTCACAAGTGGGTGACAGTGGCAGATGCCACCCTACACATGCCTGCACAAAACCAGGGACAATCCACTAGGAGGGGCAACCGGGGGGTAGGCCAGGCACCGCAGGGACAGGATCAGGGCTCACCAGGAGGAAGCAGGGAAGGGGTGGTGGGTGCTGGAGAGCCACTGACAACTGCAGTGGAGGTGTCTGACATGGTGTGTGCCGGCACAACTGGGGGCATGGCTCAGATGTTGTGGGTGCCGGCACGACTGCAGTGGACCCTGCAGATGGAGTGGACAGGTCCGCCACTGCAGTGCCCAAGTCAGACAGGGTGGTAGTGGACTCCACTGCAGTGCCTACCACCAGGGGAGGAGAATGGGGAACAGGCAAGGTGGGGTGGACAGAGGGGGAGGACACCCTCACCACATCAGTGGCACAGACAAGCGCAGCGGGGGTGTGGTGCCGGGAGAGCAAGTGGCAGGGGAGAAGGCCGGAGCATCTTGGGGATGGTATATCTGTGGGTGGGGGAACCTGGGGCAGGGTGTGGTGGGGGCACCTGTGGAGTGGGGGACTGAGGGATGGAGGAAGGAGACCTGGTGCTTGAGCTGCAGGGCGGCGGGGTCTTGCTCTTAGCACTCCGGGGGGACTTGCGGGTGGGGGCCTCAGTCTGTCTGCGCCTGGGGGAGGGTGTCCGGGGGCGAGGGGCACTCTGCTCCGTGTGGGGGGGCTTCCTCTTCCCCCTGGATGCTGGGGCAGCTGGATCAGAGGGGAAGAGGCCGAGGTCACTGAGGAAGAGGCGCTGGGTCTTTGGGGTTGCAGGTGAGGCAAGGGAGGGTGCTTTGGAGGGAGAGGCAACTGAGGACTGTGCAGTGCCCGTGGATGCGTGTGTGTGTACCAGGGCCCCATCCCCTGTGAGTCTGGTTTCAGTCCCCTGACTGTGCGTGTGCGTTTAGTTTGTGGCGTGTGTGTCTGTGTGCTGGATGTGTGTGTGCTGGTGTGTGTGTGCTTGGGACGGGCAAGTTGCTGGGGAGTGTGGATGGAGCAGAGGCAGGAGGGGTGAGGGACTGTCTGAGGAGGGACACTGCTGCCGTCAGGGAGGAGTCCATGGACCTGTTGCCCCTCTGTAGGTCAGACATGCCCGATGAGATGCCCTCCATGAACGACACCAGCTGAGTCAACAGTGCGGTGTGCGCATGGAGGACACTCAGCATGGCTGTCTGCCCTACATGGAGCTGGCGAAGGAGGTACACAGACTCCTCACTCAGGGCAGCAGGGGACACAGGGGCAGGGGGTGCGGTGCCTGGGCCAAAGGAGACACGCTCCCGAACATGGGAGCCTCCACGGACCTTGGGAATGGGAGCCGATGGGAGGGCGGTGCTGGTGGTGGCGGGGACAGCAACACTAGCTGGGGTGTGGTGGCTGCTGACACCCGCCTCCACAAGGGAGTCATCCTCCGAGTTGCTCTGGTCCTCAGATGAGGTGGATGGTGCTGAGGACTCCTCGGTGTGGCTCCCCTCGCCCTCCGTGCCACTGGGTCCCTCCGACCACTCCTCGGCTGCTGACCCAGTCTGGCTCTCTGGCTCCTCCTGGTCCGTGGAGCTGTCCCCTTCCGTGGCCGTGGATGTATCTGCAAACAATGGGGAAACAGACAGACATCAGTCACCTGCACCAAACGCACACACCACTGTGAGCAGCATCACAGAGCAAGCCCTGGCATCATTAGTTGTACATTGCTAAAAGTGCCCTAACTGAACAGGAGAAGCCAATTGTCAGTCTGATGCCAAGCATGGCACTCACATCCCACATGGCCTTGCACCCATCTGTCTGGTGTCTGTTGGATTGCAACACCCCAGTGTGGACACATGCACCAAGTACACAGTAGTTGGACAGTGCAGAGGACACAGTGTGGACACATCACAGCTCTTGCCACTGAGTCAGTACAGGTTTCCGGATGAAAGGGATGCCCAGAGTCAAATAGGAAATGCATGTGATGCATACCAGCGACAGACACCATGATGCACCCATGTCCTGATAGCCAGCGCCACTATGGTGTGCATGTAGCACATGTCACTCCCCTGCAGGACCACAAATAAGTTGACACATGCCATGGCAGAGGCATGACTGCTAAGTCATACATCACTGTCTCAGTGATGTATGACTTGGCAGCCAGACAACAACACTATGCACTGTGTCACAATAGTAGGTCATGGGGAATGCAAGTCCTGGAGCTGCACAAGTGCACATGTACATCCCCCACACAACACATCATCTCAACCCTCATGTGTCCAGGTCACACCTATTGGACATATGGGAGACCTGTGACACTACCCTCTGAACCTGAGCCCCTCACAATTTGCTGTGAATGGGGAACAGCTGCCTGAACATCACATTCGCATACCCCAGTCTGCACGGGCAGCTGATCAAACACCTATGTGACACACAAGTATCGTCTCCTATGGTCACATCTCCAGGGGCATGCTGAGCCCCTACCAAGAAACACCCCAGCAGTCCTGGCAACTAATCCACAGCACACTGACACAGAGGCAGACACCTGAGGGGTCAAATCACTGTGCACAATGTGTCAGCTGATACACGGGAGTGGGAGTACAGAGTGCATTGCATGGCCTGGAGTAGGCATGACTGTCCTGCTCCACATGAATGAGGGATGTGCCCTGGACAGTGGATAGCTGGCTATGTATGTGTGACACACGTAATCTGCACACTCCTGGGGCCCAAACATTGTTCCCACCCGCTGCATGGGCGTGTGCCACATACCCCAGGCACATGTGGTGGCTCAGCTCAGCAAGTGGACCGCATATCAAAGCAACACGCAGATCACATGTCCAAACCCAGGCGTTGTGTGAACAATGGACCCACCCATGATGCCCACAACAGAGTTAGGGAAACAGATGCTGTCCCCCACCTTTAGTGAAGCAAACTGCAAGGACACAGTCCCAAGTGACACAATTCCCTGAATGTAAGGGCCACACCTGGGTATCAGATGAGCAGTGGGCAGTGCACAATAGAGGGACATGGCTCCTGGACAACATGACTGCTGCACTGTGGCAGTTGAACCAGGCCAGAGGAGGGCACAAAGCATGTAATACAGAGTTCACAGTGCAGTCTTTGACTCACCCCTCCTTGCTGCTGTCTGGCCTTCAGCTGCCCATCCAGGTCTGGAAACACCACCGCCAGGATCTGGAGCATGTGGGGGTCAGGGTCCGTGTTCCGCCCCTCCTGCGAGGAGGCGACAGCTTCAGCTGGACCCGTGCAATCCTCCGGGTCCAGCCCCGAAGGTCCTGCCACCTCTTCTGGCAGTTGCGGATCCGGCGCTTGTAGACCCCCATGGACCGGACAGCCCGGACGATGTCCTTCCAGATTTCCTGCTTCCGATGGGCATTAACCTGTCAGGATGACAAAGTGAAAAGGCCATTACCACACATGCAACATATCCGTGCATGACACAGTTGCATATACATGTCTCAATCACAGGGGCACATGATGTACACAGGCAGTGCAAAGCTGACCATGGACAGTTTGCCAGACGTCACTACATGGTATCATTGCATGGGAAGTAAAACCATGTTCAAATGCACTGTCACTGCACCATACCTGTCCAGTGCAAGTCACTACACACTATGGGGGTGACAACTACTCAGTGAGCCTGCTAGCCAGTGGCGTGCAGACTCTCAGCCTTGCTAGTCACACAAAATGCACATTCAGAAAGGCAGTGCACAGAACACTCACCTGCTCCCCTGGTGTCCCATACAGCTTGCTGTACTGTGGAAGTAGGCTGTCCAGCAGGGCCTGGTTCTCTTCAAGGCTGAAGGCTGGGGCTCTCTCCACAGTATGTGCCATTGCAGGGTCCAGAGGGGCAGAGACAGCAGCAGTGCAGTGGCAGATGTCGTCCTGGAGCATGTAGTGCAGGCAAGTGAGCTCTCAGGGGAACAGCCAGCAATATATATGTGCTGGAGAGGCAGATACTGTCCCTTGTGTCCAAAGTGATAGGTCCAAGTCGTTTGCATCTTCTGAATCTGGCCAATCCATGGAATAGCAGCACCAAAACATGCCCACAGCATCCTTCAAATCCTCAACTTCATGGCATACATGATTTTGCAACATTGTTGTGGGTGACCAACTGAATTTCCAGCAACCGACTCGTTCGAAATTCGAAAACGCGTCCGTTGCCAGGCAAGCCCATTGTCAATGGGTGCGCACCGATCGGTCCATTGCGGTACAACGCGCACAGGGGGACGACGCGTACCCGCACACATTGAATGCAATGGGCCGGCCGGAGGCACCGATCGGTCCATTGCGGTTCAACGCGCACAGGGGTACGACGCGTACCCGCACACATTGAATGCAATGGGCCGGCCGGAGGCACCGATCGGTCCATTGCGGTACAACGCGTACCCGCACACATTGAATGCAATGGGCCGGCCGGAGGCACCGATCGGTCCATTGCGGTTCAACGCGCACAGGGGTACAACGCGTACCCGACACATTGAATGCAATGGGCCGGCCGGAGGCACCGATCGGTCCATTGCGGTACAACGCGCACAGGGGTACAACACGTACCCGCACACATTGAATGCAATGGGCCGGCCGGAGGCACCGATCGGTCCATTGCGGTACAACGCGCACAGGGGTACAACGCGTACCCGCACACATTGAATGCAATGGGCCGGCCGGAGGCACCGATCGGTCCATTGCGGTACAACGCATCACTGTACATGTGACTGGCATATGTCAGCATGCCTGTCTCAGATGGACATGTGCCAGCCACAGATAGCTCCCAGGGAGTGAGGGGCACACCTACATCACGACAGCCTGTCCAAACCTTATCATAAGGCATGTAAGGATGCATTTCCTATTGTGTGTATGTTGGTGTACATGTTGTCCTGTGGGTGTCACCTGTGGGCAGCCACCCCCAGGCTGTGCACGTGTTCATGGGGACAGGATCCTGGGTGTTTCGTGTACGTGACCACTGTGATGTGCAACTGTTCATATCTGTGCATGTGCCATGGTCACATTTCACAGTGGTGTATGTGTATGTCATGTCACATACCCCGTGAGTCCCATGTGGGACGGTATGTTTGAGCCAGGGTGTCCCAGTGGCACAATAGTGATGGTCCTCCACAGTCTTTGTGCATGTAGTGTTTACAATGTCTCTGATTTCATGTGCACAATGGGAGACAGTCTCCACATCCACGTTGTGTGTGCATGGACTCTGATGTTGTGCGTGTGTGTCACAGACGTCCATGTCTGTCCTGCCGTGGCAAGTTGGGCCACTACCTGTGGGGGTCATGGTTGTTTTGCTGTGGTGTATACATGATACTCCATGTAATGCCAGTGTCCATGTGGCATTACAGGGTCCCTGGGAATGTACCTGTCGTTGAGCTGTGGTGCCTGGGGCACATCTGTCCTCACATGTCACTGTGGGGGTTATTGTGACACGGCAGCAGGAGATGGGAACTGTGACACGGCCTCATGATATCCAATGGGCCAACCTGGGACTAATTGATGCCACCTGTTGGACCGTGTTGACAGATGTTGGCCATGTATGTACCATACATGTCCTTCCGGTACTGCACACTTCATGTAGTTGTGCCTCATAATGATGTATGTTGGGATCTTGAGTGTGTTCAATGCCGCATATGTGGGGTGACTGACAATCTTGCTTACTTCTCCTCTGCACTGCAGGGCTCCTGCTGTCCATCGGCCATTCCCAGACCTGGCAACGATGGTGGAACGGGACAGCATCCGACGGTACCGCTTCACCAGGCAGCTGATTGAGGATTTGGCAGTGCAGTTGTCCCCACATTTGCAGCCTGGCCGGCCGTATCCTACAGCGCTGACCCCCAAGGTGAAGGTGATGGCAGCCCTACACTTCTTTGCCACTGGTACCTTCCAACATACTGTGGCGACTGCTGGTGGGATGTCACAGACCATGTTCAGCCGTGTGCTCCGCGATGTTTTGGCGGCAATGTTGCTCTTCCTGAACCGGTACATCTATTTCCCTAGACTGCGATGACTCACTGACGTGAAGAGTGACTTTTATGCCCTGGGGAGGATGCCGCATGTAATTGGCTCCATTGATGGGACACATGTGGCTTTGGTACCACCACAGGCCCAGGAGCAGGCCTACAGGAACCGCAAGCACTACCACTCGGTCAATGCACTGGTGGTGTGTCTTGCAGACATGACCATCACACACGTGTGTGCCCGTTTCCCTGGTTCAGCACACGATGCCTTTGTGATGAGGAGTAGTCGCATCCCCAGGATGATGGGACAGATGCAGAACCAGCGTGCCTGGCTTGTCGGTGTGTACTGACTTTGTGCCATTGTGTGTGATCTGTAGTATTCCGCCCACTTTTCCAAGTCAGCTAATGTGCACTTGTCTGTCCGTAGCTGACTCGGGATACCCCAACATGCCGTGGTTGCTGACACCCCTCAGGAACCATGTGACACCTGCCCAGATGCGCTACAATGAGGCACATGGTCGGACCAGGAGAGTGATTGAGCGGACCTTTGGTCTCCTGAAGAGCCGCTTCCGCTGCCTGGACAAGACCGGAGGGTCCCTCCCATATGCCCCTGCGAAAGTGTGCAAGATTATCATCGTCTGCTGCATGCTCCACAACCTGGCAGTGCGGAAGGAGTTGCCTCTCATCCAGGATGACAATGACCAACATCCGCCACCTGTGGAGGATCCTGGCCTGGACCACGATGCCAGTGACGATGATGATGGTGATGGTGATGTCCGCACACAGCTCATCACCAACTTCTTTAGCTGAATGTGAGTATCCTGAGGTGTCATGTCAATGATGTGAGTTGGCATTATGAGTGGGTGGTGCTCTGGTGCTGTTGGAGTGTGTCCATGGGCTACTTGACTGGATGTGTGTTGCGATGTGTGGTGATAGGTGGGCTGTACTCCCCAACAGTGTTGACATGCTAACTTGGTTCTGGGTGGGTATCTTGTAACATGTATTGTGCATGAGTTTTGCTGTTCTGTCCTGTACTCCATTGCTTTTGACTGTGTCATTTCTGTCCTTCACAGGGTACTTTCAGATTCGTTTGGTCAACTGTGTCCACCGACGACGTGATTGCACATCCAGGCTGGTAGCTGTTGTGTCCCTACAGGTGATGTGCGCCACACCCATGGACTTCCTTCCGTCTACAGTTGTTGACTGTGTGCCCGCTGCCAGGTGGGGTTACCTTGCATCTGTAGTGGTTACGGCATGTTGCAACTGTGTAATAAACCTGTGCTTCACTTTGTGATGTGCGTTGTCTGTGGTCACACATTTGACTGCCATTTGCTTACTGCACCTGTGGGCTACTTGACTACAACTGGGAATGGGTGTGGTGTCTGTGCATTGCACCATCTTCCCTGGCAACATCAGTGTAGGCAATGAGTCAGATGGCCTAGGTGTGTATGTGTTGTGTAGCCCTGGTGGTGTGTCTCCCTCATGTGTGTCACGTTGCCTGTACTCACATGCCTGTGTTGTCCTTGCTGTTGCAGTTCGCATACACAGTGTAATTTTGCAGTTCATCATCCCCATAACAGCACCCACGTTGGAATCACGACGGAGGCAAGTATGGTGTATTAGTGTGTTTATTGTGATACATTTGTGTTAATAGTGCATAGGATGGGTTGTGCTGTACATAAATCTTGCAATCCCAAGTTCCTAGGTGAATTGAAAGTCCGGGTAGACAGGATCCCCAGTATCGGGGCCACAGTTGTCTGACACATTGGTCCAACTTGTACTCCCCATGCAATGTGTGGGAGTAGTGTTGCCGTCAACAGGGTGAACAGTCTGTGCACAAAGGCGAACATCCAGAACAGGTTCAGGCTTCCTGGGAGTTGCGCTTGGCCATCGGCCTATCACTTTCCCTCCTCGGACGACCCCTCTTCTTGGGGGGGGCCCTCAAGTACAGGCTGCTGCGGTGCAGGGGACTCTCCGCCAGAGTCCTCCTCCCTCCCTGTGGCAGTTGCAGTTTGTTCGGCACCAGATGTTGTTGGCACACAGGGAGGTGTGGACTGGTTGCTGTTCATCTGTCGGAGGCATTGTAAAATGTCCCTGTGCACCGCCGTCATCTCATGCAGTGCATCCCACTTGGACTCCACGCGGGACATGTGTGAGTCCACACGGGACATGTGTGACTCCACGTGGGACATGTGGGAGTCCAAGCGGGCATGATGGGCAGCCTGCTGCTGTTTAATGTCTCTGAGGAGCCCCACTACCTGGCTGAGGTCTCCGGTGCTGGACTGGTACGCATCAGCTATGCGTACCAGTTGTGGGTCATCATGCACACCAGCAACGTCTGCAAGCAGCGACCTCTGTCTCCAACCCCTCCCACCACCCCTGCTGACATGTGCAGTGTGTGCAGTGGCACGCACAGATAACCCTGGTCCACCTTGGGGGTTGGTGGTGGTGGTGGTGTCCATGGCCCCAGGTTGGTCCAGGGTCACTGTGCTGGTGTTGCTCCTTATTCTGTCCATGTCGGCAGGGATGGTATTCGTGGTGACAGTCGTTGGAGGGGTGGGTGCAGGGGGTGCAGCTGGTGGTCCTGCTGGTGCTGCAGCTGGTGGTCCTGCTGGTGCTGCATGTTGACTTGCACCGGATGTGCCAGGTTGTTCTTCATCGTCCGAGGAGGACAGAGGCTGTACTGACGCCAGTGAGCTCGGCATCCTCTTGAGCCTGGGACTGGGACTCCTCAGCGTCTGCTGCTGTGTCCCCATCATCACCTGTTTTTGGGAGACACAAACAATGTATGTCATGTTTCTGCAGGCATCAATGGTTGACACACATGACAGTTGTGACTGTGCCTCTGGGTGCGGGCCTGTACATTGCATTGTCCTAAGTCGTCACAGTCAGGGGTTGATATTGGTGTGGCACATTGTCCTGCATTATTTGGGCATTTCTATGTATTTTCTGGGGTGTGAACATGGTCTGCATTGGTTGTGTTTGGTTGACAGCCAGTCAGTTATCCCACCATGGAACGTGCTTGCGATGCAGGGAGTGTAAGTTGTCTCTCAGGATGTCAGTCAGTGGTGTCCTGCTGTTTGTTGGTGCACATTTGCCAGCAGGGCCTTGTGCTCCCCACAGCAGTAGCCAGTGTCAGCCATCTTGTGAGTCCTTCTCCACTCCCTGTGATGTGAGCATGGTTCAGGGTGGTGTTGATGGGACAGTTGTGGGGGTGACCAATATCAGTGACTACAACTCCCATCATGCTATTGCCTCCACCCCCCTTCCCAGCATGCCCATGCTTCCTTCCTTTTGACTCTGCTTCCCTGTGGGGTGGGCTGGCTGTGCTGACAGGATGGCTGGGAGTGTTGTCCTGCCAGTTGTTTGGCTAGAGGTCCCAAGAGTGTCCCTGTGCTTCACACAACATAACCCAGGGTGGTGGTTCTTTGTGGGATCTTGTGTTAGGATGGGGGGCATTGCATTCTACCAGGTGGGTTCTGTGGAGTTTGTGTTGGGGGTGTGTGAGGGGAGGTGCTTGTGACTATGGTCAGTGCTGCAAGTCCCCCTTCCCACCCAGCTAGCCAGATATCCCACCATGGAACGTGCTTGCATTGCAGGGAGTGTAACTTGTCTCTCAGGATGTCAGTCAGTGGTGTCCTGCTGTTTGTTGGTGCACAGTTGCCAGCAGGGCCTTGTGCTCCCCACAGCAGTAGCCAGTGTCAGCCATCTTGTGAGTCCTTCTCCACTCCCTGTGATGTGAGCATGGTTCAGGGTGGTGTTGATGGGACAGTTGTGGGGGTGAGCTATGTCTGTGACTACGACTCCCATCATGCCATTGCCTCCACCCCACTTCCCAGCATTCCCATACTTACTTGCTTTTGTGTGGAGTTCAGTGTGTGTGGGTGTGAGAGCAATGGCAAGATGGCTGACAGTGGTGTCCTGCTGTTGGTTGGTGTGCAGTACCCAGCATGCCCTTGTGCTCCCACGACACAGCAACAGTGTCAGACATCTTTGATGGGCCTTTCCACTCTCTGTGGGATGTGCATGCGTGAGTGTGAGCTTGCTGGGCCATGTGGTGGGGGATGTAGAGCTGTGACTACGACTCCCATCATGCTATTGCCTCCTCCCCCTTCCCAGCATGCCCATGCTTCCTTCCTTTTGACTCTGCTTCCCTGTGGGGTGGGCTGGCTGTGCTGACAGGATGGCTGGGAGTGTTGTCCTGGCAGTTGTTTGGCTAAGAGTCCCAAGAGTGTCCCTGTGCTTCACACAACATAACCCAGGGTGGTGGTTCTTTGTGGGATCTTGTGTTAGGATGGAGGGCATTGCATTCTACCAGGTGGGTACTGTGGAGTTTGTGTTGGGGGGTGTGTGAGGGGAGGTGCTTGTGACTATGGTTAGTGCTGCAAGTCCTCCTTCCCACCCAGCCAGCCAGTTATCCCACCATGGAACGTGCTTGCATTGCAGGGAGTGTAAGTTGTCTCTCAGGATGTCAGTCAGTGGTGTCCTGCTGTTTGTTGGTGCACAGTTACCAGCAGGGCCTTGTGCTCCCCACAGCAGTAGCCAGTGTCAGCCATCTTGTGAGTCCTTCTCCACTCCCTGTGATGTGCGCATGGTTCATGGTGGTGTTGATGGGACAGTTGTGGGGGGGCAATATGTGTGACAGCGACTCCCATGATGCTATTGGCTACACTGACTTGGCCAGCATACACAGAATTCCTTCCTTTGAGTGGTCTTCACTGTGTGTTGGTGTTGTTGTGGTGGCTACATGTGTGGATGTGTTTGTTAGTTCTATTTGTGCCACTGCCTAGCTGTAGTTGTGGTTGTGTTTGTACATGTGTTGGCACAGTTGGATGTGACTTTTTTGATGGCATGTGTTGTGTTTATCTGACTGACATACACATTTTGGGATGATTCTGTTCTAGTTGCTGTGTAATTGCTATGAGTGCATGGTTTGACTCTCCCCTTGACAGTGATGTGTGTGTTTTGTGGCAGTATATTGTGTACATTTGTTGTGTACTCACCAGGCTCTGGGATGTCCTCTAGTCCATATACGCTCACTGGCGGAAGGATGGCCCGCACCTTCTCCTCCCAGGGCCTGAGGTATATTGGCTTGGCAGGAGGGCCACTGCCGGTGTATTGGCTGTTGATGTAGTCTTTCTTCAGCATGTCCCGTACCCTCCTGCGCACGTCATACCACCTGTTCTGGATGTCCGTCTTTGTGCGCCGACATGGTGATTGGGCGTTCACCCTGTTGATGATCCTCTCCCACATCTTGGTTTTCTGCGACATGGGGGTCTGTTGGACCAGTGTGCCAAACAGCTGTGGCTCCACCCTGAGGATCTCGTCTACCATGACTTCCAATTCACTATCTAGGAACTTGGGATTCTTCTTGGGGGGCATGGTGATGGGTGGTGATGGTGGGTGCTGTGTGTGTTGGTGTGCAGGTGAGGGTGTGTGAGTGTGTGTTTTGCTGGGTGTATGTGAGGTAGGTATTTGTTGGTGTGCTGATGGTGTGTGGCTTGTGTGAGGGATGAGCTGTGGGTGTGTGGTTGCTTTCTCTTGGGTGCTGGCAGTGGAATGGCATTTGCAAAGGCTCATGGTAGTGATTTTGTGTCCTTTATATAGGTGGAGTTGTGGGTGTGTCTTTGTTCTCTGTCCCCACCCCCCAGAATTTATTGGCTTGGTAATTGCTTGTTTGGCCTTTTTTTGGGTGATTTTTCCTTTGTGCTGTTTGTGTATGTTGGAAACGTTCTTGTGACCGAGTCGGACCCTGCATTGGTCTCGTACGGTGTTCTCCGTTTCGTTCACGCTGTGTTTGTGCAGTTTTCTATGCTGCGTGACGCGTCGGTCGCGGTGTATTGTGTTGCTTCGGCTCGGTTTTGTATGCGTGTCGGTCGTACGGCTTGTCCTCCGTCCGACTCGCTCGTGATTTCGCGCCTTGCATCGTACTTTGCGGTTTGGAGTTCGCGTGTACGTTTCGGTCGGATTTGTTCCGGGTGCGTGTCGGTCGGTTGGATTCGCGTGTTTTTCCGGCCGGATTGCTGTTTTCCGTGCGGCTCGGTCGGTCGACTTTGTTTCGGTACGTGTCGGTCGGATTTTTCGCGCCTTGCATCGTACTTGGCGTGTCGTGCGCCACGGGTACGTGTCGGTCGGTATTTTTCCGGATCCGAGTCGGTCGGTGCTTTTTCCGGCCCGAATCGGAATCGACCTTTGTTGTTTTTCCCCACATGTTGTTGCTCATCCAATATTGTTTGTTGATTTTTCTTCAAATAATAGCCCTTTTTGTTTCCTTTTCTCTTTTCTGTTTTTTTAGGCATGATAAGTTTATTTTAATGATCCTAATCAATATCTGTAAAAAATAATTTTAAATACATTTATTGAAATAAATATATAAATTATACTTTTCTATTACTAAACAAACACATTGTATATAAAAACATTTAAGCACTTTCTTTTCTAATGACTAATTAAAGGTGTGAAACAGAACTGTGTAGGTGGTTAGAGGACTGCATGCGTATTGGAGAGGAGTTTGTAATAGTGCATGTGTTAAGACCTGAGACAGTGCATGAGTACTTGGATACTGAGTGAACGATTACAGTACTGCAAGGAGAGTGTCTGGGTGAATGTATAAGTGGTTTGGTTTTTGTGCAACAAATGGATTTGTAGGTGTTGCTGAATGAGTCAACAGAGGACTGCAAGGGGAGTGACAGGATGTTTGCTGGAGTGTATGGATACTGACTGGGGATTTGAAGGTGTGAAAGACAAGTGTGTAGGTGGTTAGAGAACCGCATGCATAGTGGATAGGGGTTTGAAACAGTCTATGTGCTAAGGCCTGGGTCACTGAATGAGTACTTGGGTATAGACTGAACGATTAGAGTACTACAAGGAGAGTGCCTGGGTGAATGTATAAGTGGTTGGCTTTTGGCGCAGCGAATGGATTTGTAGGTGTTGCTGAATGAGTCAACAGAGGACTGCAAGGGGAGTGACAGGATGTTTGCTGGAGTGTATGGATACTGACTGGGGAATTGAAGGTGTGAAAGACAAGTGTGTAGGTGGTTAGAGAACCGCATGCATAGTGATTAAGGGTTTGAAGCAGTCTATGTGCTAAGGCCTAAGTCACTGAATGAGTACTTGGGTACTGAATGAACGATTAGAGTACTACAAGGAGAGTGCCTGGGTGAATGTATAAGTGGTTTGGTTTTGGCGCAGCGAATGGATTTTTAGGTGTTGCTGAATGTGTCAACAGAGGACTGCAAGGGGAGTGACAGGATGTTTGCTGGAGTGTATGGATACTGACTGGGGATTTGAAGGTGTGAAAGACAAGTGTGTAGGTGGTTAGAGAACCGCATGCATAGTGGATAGGGGTTTGAAACAGTCTATGTGCTAAGGCCTGGGTCACTGAATGAGTACTTGGGTATAGACTGAACGATTAGAGTACTACAAGGAGAGTGCCTGGGTGAATGTATAAGTGGTTGGCTTTTGGCGCAGCGAATGGATTTGTAGGTGTTGCTGAATGAGTCAACAGAGGACTGCAAGGGGAGTGACAGGATGTTTGCTGGAGTGTATGGATACTGACTGGGGAATTGAAGGTGTGAAAGACAAGTGTGTAGGTGGTTAGAGAACCGCATGCATAGTGATTAAGGGTTTGAAGCAGTCTATGTGCTAAGGCCTAAGTCACTGAATGAGTACTTGGGTACTGAATGAACGATTAGAGTACTACAAGGAGAGTGCCTGGGTGAATGTATAAGTGGTTTGGTTTTGGCGCAGCGAATGGATTTTTAGGTGTTGCTGAATGTGTCAACAGAGGACTGCAAGGGGAGTGACAGGATGTTTGCTGGAGTGTATGGATACTGACTGGGGAATTGAAGGTGTGAAAGACAAGTGTGTAGGTGGTTAGAGAACCGCATGCATAGTGATTAAGGGTTTGAAGCAGTCTATGTGCTAAGGCCTAAGTCACTGAATGAGTACTTGGGTACTGAATGAACGATTAGAGTACTACAAGGAGAGTGCCTGGGTGAATGTATAAGTGGTTTGGTTTTGGCGCAGCGAATGGATTTTTAGGTGTTGCTGAATGAGTCAACAGAGGACTGCAAGGGGAGTGACAGGATGTTTGCTGGAGTGTATGGATACTGACTGGGGAATTGAAGGTGTGAAAGACAAGTGTGTAGGTGGTTAGAGAACTGCATGCATAGTGATTAAGGGTTTGAAGCAGTTTATGTGCTAAGGCCTCGGTCACTGAATGAGTACTTGGGTACTGAATGAACGATTAGAGTACTACAAGGAGAGTGCCTGGGTGAATGTATAAGTGGTTTGGTTTTGGCGCAGCGAAAGGATTACTACATGGTGCTGGATGGCTGATTAGTGAATTGCAATTACAAAGACTCACTAGCCTGGAAGCAGTTAGGTGACTACATACATTCTACACATTTCACTACAACACTGCTAGTGTGAATGCCTGACTAATTGTGCGAATCCATAAGCAGTAACTAAGTTCTACTACTACTGAAACTTGACAACAGGTTAGGTTTTTAAGCAGTTATGTGTCAGCAAAGACATAAAGTAACCACATGCTTCTGTCACAATGGTTTTACAAGTGCACACATACTCACAGTGTGATTCTAGAGAACCAAAACTATTCCCTGGGCTTTAGCAAAAGAGACGCACTAGTCTGGAAGAGGTTAGGAGACTGCATACATTCTACACATTTCACTACAGCATTGCTAGTGTGAATGCCTGAATAATTCTGCGAATCCATAAGCAGTGTCTGGGTTCTAATACTAGTGAAACTTGACAATAGGATAGGTTTTTAACCAGTTATGTGTTAGCAGAGACATAAAGTAACCACATGCTTCTGTCACAATGGTTACACAAGTGCACACATACTCACAGTGTGATTCTACACAAGCCAAACTATTCTCTGGACTTTATCAGAAGAGACTCACTAGCCTGGAAGCAGTTAGGTGACTACATACATTCTACACATTTCACTACAGCACTGCTAATGTGAATGCCTGACTCATTGTGCAAATCCATAAGCAGTGTCTGAGTTCTAATACTACAGAAACTTGACAACAGGATAGAATAAAAAACAATTATTCAACTATACCTTTGAACACAGTTTCAAATATATATATATTACTATACATAGGGGCAGATTTACAAGCCCCTTGCGCCACATTTGCGTCACTTTTCCCATGTTAAAAGTGACGCAAGAGGCTTCTAAAACTGCCCCATACTATTTTTAAAACAAACATCAAATACAATAAAAATAATTAAAGTATACATCAGTACATTTAATAATATATTTCAAAAAACAGTTTCATTAAACTATCAAATCTTTTTTTTAAATAAACGTCCAAAATATATAACTCACCTATTAAATAAATCTGTTGAATTAAAAATCTCACACACTCAGTCAGGATTTTCTTTTTCACACAGAGAATGTAGATAAGCACACTCTCCAATATAAAACCAGTAATGGCAAACTTTCCCTCTAATTTTTCATACATATACACATGATTTCCCAGTGTTTTTCAAATTGTAAAACGAATTTCCATTGGTCATAGAGAATAATACTTTTCAACTGACATCTTCCCCCCTTGTTCTGAATATCAGTTTCCATAGCAACAGCTCATGCAACATTCAACTTAGCTGCCAGGTCACAAGTTCACCACACAATGTTGCAAATGACAACACAGGTGTGGTTGGCTTTGCAAAGCATTCACTTATCCTTTCTGCTGTACCTTTCAAACTTTTCATTATAACCAATAATAAACGTGCTTTCTAAACAAAGAAAAATGCACCCTATATTAGAATGTAGAGTGTTCTTAAACAGCCAATCAAATCTCTACTTTCTTAAAAACAGCATGTTGTCCACCATTTTAGATAGATTTCATTTTCCCTCCTGCCTACCTCAGCTACAGACATCTTTTTATTACCTACATTGATCCCTTCAAGATGCTTTCTGTGTGGATTGTGGGACACAGCTATGTTTTCTGGTGCAAAAGGTATGCTGAAAGCAGAGGTATTGACAAAGATTTAGCTTTGCCAAATGTAGACATTAAATGGATTGGTCAGAGAGGATTAAAGTGGCACCAATTGATGCCATTGGTTAAATCCTTTTGCATCTCCAACACCCTGACCTCATAATTGTGCACTGTGGTGGCAATGACCTAGGCACTTTGACTGGGGTAGGTCTGGAAATGCTTATGAAGGACACCTTTGCAGAATTCATGTCACTTTTCCCCCAAACTGCCTTTGTCTATTCGAACATATGCCAAAGACAGAAATGGCAGTGGTCCAATCATTTTTGTCCACAGTTTGAGAAAGCTAGGAAACATGTCAATAAAGCTGTTTCTGCTTATCTCAGAGATTATAGGATGGGGTCCATTTTCAACAACAATCTGCGTTTTCATATGGATGGCATCTATAGGAGAGACGGTGTACATTTTACAGATGAGGGTAACAGAGTCTTTCTCATCAACTTTAGACTCTGCATCGGTACTTACTTGTAGGTACCATAATCTGTCAATAAACACAAGGGCTCTTTTTAGAGCCACCCAAGATATAAACATATATACTTCATGTATATTTACTTTTTTTTTAAAAATATTTGGGGGATTCGCGCACCCAACGCGTTTACACCAGGGGGCCGCGCTGGGAGTCGCGCACCCAACGCGTTCACACTAGGGGCCGCGCTGAGCGGCGCGCTGGGTGCGCGACTCCTTATTTCACCGTAAAATTTTTGTTAGCTCCTACCACTAATTTATATTCTCCCCGGGACCCCATCCCCGGGGCCTATACATAATAATGGAGACCGTGAGGGAGCCCCAATGCCCCCACGGTCCCGCCGGCTCCCCGCGTCCTTCGAGAGCCGGCATTGCTTTCCACATGGGGAGCTGCTGACATGCAGCTCCCCGTGTGGAAAAGCAATCTGCTTGGATATTGAAGCGAGAGCAGGTTTCCTGCTCTCTCTTCCAATATCCAAAGCAAGTTTACAATGACAGGACGGGAGCCACGAGGCTCCCGTCCTGTCATTGCAAACAGCAGTGTCCCGGGGTAGGCACCCGGGACACTGCAGGAGCCGGCCCTGGGGGTGGCGGTCCCCAGGGCCACCAAGGGCTCCAGGAGGGGGCCGCGCGGCCCCCTCCCCACATCAGCAAAGCCCCGGGAGGTGGTGGTCCCCGGGGCTTCGGGGGTCCAAAACGGACCCCCATTTTACATTTTTTAGTGCCCCGGGGAGGTGGTGGTCCCCGTGGCTGCGGGAGGGCCGAGTGCCCTCCTGCACCATTTTAAAATGAAAGCCCCGGGGGTGGCGGTCCCCGGGGCTTGGGAGCCCTTGAGGCCCCCATATATAAATTTAACCCCCACCATGCCCCCGGGACTTGGGCCACCCAGGGGCAAATACAATCGAAGCACGGGAGAGCGCGTTCGCTTTTTTTTTTATCGGCAGGATCCGCGCACCCTGAGCGCATCCTGCCGTTTTAAAAAATGCTTTTCTGCCCAGGGGGTCCTTATGGGACCCCTGAGGCAGACCTAGGGGGTCAGGTGTTTCTACCCTGCCCCCTTTGTGCGCTTTGCGCACTTGTTTCTGTCCCTTGGTTCTACCGAGGGACAAAATGGCTGCCAACATTTCCTGAATCGGAATATTGACAGCCAGCTGACAGCCAATTAGCATGCAGCTCGTGATCGGGACGGTGCGCGCAGGGTGCGCTCAGGGTGCGCGGATCCTCCGTGCCCATAGATATATATGTACTTTTACTTTTGATTTTCTCAGCAACTACTGAACGGATTTACACCATTTAACAAAAGGGTTCTTTCTGAACCAAGAACTACCTCTTTGCCAAATTTGGTGTAATTCCGTTCAGCAGTTCGGGCTGTAGCCGTGTCTAAAATTTCCTATGGAAAAATGAATGGGGAAAACGCGTTTTGGGACCCCCTTTTTCTCAGCCCCCGCTGACGAATCCCCGAGACTTTCAGGGTAGGAGCGGACCGGAGCGCCCACAAAGTTTGAAAATTTCGCAAAGATACGTCAACCGGCAAGAGAGTTATTTCAAATAGAATGTAGCGGATTTCCTATGGAAAATAGGTCCTAACTATAACTATCTACTGGCGACCGCCAGTAGATAATGTGTGTGTGTGTGTGTGTGTGTGTATATATATATATTCACTGAAAAAACCATAGGTTTTAGGGACAGTTATAGTTAGTTGGACATTGCACTCGTACAAAACCCGTGAAATTCCCACGTTATAGTTAGTTCAGCTAACTATAACTCGCGCCCCCGCAATGCACTGCTGATGACGTCACATATTACATCACTCGACATGGTCAGTGACATCACTGATGACATCACTGAAGAATGTGCTAGTATTTGTATGAGTAAGTGAGTTGGTGTGTGTATAACTGTATAGGTGAGTAAATGGGTGTGTGATTAATTTTTTGCATGACTGACTAGGTGTCTGAGTACCTCTATGGATGAGTGGCGGTGTGTGACTGTTTATATAGGTGTATGAGTGCATATGATAGTCCTGTACTCAGTGACCGTAAGTATGAGTGACTGTACAGGTGAGTGAGTAGATGTGTGTGTGTGTAGACCTAAGAATCAGTGAGTGGGTAGGTAGTTATTGGTATTGGAGTGTGTATGGTTTTGAGAATGGCAGTCTGTAATTTAGAGTGGGTGTATCAAAAGTTATATTAGGGTGTGAGAAGATGCATG
Source organism: Calotriton arnoldi (assembly GCA_963921515.1). Classification (NCBI taxonomy): domain Eukaryota; kingdom Metazoa; phylum Chordata; class Amphibia; order Caudata; family Salamandridae; genus Calotriton; species Calotriton arnoldi. Next base: position 321,884 of record CAWUFW010015439.1, on the reverse strand, counting down.
AAATTATCACATGGATGATGTCATCAGTGATGTCATTTGAGATGTCATCAGTGATGTCACTGACCATGTCATGAGTGATGTAATATGTGACGTCATCAGCAGTGCATTGCGGGGCGCGAGTTATAGTTAGCTGAACTAACTATAACGGGGAATTTCACGGGTTTTGTACGAGTGCAATGTCCAACTAACTATAACTGTCCCTAAAACCTATGGTTTTTCAGTGAATTTAAAAGGTTTTTAAATGCAAATTTCTAACTATAACGTGTCTGAAACCTATGGTTCTTTCAGTGAATTTCAAAGGTTTTTAAATGCTAATTTCTAACTATAACGTGCCTGAAACCTATTGTTTTTAAGTGAATTTCAAAGGTTTTTTAAATGCTAATTTCTAACTATAACGTGCCCCGCCCTCTCCCTTCACCACTGTGCAAACGCGCCCCGTGGCGCGTTTTAGGTTGAGGGATTAAGTCCCCTTGAATCATGAGGGTCCCTGGGGTCCAACTAGCCCACCCTGTACATCCAGTATGCGCCAGGAGCTGCGTTGCAGAGAGGTGTTCAGAGGCCACGCCCCTTTACACCTCTCTGCAACGCAGCTCTGTGGCGCTTTCTGGACGTACCTGGTGGGCTAGTTGGCTCCCAGGGACCCTCAGGATTGAAGGAATTTAATTCCCCATCTTAAAGCGCGCCACGGGCCTGTTTGCACACATGTCTACCTGAAGCTCGCCCCTCCCTTCACCACTGTGCAAACGCGCCCGTGGTGCGTTTTAAGTTGGGGATTAAGTCCCCTTGAATCCTGAGGGTCCCTGGAGTCCAACTAGCCCACCATGTACCTCCAAAAGTGCCACAGAGCTGCGTTGCAGAGAGGTGTAAAAGGGGCATGGCCTCTGAACACCTCTCTGCAACGCAGCTCCTGGCACATACTGGAGTTTCCTGGTGGGCTAGTTAGCCCCAGAGACCCTCAGTGTTCAAGGGAATTACTCCCTTCTTATAACGCGCCAGGGGTCGCGTTTGCAGAGTGCTGCAGGGAGGGCCGAGCCTCCGGCACGATGCCGGTCTTTTTTTTTTTTTTATGGGAGGGGCTGCGTGGCCCCCTTCCCTCGTCCACTTTTGTCCCCGGGGACCCCATCCCCCGGGGCCTGAGGATTTCCTGTTTATTTTTAAAAAAAAAATAAAAAAACGGGAAGGGGGCCGCGTGGCCCTCCTTCCCTGGGCCTCTATTTGCCCCGGGGACCACATCCATTTTTTTTTTTTTTTTAATAAATATTTGGAGGGGGGCTGCGTGGCCCCCCTTCTCAGGCCATTCAAGGCCCCGGGGACCCCATCACCCGGGGCCGGCCTTTTTGTCCTTTTAAAAAAAAAAATTTAAATAGAATTTTGGGGAGGGGGCTGCGTGGCCCCCCTCCCGGGCCACTAATGGCCCCGGGGACCCCATCCCCCGGGGCCTGGCCACTCGGGGACCGTGGGGGGTCCCCAATCCCCGCACGGTCCCGCCGGCTCCCTGCGTCCTGCGGGAGCCGGCATTGCTTTTCCATAAGGGGAGCTGCTGACATGCAGTTCCCCTTATGGAAAAGCAATCTGCTTTGCTTCATTGAAGCGAGAGCAGGTTCCCTGCTCTCGCTTCAGTGAAGCAAAGCAAGTTTGCAATGACAGGACGGGAGCCGCGAGGCTCCCGTCCCTGCCATTGCAAACAGCAGTGTCCTGGGGGTAGGCACCCCGGGACACTGCAGGAGCCGGATCCTGGGGGTGGCGGTCCCCAGGGCCACTACAGGCTCCAGGAGGGGGACACGCGGCCCCCTCAATTGCACAGCCCCGGGGAGGTGGTGGTCCCCGGGGCTTCGAGGGTCCAAACGGACCCCACATTTCTTTCATTAGTGCCCCGGGAGGTGGCGGTCCCGGGCGTGTGGGGGTGCTGGAGCCCCCACACAGGTAATTTTTATAATTAAAAAATAAGCCCCGTGGGGTGGCGGTCCCGGGGCTGCGGGGGGCCGTGTGCCCCCTGCCAGCATTATTTATTTAAAGCCCCGGGGTGTGGCGGTCCCCGGGGCTTGGGAGCCTTAGAGGCCCCCACATAAAATATAAGGCAACCTCGCATGCCCCCGGGACTTGGGCCACCCGAGGCAAAATCCCATCGAGCGCGGGAGACCGCGCTTCGATTTTTATTTTATTTTTTATTTTTATTTTTAAATGCTTTTTTCTGCCCCGGGGTCCTTGTGGGACCCCTTGAGCAGACCTAGGGGTCAGGGTGTTTCTACCCTGCCCCTTTTGCGTTCTGCGCACTTGTTTCTGTGCCTCGGTTCTACCGAGGGACAAAATGGCTGCCAACACTTCCTGATTTGGAGTGTTGACAGCCACTTGACAGCTAATTAGCATGCAGCTCGTGATCGGGAGGGTACGCGGACCCTACTCGGCCATAGATATATATGTGATTTTACTTTTCTCAGGAACTACTGAACGGATTTACACCATTTAACCAAAAAGCACGACACTGAACCAAGGGCTACCTTTTTGCCAAATTTGGTGTAATTCCGTTCAGCAGTTCGGGCTGTAGCTACGGCAACAGGTTCCTATGGAAAATTGCATGGGGAAAACACGTTTTGGGAACCCCCTTTTTTCTCGGCCCCCACTTGACGAATCACCCCGAAACTTTCAAGATAGGAGCGATAAGTTTTGAAAATTTCGCGAAGATTCGTCAACAAAGTTATTTCAAATAGAATGTTGCGGATTTCCTATGGAAAATAGGTCCTAACTATAACGATCTACTGGCGACCGCCAGTAGATAATATATATATATATTCACTGAAAAAACCATAGGCTTTAGGGACAGTTATAGTTAGTTGGACATTTCACTCGTACAAAACCCATGAAATTCCCCGTTATAGTTTGTTCAGCTTACTATAACTCGCGCCCCGCAATGCACTGCTGATGACGACGTCACATATTACATCACTCATGACATGGTCAGTGACATCACTGATGACATCTCAAATGACATCACTGATGACATCATCCAGTGACTGTGTTTCTGTAAAGTTTAAATATGTTTAATATATATAGGGAAAGGCGTATTGAAGAATGAGTGGGTGTATAAGTGTCTGGATGATTTAGTAGGTGCGTGACTGACTCTATAAGTGAGTGATTAAACGTATCTTACTGAATGCATGGGTTAGTGACTAAACTGTGTGAATGTCTGTATCCGTCTGTTGGTGTATAAGTAGATGCATGGATTTGCGAATAGCTACATGAGTGTCTATATGGGTTATTGATTAGTTCTCTTAGTATCTGTATGGGTGCCTGAGTGTTTGTGTGGGTGGGGTGTGTGTGACTCTGTACATAGATGTGTGAGTGGGTGATTCACTGGGTGCATGTTTTGAAGAGTGTATCTGTGATGGACTGCTTGGGTGGGTGAGTGTGTGTATGGGTGTGTTAGTGAGTGAATGAATATCTCAGTGGTACATGTGCAAGTAACTACATATGTAAAAGGCAGTATATATGTGTGTTAGAGTATTTAAAAACCAACAAGTGAGAGTGTGATTGTGAGAGTGGCTGTATGGATGCGTGTGTCCTTGTATCTGTTATTGTATAAGAGCGAAATAATGTGCAAGCATTTGTATGAGTAATTGAGCTGGTGTGTGTATAACTGTATAGGTGAGTAAATGGGTGTGAATTTTTTTTATTTGCATGACTGACTAGGTGTGTGAGTACCTCTATGGATGAGTTGCGGTGTGTGAGTGTTTATATAGGTGTATGAGTGTATATGATAGTCCTGTACTGAGTGACCGTAAGTATGAGTGACTGTACGGGTGAGTGAGTACGTGTGTGTATGTAGACCTAAGAATCAGTGAGTGGGTATGTAGTTATTGGTGTTGGAGTGTGTATGGTTTTGAGAATGGCAGTATGTAATTTAGAGTGGGTGTATCAAAATTTATATTAGGGTGTGAGAAGATGCATCAAATCATCACATGGATGATGTCATCAGTGATGTCATGAGTGATGTCACTGACCATGTCATGAGTGATGTAATATGTGACGTCAGCAGTGCATTGCGGGGGCGCGAGTTATAGTTAGCTGAACTAACTATAACGGGGGAATTTCATGGGTTTTGTACGAGTGAAATGTCCAACTAACTATAACTGTCCCTAAAACCTATGGTTTTTTCAGTGAATTTCAAAGGTTTTTTAAATGCTAATTTCTAACTATAACGTGCCTGAAACCTATGGTTTTTTCAGTGAATTTCAAAGGTTTTGTAAATGATAATTTTTAAATATAATAAATCTTATATTTACTATTTTGATTCTAATTTTCAACATTTTTTTAACTTTATTTTTACATATTTTAATTTTGAATTACATTATATATTTTTTAATAGAAATGGAAAAAAATGTTTTTAAAATATTGTAACTAATCTTTATTTGTTTTATAATTTTTTTTAAATATATATTTATATTATTTACTTTATTGATTTTTTTTCTCAATTTTTTTTTTTTGGAGTCGCGCACCCAAAGCGTACCGTTCTCGATCACTGCACGGAACCTAGCCGACATTTTAGGAAAGTTATGTAGGATCCGCGTGGGATATGCGATGGGTACGTATTTTCCTGCCCGATCGCTATGCGACCGGTACGCGACTCCAGGCGCATACGCGACACATACGTATTACTTTACGGTTGCTCGCTCACTTGCGTGTGACGTCATATACATGTTTGACGCGGTGGGTGCGCGATTCCCGCGAAATTTTTTTATGTCCAAAATGGTATAAATATGTATTTAATATACATATTAGGGCAAGACATTATCTAAGCAAATCATAAAAATAATATACTTTTACTTTTAATGAAGATAGTTTTAAATGCAATTTCGCGAAGTCGCGTTCGGTGCGTGCTGCCTGTGCGCACGGTGCGCGGACCCCATGTGACCTGAAAAAAAAAGATTTGATTGGTTCATAACATTTCCTGTTGTAACTATTGAAGGACCCCACCCATTTCAATCATTCTTCTTAGACCTTCTTTGGAGGAACATCTCTCACCTAAGAAGAACTTATTTTGGCTGATTTCCACAGCTGCTATTCGTTTCCATCTGAAGAGAATGGCTTCAGGACAGCAGCCATCATCTAGCTCTGAACACTCTTCAGATGATGAATTTGTTCCAGAACCTCCACGCCCTGAAAGATACACCTCAGTGGTGTGGAAATTTTTTACAATTCCTGAAGGACAAAAAAAAGTGAACGCAGTGAAGGTCACTTGCAAAAGGGTGTTGTCTAGAGGCGATCCAGCAAAGAAGTACTCTTGCGGGACCGCAAGCATGATGAAACACCTGAAGACTCTGCACCCTGTGAACCTGGCGAACGAGGAGTGCAGAAGGCTTCGTGAGAACCCTCCGCCAGCAGTGGCCAGCACATCTGCGGCGTCATCATCTCCTGGCCACCCTGACATCCGGCCTGAATTTGGACAACTTAAAATTAGTTGCATTAAATGCAACAAACTGCTATGTTATGGGGAGCAGTCGATTGACCTCATCTGCACAGCACAGAGAAATCACTGGTGCTGAACTTTTTTTTAATTTTTTTTCCTGAAGTTCACTGTTTTGTTCCTCCTGTTCTCTTTAAAAAAATAACAATCGTTCAAAAAAGTACAAAACAAATATAAAACAAAAAAAAAGTTATTTTCAGAACTAAATTCTCTCGTTAAAAAAAGAGCTATATTTGTATGATAGTCTGTAAAAGTTTGGTTGAATGTATGCGTAGTGCATAGTTGACTGAAAGAATGCATTAGTAGTGTATGGTGAATGTATGAGTGCACAACTATAAGGAACTGCTGCAGCATGACACTGTAACCTCTTTAGCTGCATTGTGCTGTGGTACTTCCGAAGCACAGGGATGCAACATATGTCCATAAATATGTTGCAAGTCTATGCTTCCCTCTGCACTGCTGCTTAAACTGCAGCTATGTAGTGACACAGGTACCCTTGCACCATGGTGCAAGGATATCTGTGTCGTGTGGAGTTTGTTTTTGTGCAGGAAGATGCACCTTCCTGCACAAAAACAATCAGTGCAGGCATTTTTCTCCTTCAATGTATGATGTGCTGTAGTGTAGCTCCTATTTCCCTAATAGGCTCTGCGCATTGGAATAATATATCCTATAGGTTTGACATAGGACTAAGGTCAGTATGTCCCTATCGAGTATATTAAACTTAATTACTTGTGCCAGCTAGCTCAGAGGCCACTAGAAACTCCTTGACAACAAGAAGGGAGTAGTTTCTGGCAGCCACAAAACATGACCACTATGTTTCCCTTTAGAATCAGAACGTGTCCCAGAGTCGTGGAAACAATAGATAACTATTTCACTCAGCTCAGTCGTGCATGCTTAGTTTTCCTCAGAGTTACACAGAAAGAATAGACGGGCGTTTTCAATAAAAGATTTATTGAACAGTCTTGTTTCTGGTGTAAGTATAATGTGCTGTTACGATCACAAGACAGTATGCGAGATAAATAATGTACAGGGTGAGCAGTAGAAATAAATAATACTGCGATAGCATTATCTTTTAGCGTATATTCACATTACATAAATAACATGAGCTAAAAATGCGAGTACTCATACGATGCGTTGCTAAGCTAGTTCTACCCCAATGTACCTAACCTAACCTAGGTGTAGGACGAGGTATGAAGTAGGTGAAGTATTCCTTACTATGGTATACTAAGAGTATATTTAAGCTTAGTATGCCTAGTATGCCAAGAGTCCCTCTAGGTTCTTATCAGCTCCATACCTGAAGAATGAGAGCGGTAGGAATCTCTTTGCCAGACTCGAACTCCAACACCCCGCAAGGGAAGTCAGATCACTGGAAGCGGGACTCTCTGCGTGCAGGGATGACAGCGTCTTCTCAGTGCGTCAGGCCGGGATACGGGCTCCTCTGAAGTCGAGGTCTCCTCTAGTTTACAGGGGCTAGGGAAGGTATATTTATACCTGAGAGTACCTCAGGAATGTTAGCATTGACGTGAATTGGACAGCGAAAGACGTCATGGATGAACCCCTAAGGAATAATGGTTCATGCATAATATATGAGGCCTTGAAGAAATCAATAGTCCTGGGCTAGGGAAACTCCCGCAGCCTAAGGGTCTGTTCTTCATGAACTCGTTGTGACGTTAGGGTGGACGGATGTCAGAGACCATGCCTGTATTTGGAGTGCACGGTATAATGCCTAAATAAGGCCTGGGATTTTATGCCTATATAAGGGCAAGGCGAATTGTGCCTATATAAGGACATGATGCTGGAAAGCCCGTTTATGGACACCATAAGAGGAATACAACACCCACTCCACTTTCGTGTATACGATAATACTATAAATGCTAAACATTTAAAATGCTAAACATTAAAATGGTGTACCGCATATTTCTAAAATATTTCATAAAACCATTTAAAAAGGCATTTAAAAAACTCATTAGAATGCAAAAGGTACTGTACATTCGAAGCATTGCTTATCATTTCAGGCATAAAGTTCGAAAATAAATGCAACGGGAATGAAATAAGCAGTAATATTTACATGTGACAGAAAATGATCGATAAGTTGTATCAAAAATCAAAGTCATTTCATGTCATGAAAATTAATGAACTGTTTTTAGACACATAAGATGACTAAATATCCGTGGAAGGACCGCCAAGTCTGTACTATAAGGCTAGTTCTACTTTAAGCAGATTGTAGTGCCATTTTCGTTCGAAAAATGGGGAGAAAAAAAAAGTTCAATTTTTGGGAGAGTTCCAAGTTTTGTTTCTTTGTAGAAATGAAGGCCAAATTGTTACTGTATTTCTGGAACACTGTATGCTGAATCAGAGTCAGTTTACGGGTCTGGTGTAAACATGAGATCATCTATTTCTATAGACAAAACATCATCCACTGTAGTCGGCGTCAGTTGGAACACCTCGTGTAGCAGGTCAATTGCACAGAGATGGGAAGCATCGCTTTCAGCATAGGTTGCAGCAGCGATGTTCGCGTCTGTTGTTACCTGTGTGCCTGTAGATATTTCTCGTACCTCAGCAGCAGCCGGAAGCGTCTGTGAGATCTCAATGAATGCTGACATCAGGATAGGAAGCCTCTGGGGACAACACAGAGCATGGGCCGTTATCGGGTCCAGCAGAGTATCGACATCCTTTGGCGTTGCTGATGGAAATGTTAGACAGGTGTCCAACATGCATTCTTCACCGCATAGCAGGCATCGTAGAACAGGTAAGATGCAATCTTGCCAGATTGGTCTGAATGACAGGAACCAAGTTGTATTAAGGTCCCGTAGACGAGTCATGCCCAAAAGCTTTACTATTTGCTCACGGCACTTTCGTTCAAGGAGAGCTTTCTCCATTTCGCTCGGAGTGATGTCAGCGAATAGGCTGGCCATAGCGCAATAGCAGGAAGAGAAATAGAATTCCGGCAACAAGTGCTAGAATTAATGGTATGCCACCAAACACCGAATGTGCAAAGTTCGGGATGATTCCGAGTATTGCTTGGAAAGGTGCTAACAGACCGGAGCAGATGCCCTTAAATACATGTACAAGTCCTGTTGTATCAGACATGTTGAAAATTCGTCCTATCATTTCTACGAAATGTATAGGGCAGTTTGTACGTATTAAAGTCTGTATCTCAGCCGAAGTCCTTGCAATTTGCAGATCATAGGTTTCTTTGGCCGAGGTCAAAGGCACTGTTTGCTGTAAAAGCATGGCTTTCATTCTGCTTAAAGTATCAAATCTTATAAAAGAGACGTTCAGCGAAGGCCATAGAGGCGACTCCCTGACTGTGTCTATTGGGGCAAACAATACTTGCATACAGCAAGTGACCCTGGAGTTGACCGTTACTAGATATGGGATGCCTGGCAGCATGCCACAGCAACTCTGATCATTCAACATGAGGTAACTCCCATTAGAAAGTTGTCCAAACGTTGGATTAATCACAGCAGCTGGTGTACCCTGCTGATGGCAAGACAAATTTGCCACAGAACCATTACAAGCCCCGTGCAAAGAAATGTCCTGACATATAAGTGAACCGCTTAGTGCACGTTTACAGTTTTTACCGCTCAAAAACACTTCATGATCCCCGCTCCAACATCTATATGTATACGGTAAAGCCCAAGATGTCTTAATGTATTCCTTACCCAACCTTTCATATTTGCCTGCTTGCATTTGTCTGAGGCAATACTGAAACTGAAAAGTAGTCACAGGTAGTGTAATTTTGCCATGAATAAGCCATTCTGTAGCTGGTTTTTCTGCCACTGTGAATGGTAACTTTTCCAGTTTTTCAATGCTCAGCACTGTATACTTTGCTCCTCTTTGTGCCATTTCGATCTGTTTATCAGTTAGATTGTATTCTGAAAACAGAGCCGTTGTGTTGATGAAACGCCAAGGCACATAGCCCGCTCGCAATGATTGCAGCGTCCAGCTTAATAACATAATAGAACGTAATTGAGATTGGCCTTGTTGTAACATCGCCAAATCTTGTTCCAGTATGTCGATAGCAGAGGATACAATGCCGTCCAGTGAATATATTCTGGAGGACAAAGTTGTTAACCCATTGTCGACCACAGAGAGTGATTTCTCTAAATTAATACGATCAAGTTCACGTATTCGTTCTGCGGCCTCTATCTGTGATACTTTCCATGCTTCATTGTAGGCAGCGTAAATGCCGGCATATATGAAACGTTTTTGACGCGGTTTTCTTGGTCCAAGCAAGAAATCCCTAAGGTCTGCGTCTTTTGCAAGTAAGGATAAGTGTTGTTTCACATCCTGTAGTGTAGATGTATGCAGCCAATCGAGGCATAATTTTCCTACACTGTATGTTGTTACTACCCCCGGATGTTGTCTTTGGACGTATCTTGGGTCTGGCCTATGAATGGTAAAACCCTGAGTTTTATTCAGGAATCTTTCCTGACAGTTATTCGTGTCTCTGGGCCAGATCAACCATTTTTTCCAATCAGGATTAGATCTGTTGAGTTGTAGTATATTGTCAACTGTCACCACTGCCTGTGTTTCGTTATTTTTTGCAGGAGTCGGTACAGAAGGTGTGTTCATCTCTTTGATCTTGGCTAATCCAAGACAAGATGTTTGTTGGATTGTTTCATTCAAAAACATTATTTGTTCAGGGATGATGCAGGCTCTAAATAAAGCTTCTATTCCCTGCACTTGCCATTCTTTAGTACCCCATAAAGTTTTTGTGTCTATTGTGTCTTTCCAAAAGTCGAAAACCCTGTCTAGACAGTTGGGCATTAAATAATGCAGAATAAATCTGTTTTGTATTTGTTAACATAATTTTCAGTCCTGTCTTGTTTACATTTTTATAGTAAAACATTTCTGGATCAGATGTATTGTAACCTGAAAAATATGGAAATTTACTGGCAAATGTTTTTGAACTACCTTTAGGTGGTGTAGGACAATGTTCCCATTGGTTAAACATAAACACATTTCTTGGATATGCAGATTTATGCAAAAAATGATGACCATAGTGGTTATAACAATACAGTTGTTCATAGTCTGATGAACCCTCTAAATATTAATTTTTAGAAAATGCAGCAGATTTTTCTAGGTCAAACATAATGTCAGTCACAGTCTCAAAGTCCCAATCATCAGAATAGGTACTGGACGTGATTAGATCACTTAGTGAAATTTTAAATAAATGTGGAATGTTCAATTCTTCCGTCGGACCGAAGATATCAAAATCTGTTTTGTCCCACACTATACCATCGTGTATAGGAACAGCTGTGATGTTCACTGATGACAAGTCTCTTGCTTCACGATGGGAAGATTTATGAGGTTTCAAAAGTACGTTTACGCCTTTTCCTTCAGTGTTCGCATGGATGTATCTGCCACTAATAAGCACGCTCACAGTTGTAACCAAAGCTAGCCAGAGCAGGAAAACAAAAAGTCCAGATATAATCCAGAATTCAATCCATGGAGAAACCAAATAAGTCTTTTTCAGAGAGTGAAGAAAGTCTTGTATTTGCTGCTTGAATTTGAATGATGCTGGCGTGGTTTCAGGTTCACTCGGATCTTCTGAGAACGTATCAAAGTCAATGAAATAGCCAGAAGCAGTTCTATCAATTGTTGGAATTGCATCAGGATTTGTAGAAATCACTGGAACCAGTTCATCACTTGCTACATTGGTGTAAACAGGTGTATTTGGACGAACTGTTACTTGTTCTTCAAGAGGGATGATTTCCATAGCATTGTTGCTTAGTCCTTCATCTGTTTCTGCTGAATTCTCGATTGTTATCAGTCTTTCAGTATGAACCTCTTGGATAGTAGCGAGAGGAGTGCGTTTGCTACTAGGTCGGAGTCCACAAGGCCTACTATTTAGTATTGGCCACATACTGTGGTTTGATGAGGTCGATGGACACAAATCTTTTCTCCTTTCTTCCAGCAAGGGGCAGCAGTAGTACTATTCTTGTTCCTTGAACTGCTAGGACAGGTACTGGTTGTCTGTAAGAAGGTCCAAATTCCTTCTTGTCCGCAATTTGTTCTCTGACTAGATCCCCAACTTTTGGAATCCAGACAGGCCTTGCTGGGACAGCCGGTTGATCCCCAGTGGTGGTTCGCTGTAGGAACACGTTGCTTTGTTTCGTTCTTAATTTGTTTAAGTCCTGTAAAACAGCCAAGCGATCTTTGATATCAAAGGGTTTATTTTCCACCACTGTGCCTACGTGTTCAAGGTCTGGCACCCACATTCTTGTCCCAAAAAGGATCTCATATGGAGTGACCCCCCCTAGAGAACTTCTTGGCAGGTTGTTCAAAGCACGTTGAACTCCACTAAGGTGTTTGACCCACCCGTCACCCGAGCCTAATACTCGAGCTGTTATAGACTGCTTTATGTCCCGGTTTTTCCTTTCCACAACCGAATTTCCCTCAGGATGGAATGGAGAGGCGTACCGCAATGCAACGCCCAGACTGGCCATGGCTTCTTTGTAAGCCCGAGAGCTAAACGCAGGACCCTTGTCAGAATGTAGCGTGCCTATTGCGTATATGCCGATAAAGACTCGCAAATCTTTTATAACAGTTCGAGCGTCAGCTGAGCGCTGAGGCCATAACCATAGGAACCTAGAGCATGAATCCACTGCAACCATGATATATTTATAGTTACCGTCCCTGTGCAAGGGACCGCAGTGGTCCAGGTAAACACAAGCTAATGGTTTGTCTGAAATTAACAGGGGTGTCTGCGCAGGACGTTTCACTGTTGAGACTTTCATCTGTTGGCAAATATTGCATTCTAAAACATAGTTTTTCGTTTGTTTCCGAATGCCAGGCCACCAATATCTTTGCTTAAGTAAAGATACTGTTGCTGAAACACCTGCATGGGCAGAAGCTATCCCTTCATGTGCTGCTAGGATTAGTCCTAATCTGCGTTCCTTGTTTGGAATTACCCTCTCCCCCACTCCAGGGATTCGAGCAAAAGGAACGTTGTTCGCATCAATTACATAAGAGTACTTGAGTGGAAACTTTTTGGTAACGCTGCACTGCTGCCTTTGCTTGAAGCCTTGACAGCCAACATTATCTCACCGTCTATTTTTGTTTTTGAACGAGTGATCGCAGCTACGGAAGCCGTTTGCACAGCCCCCTTTGCGGCTTCGTCAGCCAATGAATTCCCTGCAACGTGAACGCCATCACGTTGATGACTCAGTGTGTGAATCACGTGAGCCTTTGGTAGTTCGTTTTTCAACTGAACTACTTGTTCCCAAAGCAATTTGTGCTTTATTGTGCCACCTTTCGCATCTTTGAAACCATTGTCAAGCCAGTTTTGTATATATTCATTATACGACTGTACACAGTAAAAGGAATCGCACACGATTAGTGTGGGGAATTCTCGATCTGTACTTTCAAGTGCCAGTTTGAATGCTTGTAGTTCAGCTCGCTGAGCTGTACAATCCCCTAGAGATTGTGTTTTAGTGACCATAGGTCTGAAGATGCCATCTCGCAAGCGACCTTTAACGATAGCACACGCTGCACTGTAAGCTTGCTTACTCCCGATTGCGGGTTGTGCGGATCCGTCAGTGTAAATTATAAATTCGTACTGATCGAGAGGCAGAATTTCAGTAGGCAGGGGACATTCATGTTCATACTGCAGGAATGCTTGTGTTTTTAAATCAGGATCAAAAACATATTCAACATCTGTTGCAGCACGAGAATTAACCCATTGTATCCATCTCGGATGTAATGCTTTAGCATTTGGAATGCTTGCTTTTGTGACCGCTTCTAAAGCAGGGGTTACGACAATAATGCGTTTCCCTTGGGCTAAGGCTCTTTCTTTTGCTACAGCGGTTTGAACTGCTGTCAGAATGTTTTCAGTTGAACTGAAGCGCATTTCCGCTTGTGTGTACAAATGGGATTTGTATGCGATTGGGATTTTGTCACCTTCATTGAAAGTTAAGTATGTGAATCCACATTGACCCGAAATTATTCGGATCACCAAATTGCATTGACTTACGCGTGTTTGTAAGTGATTTGTTGCTAACATGTTAGCTTGTAGTGAACGCAAGATTTCTGTGTGTTCTTGTGTCCAGTTTCTGATCGAAAAATCAGGTTTGATTAATGCGTAGAGAGGTTAACCCTTTCTGCATAATTTAGAATGTAAGTTCTTCCAAAATTCAGGAAACCCAGGATGGATTGTAAGTTTTTTAGCGTTTTCGGAGGTTGGAGCAGCGCACACTTTTCTAAAAAGTTAGCTGCCAAGCTCTTGCCTTCACTTGAAAGCTCATATCCTAGAAATAGGACATTGAGATGGGCAATTCTGGACTTTTTAAAGTTGAACTTGTAGCCCTCAGAGGCGAAACCCAGTATAATGGTGCTCACCCTGTTCAAGTGTTTGTCCAGGTCATCGTCTGTCAGATAGATGTCATCGACATAGGACAATGCCTCATTGTCATAAATTTGTAGTAACTCCATTACCCTCGCTGAGAATAAACCTGGGCTATTCTTGAACCCTTGTGGGAGTCGACAAAAGTGACGCTGGGTCCCCATTATGGAGAATGCTGTTAAGTACCTGCTTTCAGGTGCTATGTTTTGACAAAAGAAACCATTAGAGATATCTAATGTTGTTTTATATTTTTTACGCACAATGTTATTCATTAATGCTGTGCTATGTGCATTTTGCACTGCAAAAGTTTTAGAACAAGTGTTTAGGTGTCTGTAATCCAAAACTAGACGATATGTATTGTCTGGTTTGGAGACAGGAAACAAAGGATTGTTCATTGAGGAGGTGCATGTTTCAATCACCCCTTGGTATTCAAGTTGATCTAAGATCTCCCTGACCTGTTTTTTAGCTTCTTGCTTTATAGGGTACTGCCTTTGTGCAGTAGGTTCATGTTTCAGATGTATTTTATGGTGAGGTGAGTCCTCATCCCATCCTACATGATTTTTATATAATGCTGGGGCCTGGGCTACTGCCCATTTCCTGGCATATGTATATTGTAAGTGAATTGGAATATGGTTGGAGAAGGCAGGCATAATAATGTCCTCGCCATGTGGGCACTCCCTGACCAATTGTGGTGGCCAGTCTTTTTCTGCTAGAAGTATGTCATAGCCCTTTGATAGTCTTTCCCAAAAAAGTGCTTTCAGCTGTCTAGGTTTGTCTCCCTCCATCCGGAGTGTTATTTCAAATAACCTTTGTGGAGTACTAACCCTGGTGTCTACAGTCTCAACTGTGATGTACTCATTCAAGTCCACTGTCTCCAGAAGTTCCTTCACGTTCTGGCGAACTATTGTGACTTCTGCTGCACTGTCCAGCATGGTCTGAGCCCATTCTCCGTTCTTGAGTTGTGTTCTCAGTATTCTCGGCATGTCTAATCTTTAGACCTGCTACTTTCTTTTTGGAGAATTGAGGTTTAGCCTTAGTTTTTGGTGCGTGTTTGTCGTCTTTCGATTTCACGCGTTCTTCTCTGTGTTCCGTCCGTCCTCTTCTTTCCGAAGTCTGTGATGAGATCTGAAAGGGACGAGAGGAACGTGTATCAGTATCTTGATACCTATCAGGTTTTCTCAAATTATCCCTATTCCTGAGGTTATACCTCCTTTCAGAGGGCTCCTTTTGAGGAGACCTACCTCGGGATTGAGAACGTTTCTCGTTTGAATTTTGTTTATTAGACTCCCACTTCTTTTTAGAAGATGTAGGAGTTTGTTTAATTGAGTCCTTCTCAGGACTTTCAGATAGCTTCGGTTTCACTGGTCTTCCACCCAAACTATCTCTGCCTAATTCAGCATAAGATTGTTCTATTATTCTGGGTAGCTCAGTTTGATGTTCTGTAACATCGAATTCCCTTAATTTTTGTTGGATCGCCACTGCTGCTGCCTCTCCTTTAATATTAGATAATATTATTGTTGAGACCTGGTCGAAATTTTTCAGTAATTTCATACCTAAATTTAGAGCAGGCTCTGCCCCGTATTCGTTTTGAATTTGTTTGAGGACATCAGGTATTACCGCAATTGACGGAATGCCATGTGTTTTACTATAGATGGCAGCAAAGACTGAACCCCAAGTGGTGCAGTCTTCCAGTTGTGGTGTGATCCCCATTGGTAAACTGATTGTCAGTATTCTGTGTTTCTCATACGGGCTAGTATTTGGAAATACTGCTTCGATTTGAGTAATTTTTTGAGCTATCCAAAATGGAATTTGCTCACGTTTTGTGGGCATTTTACCCATGACTGAGTTGAGAGTCTGTGGTGTAATTTTTAGTGTAGTCCCCTGATGAGGGGTCTGATTTTGAATAGTGAATGGTGGTTGGACTGTAAGAGTCCGCATGACATATTGGACCAATTGTCTGTAAATTTTTATTAACTCTTTTATTTGAGTATGTAATTCCTCATCTGTCATTATATCCAGTTCAGGATGAGGTGTGTAGCCGGCTAAAATCGGCCATGTTGCTCCTGGTCTACCTAGTGGACCGAGCCTGGTAATGTTTTTGTGATGTTTTAGGGCGCCTTTAAACCAGAGCTGATGCTCTTGGTATGTTAGTGGAATTTCTATATCCTCGAAAGGAATGTATTCCTCTGGTAGATCATCTTCTTTGTAGAAGTGAAATGTCTGTGATATTGGATTGCATTCAGGAAGTATTACCCATGAATAGAATACCTCTGTCTGAAAGGATTCATGTGCCTCTATCACGAAAACTGCTCTACCTCCTCTTGGCGGTAGGCCATGCTTTATAAGTTTTAGAGTGATGGCTCTTCTTAAATTTTGAGGGATGTCTATAACACCCTCCTCAGTTTCATTTAAACCTGTAAGGTTAAAAACTGCTGTTTGGGCTTGATCAGCCGCAGCACCACCGTTTTCAGTGTTATTGTCAGGTATTTTGTTTTTTGAAAAATGTAGAACAAGTTTCAAGGAAACAAAGATAAGGTGCACAATATTTTGGAACACTGTATCCTTCAACGTTGAGCAAACCAAACAGCTAATATATAGGGTGCGTCCCTATATAGCCTTGGTGGATACTTAACCCTGCCCACTCCAGACGTCTTTTGGAGTATATGGGTAGGGGTCTCTGAGAGAAAAAGCACGGCTGAGTTACTCAGTATCTAACATTGAATTACAGCCTTACCAAACCGTTGGGCGCCATGTAGTGTAGCTCCTATTTCCCTAATAGGCTCTGCGCATTGGAATAATATATCCTATAGGTTTGACATAGGACTAAGGTCAGTATGTCCCTATCGAGTATATTAAACTTAATTACTTGTGCCAGCTAGCTCAGAGGCTACTAGAAACTCCTTGACAACAAGAAGGGAGTAGTTTCTGGCAGCCGCAAAACATGACCACTATGTTTCCCTTTAGAATCAGAACGTGTCCCAGAGTCGTGGAAACAATAGATATCTATTTCACTCAGCTCAGTCGTGCATGCTTAGTTTTCCTCAGAGTTACACAGAAAGAATAGACGGGCGTTTTCAATAAAAGATTTATTGAACAGTCTTGTTTCTGGTGTAAGTATAATGTGCTGTTACGATCACAAGACAGTATGCGAGATAAATAATGTACAGGGTGAGCAGTAGAAATAAATAATACTGCGATAGCATTATCTTTTAGCGTATATTCACATACATAAATAACATGAGCTAAAAATGCGAGTACTCATACGATGCGTTGCTAAGCTAGTTCAACCCCAATGTACCTAACCTAACCTAGGTGTAGGACGAGGTATGAAGTAGGTGAAGTATTCCTTACTATGGTATACTAAGAGTATATTTAAGCTTAGTATGCCTAGTATGCCAAGAGTCCCTCTAGGTTCTTATCAGCTCCATACCTGAAGAATGAGAGAGGTAGGAATCTCTTTGCCAGACTCGAACTCCAACACCCCGCAAGGGAAGTCAGATCACTGGAAGCGGGACTCTCTGCGTGCAGGGATGACAGCGTCTTCTCAGTGCGTCAAGCCGGGATACGGGCTCCTCTGAAGTCGAGGTCTCCTCTAGTTTACAGGGGCTAGGGAAGGTATATTTATACCTGAGAGTACCTTAGGAATGTTAGCATTGACGTGAATTGGACAGCGAAAGACGTCATGGATGAACCCCTAAGGAATAATGGTTCATGCATAATATATGAGGCCTTGAAGAAATCAATAGTCCTGGGCTAGGGAAACTCCCGCAGCCTAAGGGTCTGTTCTTCATGAACTCGTTGTGACGTTAGGGTGGACGGATGTCAGAGACCATGCCTGTATTTGGAGTGCACGGTATAATGCCTAAATAAGGCCTGGGATTTTATGCCTATATAAGGGCAAGGCGAATTGTGCCTATATAAGGACATGATGCTGGAAAGCCCGTTTATGGACACCCTAAGAGGAATACAACACCCAGTCCACTTTCGTGTATACGATAATACATAAATGCTAAACATTTAAAATGCTAAACATTAAAATGGTGTACCGCATATTTCTAAAATATTTCATAAAACCATTTAAAAAGGCATTTAAAAAACTCATTAGAATGCAAAAGGTACTGTACATTCGAAGCATTGCTTATCATTTCAGGCATAAAGTTCGAAAATAAATGCAACGGGAATGAAATAAGCAGTAATATTTACATGTGACAGAAAATGATCGATAAGTTGTTCAAAAATCAAAGTCATTTCATGTCATGAAAATTAATGAACTGTTTTTAGACACATAAGATGACTAAATATTCGTGGAAGGACCGCCAAGTCTGTACTATAAGGCTAGTTCTACTTTAAGCAGATTGTAGTGCCATTTTCGTTCGAAAAATGGGGAGAAAAAAAAAGTTCAATTTTTGGGAGAGTTCCAAGTTTTTGTAGAATGAAGGCCAAATTGTTACTGTATTTCTGGAACACTGTATGCTGAATCAGAGTCAGTTTACGGGTCTGGTGTAAACATGAGATCATCTATTTCTATAGACAAAACATCATCCACTGTAGTCGGCGTCAGTTGGAACACCTCGTGTAGCAGGTCAATTGCACAGAGATGGGAAGCATCGCTTTCAGCATAGGTTGCAGCAGCGATGTTCGCGTCTGTTGTTACCTGTGTGCCTGTAGATATTTCTCGTACCTCAGCAGCAGCCGGAAGCGTCTGTGAGATCTCAATGAATGCTGACATCAGGATAGGAAGCCTCTGGGGACAACACAGAGCATGGGCCGTTATCGGGTCCAGCAGAGTATCGACATCCTTTGGCGTTGCTGATGGAAATGTTAGACAGGTGTCCAACATGCATTCTTCACCGCATAGCAGGCATCGTAGAACAGGTAAGATGCAATCTTGCCAGATTGGTCTGAATGACAGGAACCAAGTTGTATTAAGGTCCCGTAGACGAGTCATGCCCAAAAGCTTTACTATTTGCTCACGGCACTTTCGTTCAAGGAGAGCTTTCTCCATTTCGCTCGGAGTGATGTCAGCGAATAGGCTGGCCATAGCGCAATAGCAGGAAGAGAAATAGAATTCCGGCAACAAGTGCTAGAATTAATGGTATGCCACCAAACACCGAATGTGCAAAGTTCGGGATGATTCCGAGTATTGCTTGGAAAGGTGCTAACAGACCGGAGCAGATGCCCTTAAATACATGTACAAGTCCTGTTGTATCAGACATGTTGAAAATTCGTCCTATCATTTCTACGAAATGTATAGGGCAGTTTGTACGTATTAAAGTCTGTATCTCAGCCGAAGTCCTTGCAATTTGCAGATCATAGGTTTCTTTGGCCGAGGTCAAAGGCACTGTTTGCTGTAAAAGCATGGCTTTCATTCTGCTTAAAGTATCAAATCTTATAAAAGAGACGTTCAGCGAAGGCCATAGAGGCGACTCCCTGACTGTGTCTATTGGGGCAAACAATACTTGCATACAGCAAGTGACCCTGGAGTTGACCGTTACTAGATATGGGATGCCTGGCAGCATGCCACAGCAACTCTGATCATTCAACATGAGGTAACTCCCATTAGAAAGTTGTCCAAACGTTGGATTAATCACAGCAGCTGGTGTACCCTGCTGATGGCAAGACAAATTTGCCACAGAACCATTACAAGCCCCGTGCAAAGAAATGTCCTGACATATAAGTGAACCGCTTAGTGCACGTTTACAGTTTTTACCGCTCAAAAACACTTCATGATCCCCGCTCCAACATCTATATGTATACGGTAAAGCCCAAGATGTCTTAATGTATTCCTTACCCAACCTTTCATATTTGCCTGCTTGCATTTGTCTGAGGCAATACTGAAACTGAAAAGTAGTCACAGGTAGTGTGATTTTGCCATGAATAAGCCATTCTGTAGCTGGTTTTTCTGCCACTGTGAATGGTAACTTTTCCAGTTTTTCAATGCTCAGCACTGTATACTTTGCTCCTCTTTGTGCCATTTCGATCTGTTTATCAGTTAGATTGTATTCTGAAAACAGAGCCGTTGTGTTGATGAAACGCCAAGGCACATAGCCCGCTCGCAATGATTGCAGCGTCCAGCTTAATAACATAATAGAACGTAATTGAGATTGGCCTTGTTGTAACATCGCCAAATCTTGTTCCAGTATGTCGATAGCAGAGGATACAATGCCGTCCAGTGAATATATTCTGGAGGACAAAGTTGTTAACCCATTGTCGACCACAGAGAGTGATTTCTCTAAATTAATACGATCAAGTTCACGTATTCGTTCTGCGGCCTCTATCTGTGATACTTTCCATGCTTCATTGTAGGCAGCGTAAATGCCGGCATATATGAAACGTTTTTGACGCGGTTTTCTTGGTCCAAGCAAGAAATCCCTAAGGTCTGCGTCTTTTGCAAGTAAGGATAAGTGTTGTTTCACATCCTGTAGTGTAGATGTATGCAGCCAATCGAGGCATAATTTTCCTACACTGTATGTTGTTACTACCCCCGGATGTTGTCTTTGGACGTATCTTGGGTCTGGCCTATGAATGGTAAAACCCTGAGTTTTATTCAGGAATCTTTCCTGACAGTTATTCGTGTCTCTGGGCCAGATCAACCATTTTTTCCAATCAGGATTAGATCTGTTGAGTTGTAGTATATTGTCAACTGTCACCACTGCCTGTGTTTCGTTATTTTTTGCAGGAGTCGGTACAGAAGGTGTGTTCATCTCTTTGATCTTGGCTAATCCAAGACAAGATGTTTGTTGGATTGTTTCATTCAAAAACATTATTTGTTCAGGGATGATGCAGGCTCTAAATAAAGCTTCTATTCCCTGCACTTGCCATTCTTTAGTACCCCACAAAGTTTTTGTGTCTATTGTGTCTTTCCAAAAGTCGAAAACCCTGTCTAGACAGTTGGGCATTAAATAATGCAGAATAAATCTGTTTTGTATTTGTTAACATAATTTTCAGTCCTGTCTTGTTTACATTTTTATAGTAAAACATTTCTGGATCAGATGTATTGTAACCTGAAAAATATGGAAATTTACTGGCAAATGTTTTTGAACTACCTTTAGGTGGTGTAGGACAATGTTCCCATTGGTTAAACATAAACACATTTCTTGGATATGCAGATTTATGCAAATAATGATGACCATAGTGGTTATAACAATACAGTTGTTCATAGTCTGATGAACCCTCTAAATATTAATTTTTAGAAAATGCAGCAGATTTTTCTAGGTCAAACATAATGTCAGTCACAGTCTCAAAGTCCCAATCATCAGAATAGGTACTGGACGTGATTAGATCACTTAGTGAAATTTTAAATAAATGTGGAATGTTCAATTCTTCCGTCGGACCGAAGATATCAAAATCTGTTTTGTCCCACACTATACCATCGTGTATAGGAACAGCTGTGATGTTCACTGATGACAAGTCTCTTGCTTCACGATGGGAAGATTTATGAGGTTTCAAAAGTACGTTTACGCCTTTTCCTTCAGTGTTCGCATGGATGTATCTGCCACTAATAAGCACGCTCACAGTTGTAACCAAAGCTAGCCAGAGCAGGAAAACAAAAAGTCCAGATATAATCCAGAATTCAATCCATGGAGAAACCAAATAAGTCTTTTTCAGAGAGTGAAGAAAGTCTTGTATTTGCTGCTTGAATTTGAATGATGCTGGCGTGGTTTCAGGTTCACTCGGATCTTCTGAGAACGTATCAAAGTCAATGAAATAGCCAGAAGCAGTTCTATCAATTGTTGGAATTGCATCAGGATTTGTAGAAATCACTGGAACCAGTTCATCACTTGCTACATTGGTGTAAACAGGTGTATTTGGACGAACTGTTACTTGTTCTTCAAGAGGGATGATTTCCATAGCATTGTTGCTTAGTCCTTCATCTGTTTCTGCTGAATTCTCGATTGTTATCAGTCTTTCAGTATGAACCTCTTGGATAGTAGCGAGAGGAGTGCGTTTGCTACTAGGTCGGAGTCCACAAGGCCTACTATTTAGTATTGGCCACATACTGTGGTTTGATGAGGTCGATGGACACAAATCTTTTCTCCTTTCTTCCAGCAAGGGGCGGCAGTAGTACTGTTCTTGTTCCTTGAACTGCTAGGACAGGTACTGGTTGTCTGTAAGAAGGTCCAAATTCCTTCTTGTCCGCAATTTTTTCTCTGACTAGATCCCCAACTTTTGGAATTCAGACAGGCCTTGCTGGGACAGCCGGTTGATCCCCAGTGGTGGTTGGCTGTAGGAACACGTTGCTTTGTTTCGTTCTTAATTTGTTTAAGTCCTGTAAAACAGCCAAACGATCTTTGATATCAAAGGGTTTATTTTCCACCACTGTGCCTACGTGTTCAAGGTCTGGCACCCACATTCTTGTCCCAAATAGGACCTCATATGGAGTGACCCCCCCTAGAGAACTTCTTGGCAGGTTGTTCAAAGCACGTTGAACTCCACTAAGGTGTTTGACCCACCCGTCACCCGAGCCTAATACTCTAGCTGTTATAGACTGCTTTATGTCCCGGTTTTTCCTTTCCACAACCGAATTTCCCTCAGGATGGAATGGAGAGGAGTACCGCAATGCAACGCCCAGACTGGCCATGGCTTCTTTGTAAGCCCGAGAGCTAAACGCAGGACCCTGGTCAGAATGTAGCGTGCCTATTGCGTATATGCCGATAAAGACTTGCAAATCTTTTATAACAGTTCGAGCGTCAGCTGAGCGCTGAGGCCATAACCATAGGAACCTAGAGCATGAATCCACTGCAACCATGATATATTTATAGTTACCGTCCCTGTGCAAGGGACCGCAGTGGTCCAGGTAAACACAAGCTAATGGTTTGTCTGAAATTAACAGGGGTGTCTGCGCAGGACGTTTCACTGTTGAGACTTTCATCTGTTGGCAAATATTGCATTCTAAAACATAGTTTTTCGTTTGTTTCCGAATGCCAGGCCACCAATATCTTTGCTTAAGTAAAGATACTGTTACTGAAACACCTGCATGGGCAGAAGCTATCCCTTCATGTGCTGCTAGGATTAGTCCTAATCTGCGTTCCTTGTTTGGAATTACCCTCTCCCCCACTCCAGGGATTCGAGCAAAAGGAACGTTGTTCGCATCAATTACATAAGAGTACTTGAGTGGAAACTTTTTTGGTAACGCTGCACTGCTGCCTTTGCTTGAAGCCTTGACAGCCAACATTATCTCACCGTCTATTTTTGTTTTTGAACGAGTGATCGCAGCTACGGAAGCCGTTTGCACAGCCCCTTTGCGGCTTCGTCAGCCAATGAATTCCCTGCAACGTGAACGCCATCACGTTGATGACTCAGTGTGTGAATCACGTGAGCCTTTGGTAGTTCGTTTTTCAACTGAACTACTTGTTCCCAAAGCAATTTGTGCTTTATTGTGCCACCTTTCGCATCTTTGAAACCATTGTCAAGCCAGTTTTGTATATATTCATTATACGACTGTACACAGTAAAAGGAATCGCACACGATTAGTGTGGGGAATTCGCGATCTGTACTTTCAAGTGCCAGTTTGAATGCTTGTAGTTCAGCTCGCTGAGCTGTACAATCTCCTAGAGACTGTGTTTTAGTGACCATAGGTCTGAAGATGCCATCTCGCATGCGACCTTTAACGATAGCACACGCTGCACTGTAAGCTTGCTTACTCCCGATTGCGGGTTGTGCGGATCCGTCAGTGTAAATTATAAATTCGTACTGATCGAGAGGCAGAATTTCAGTAGGCAGGGGACATTCATGTTCATACTGCAGGAATGCTTGTGTTTTTAAATCAGGATCAAAAACATATTCAACATCTGTTGCAGCAAGAGAATTAACCCATTGTATCCATCTCGGATGTAATGCTTTAGCATTTGGAATGCTTGCTTTTGTGACCGCTTCTAAAGCAGTACCGGGTTACGACAATAATGCGTTTCCCTTGGGCTAAGGCTCTTTCTTTTGCTACAGCGGTTTGAACTGCTGTTAGAATTTTTTCAGTTGAACTGAAGTGCATTTCCGCTTGTGTGTACAAATGGGATTTGTATGCGATTGGGATTTTGTCACCTTCATTGAAAGTTAAGTATGTGAATCCGCATTGACCCGAAATTATTCGGATCACCAAATTGCGTTGACTTACGCGTGTTTGTAAGTGATTTGTTGCTAACATGTTAGCTTGTAGTGAACGCAAGATTTCTGTGTGTTCTTGTGTCCAGTTTCTGATCGAAAAATCAGGTTTGATTAATGCGTAGAGAGGTTTAACCCTTTCTGCATAATTTAGAATGTATGTTCTTCCAAAATTCAGGAAACCCAGGATGGATTGTAAGTTTTTTAGCGTTTTCGGAGGTTGGAGCAGCGCACACTTTTCTAAAAAGTTAGCTGCCAAGCTCTTGCCTTCACTTGAAAGCTCATATCCTAGAAATAGGACATTGAGATGGGCAATTCTGGACTTTTTAAAGTTGAACTTGTAGCCCTCAGAGGCGAAACCCAATATAATGGTGCTCACCCTGTTCAAGTGTTTGTCCAGGTCATCGTCTGTCAGATAGATGTCATCGACATAGGACAATGCCTCATTGTCATAAATTTGTAGTAACTCCATTACCCTCGCTGAGAATAAACCTGGGCTATTCTTGAACCCTTGTGGGAGTCGACAAAAGTGACGCTGGGTCCCCATTATGGAGAATGCTGTTAAGTACCTGCTTTCAGGTGCTATGTTTTGACAAAAGAAACCATTTGAGATGTCTAATGTTGTTTTATATTTTTTACGCACAATGTTATTCATTAATGCTGTGCTATGTGCATTTTGCACTGCAAAAGTTTTAGAACAAGTGTTTAGGTGTCTGTAATCCAAAACTAGACGATATGTATTGTCTGGTTTGGAGACAGGAAACAAAGGATTGTTCATTGAGGAGGTGCATGTTTCAATCACCCCTTGGTATTCAAGTTGATCTAAGATCTCCCTGACCTGTTTTTTAGCTTCTTGCTTTATTGGGTACTGCCTTTGTGCAGTAGGTTCATGTTTCAGATGTATTTTATGGTGAGGTGAGTCCTCATCCCATCCTACATGATTTTTATATAATGCTGGGGCCTGGGCTACTGCCCATTTCCTGGCATATGTATATTTTAGGTGAATTGGAATATGGTTGGAGAAGGCAGGCATAATAATGTCCTCGCCATGTGGGCACTCCCTGACAAATTGTGGTGGCCAGTCTTTTTCTGCTAGAAGTATGTCATAGCCCTTTGATAGTCTTTCCCAAAAAAGTGCTTTCACCTGTCTAGGTTTGTCTCCCTCCATCCGGAGTGTTATTTCAAATAACCTTTGTGGAGTACTAACCCTGGTGTCTACAGTCTCAACTGTGATGTACTCATTCAAGTCTACTATCTCCAGAAGTTCCTTCACGTTCTGGCGAACTATTGTGACTTCTGCTGCACTGTCCAGCATGGTCTGAGCCCATTCTCCGTTCTTGAGTTGTGTTCTCAGTATTCTCGGCATGTCTAATCTTTAGACCTGCTACTTTCTTTTTGGAGAATTGAGGTTTAGCCTTAGTTTTTGGTGCGTGTTTGTCGTCTTTCGATTTCACGCGTTCTTCTCTGTGTTCCGTCCGTCCTCTTCTTTCCGAAGTCTGTGATGAGATCTGAAAGGGACGAGAGGAACGTGTATCAGTATCTTGATACCTATCAGGTTTTCTCAAATTATCCCTATTCCTGAGGTTATACCTCCTTTCAGAGGAGCTCCTTTTGAGGAGACCTACCTCGGGATTGAGAACGCTTCTCATTTGAATTTTGTTTATTAGACTCCCACTTCTTTTTAGAAGATGTAGGAGTTTGTTTAATTGAGTCCTTCTCAGGACTTTCAGATAGCTTCGGCTTCACTGGTCTTCCACCCAAACTATCTCTGCCTAATTCAGCATAAGATTGTTCTATTATTCTGGGTAGCTCAGTTTGATGTTCTGTAACATCGAATTCCCTCAATTTTTGTTGGATCGCCACTGCTGCTGCCTCTCCTTTAATATTAGATAATATTATTGTTGAGACCTGGTCGAAATTTTTCAGTAATTTCATACCTAAATTTAGAGCAGGCTCTGCCCCGTATTCGTTTTGAATTTGTTTGAGGACATCAGGTATTACCGCAATTGACGGAATGCCATGTGTTTTACTATAGATGGCAGCAAAGACTGAACCCCAAGTGGTGCAGTCTTCCAGTTGTGGTGTGATCCCCATTGGTAAACTGATTGTTAGTATTCTGTGTTTCTCATACGGGCTAGTATTTGGAAATACTGCTTCGATTTGAGTAATTTTTTGAGCTATCCAAAACGGAATTTGCTCACGTTTTGTGGGCATTTTACCCATGACTGAGTTGAGAGTCTGTGGTGTAATTTTTAGTGTAGTCCCCTGATGAGGGGTCTGATTTTGAATAGTGAATGGTGGTTGGACTGTAAGAGTCCGCATGACATATTGGACCAATTGTCTGTAGATTTTCATTAACTCTTTTATTTGAGTATGTAGTGCCTCATCTGTCATTATATCCAGTTCAGGATGAGGAGTGTAGCCGGCTAAAATCGGCCATGTTGCTCCTGGTCTACTTAGTGGACCGAGCCTGGTAATGTTTTTGTGATGTTTTAGGGCGCCTTTAAACCAGAGCTGATGCTCTTGGTATGTTAGTGGAATTTCTATATCCTCGAAAGGAATGTATTCCTCTGGTAGATCATCTTCTTTGTAGAAGTGAAATGTCTGTGATATTGGATTGCATTCAGGAAGTATTACCCATGAATAGAATACCTCTGTCTGAAAGGATTCATGTGCCTCTATCACGAAAACTGCTCTACCTCCTCTTGGCGGTAGGCCATGTTTTATAAGTTTTAGAGTGATGGCTCTTCTTAAGTTTTGAGGGATGTCTATAACACCCTCCTCGGTTTCATTTAAACCTGTAAGGTTAAAAACTGCTGCTTGGGCTTGATCAGCCGCAGCACCACCGTTTTCGGTGTTATTGTCTCCGTCAGGCATTTTGTTTTTTGAAAAATGTAGAACAAGTTTCAAGGAAACAAAGATAAGGTGCACAATATTTTGGAACACTGTATCCTTCAACGTTGAGCAAACCAAACAGCTAATATATAGGGTACTTCCCTATGTAGCCTTGGTGGATACTAAACCCTGCCCACTCCAGACGTCTTTTGGAGTATATGGGTCGGGGTCTCTGAGAGAAAAAGCACGGCTGAGTTACTCAGTATCTAACGTTGAATTACCGCCTTACCAAACCGTTGGGCGCCATGTAGTGTAGCTCCTATTTCCCTAATAGGCTCTGCGCATTGGAATAATATATCCTATAGGTTTGACATAGGACTAAGGTCAGTATGTCCCTATCGAGTATATTAAACTTAATTACTTGTGCCAGCTAGCTCAGAGGCCACTAGAAACTCCTTGACAACAAGAAGGGAGTAGTTTCTGGCAGCCGCAAAACATGACCACTATGTTTCCCTTTAGAATCAGAACGTGTCCCAGAGTCGTGGAAACAATAGATAACTATTTCACTCAGCTCAGTCGTGCATGCTTAGTTTTCCTCAGAGTTACACAGAAAGAATAGACGGGCGTTTTCAATAAAAGATTTATTGAACAGTCTTGTTTCTGGTGTAAGTATATATGTGCTGTTACGATCACAAGACAGTATGCGAGATAAATAATGTACAGGGTGAGCAGTAGAAATAAATAATACTGCGATAGCATTATCTTTTAGCACATATTCATGTTACATAAATAACACAGAGCTAAAAATGCGAGTACTCATACGATGCGTTGCTAAGCTAGTTCTACCCCAATGTACCTAACCTAACCTAGGTGTAGGACGAGGTATGAAGTAGGTGAAGTATTCCTTACTATGGTATACTAGGAGTATGTTTAAGCCTAGTATGCCAAGTATGCCAAGAGTCCCTCTAGGTTCTTATCAGCTCCATACCTGAAGAATGAGAGAGGTTGGAATCTCTTTGCCAGACTCGAACTCCAACACCCCGCAAGGGAAGTCAGATCACTGGAAGCGGGACTCTCTGCGTGCAGGGATGACAGCGTCTTCTCAGTGCGTCAGGCCGGGATACGGGCTCCTCTGAAGTCGAGGTCTCCTCTGGTTTACAGGGGCTAGGGAAGGTATATTTATACCTTAGAAGTACCTCACTATGTTAGCATTGACGTGAATTGGACAACGAAAGACGTCATGGATGAACCCCTAAGGAATAACGGTTCATACATAATATGAGTCCTTGAAGAAATCAATAGTCCTGGACTAGGGAAACTCCCGCAGCCTAAGGGTCTGTTCTTCATGAACTCGTTGTGACGTTAGGGTGGACGGATGTCGGAGACCATGCCTGTATTTGGAGTGCATGGTTTAATGCCTAAATAAGGCCTGGGATTTTATGCCTATATAAGGGCAGGGCGAATTGTGCCTATATAAGGACATGATACTGGAAAGCCCGTTTATGGACACCCTAAGAGGAATACAACACCCACTCCACTTTCGTGTATACGATAATACTAAAATGCTAAACATTTAAAATGCTAAACATAAAATGGAGTACCGCATATTTCTAAAATATTTCATAAAACCATTTAAAAAGGCATGTAAAAAACTTATTAGAATGCAAAAGGTACTGTACATTTAAAGCATTGCTTATCATTTCAGGCATAAAGGTTCAAAAATAAATGCAATTGGAATGAAATAAGCAGTAGTATTTACATGTGACAGAAAATGATCGATAAGTTTATCAAAAATCAAAGTCATTTTATGTCATGAAAATTAATGAACTGTTTTTAGACACATAAGATGACCAAATGTCTGTGGAAGGACCGCCAAGTCTGTACTATAAGGCTAGTTCTACTTTAAGCAGATTGTAGTGCCATTTTCGTTCGAAAAATGGGGAAAAAAAGTTCAATTTTGGGAGAGTTCCAAGTTTTTGTTTCTTTTGTAAAAATGAAGGCCAAATTGTCACTGCATCTCTGGAACACTGTTTGCTGAATCAGAGTCAGTTCACGGGTCTGGTGTAAACATGAGATCATCTATTTCTATAGACAAAACATCATCCACTGTAGTCGGCGTCAGTTGTAGTAGGTTAATCGCACAGAGATGTGAAGCATCGCTTTCAGCATAGGTTGCAGCAGCGATGTTCGCGTCCGTTGTTACCTGTGTGCCTGTAGATATTTCTCGTACCTCAGCAGCAGCCGGAAGCGTCTGTGAGATCTCAATGAATGCTGACATCAGGATAGGAAGCCTCTGGGGACAACACAGAGCATGGGCCGTTATCGGGTCCAGCAGAGTATCAACATCCTTTGGCGTTGCTGATGGAAATGTTAGACAGGTGTCCAACACGCATTCTTCACCGCATAGCAGGCATCGTAGCACAGGTAAGATGCAATCTTGCCAGATTGGTCGGAATGACAGGAACCAAGTTGTATTAAGGTCCCGTAGACGATTTATGCCCATAAGCTTTACTATTTGCTCACGGCACTTTCGTTCAAGGAGAGCTTTCTCCATTTCGCTCGGAGTAATGTCGGCGAATAGGCTGGCCATAGCGAAATAGCAGGAAGAGAAATAGAATTCCGGCAACAAGTGCTAGAATTAATGGTATGCCACCAAACACCGAATGTGCAAAGTTCGGGATGATTCCGAGTATTGCCTGGAAAGGTGCTAACAGACCGGAGCAGATGCTCTTAAATACATGTACAATTCCTGTTGTATCAGACATGTTGAAGATACGTGATATCATTTCTACGAAATGTATAGGGCAGTTTGTACGTATTAAAGTCTGTATCTCAGCCGAAGTCCTTGCAATTTGTAGATCATAGGTTTCTTTGGCCGAGGTCAATGGCACTGTTTGCTGTAAAAGCATGGCTTTCATTCTGTTTAAAGTATCAAATCTTATAAAAGAGACGTTCAGCGAAGGCCATAGAGGCGACTCCCTGACTGTGTCTATTGGGGCAAACAATACTTGCATACAGCAAGTGACCCTGGAGTTGACCGTTACTAGATATGGGATGCCTGGCAGCATGCCACAGCAACTCTGATCATTCAACATGTGGTAACTCCCATTAGAAAGTTGTCCAAACGTTGGATTAATCACAGCAGCTGGTGTACCCTGCTGATGGCAAGACAAATTTGCCACAGAACCATTACAAGCCCCGTGCAAGGAAATGTCCTGACATACAAGTGAACCGCTTAGTGCACGTTTACAGTTTTTACCGCTCAAAAACACTTCACGATCCCTGCTCCAACATCTATATGTATACGGCAAAGTCCAAGATGTCTTAATCTATTCCTTACCCAACCTTTCATATTTGCCTGCTTGCATTTGTCTGAGGCAATACTGAAACTGAAAAGTAGTCACAGGTAGTGTGATTTTGCCATGAATAAGCCATTCTGTAGCTGGTTTTTCTGCCACTGTGAATGGTAACTTTTCCAGTTTTTCAATGCTCAGCACTGTATACTTTGCTCCTCTTTGTGCCATTTCGATCTGTTTATCAGTTAGATTGTATTCTGCAAACAGCCGTTGTGTTGATGAAACGCCAAGGCACATAGCCCGCTCGCAATGATTGCAGCGTCCAGCTTAATAACATAATAGAACGTAATTGAGATTGGCCTTGTAACATCGCCAAATCTTGTTCTAGTATGTCGATAGCAGAGGATACAATGCCGTCCAGTGAATATATTCTGGAGGACAAAGTTGTTAACCCATTGTCGACCACAGAGAGTGTTTTCTCTAAATTAATACGATCAAGTTCACGTATTCGTTCTGCGGCCTCTATCTGTGACACCTTCCATGCTTCATTGTAGGCAGCATAAATGCCGGCATATATGAAACGTTTTTTGATAAATCTGGAGATGTATCGTCTTCTATGAGTGTTCTGTACAAGCACACACAGCAACACCTATAGAACGCTCCTTCAACGCAAAGTGGTGTGTATGATTAGGTCGTGTTTACATGGAAAAGAAAACGTACACAGAGTGCCTTTTCCTTTCCTTGTAAATATGAAAGAGTGTCTTGCGCCATCACTATGTTACAAAAAGTGACATATTGTTGGCACAGGATGCTTTTAAAATTGCCCCATAAGTGCTTAGGTATTAGCAGACTATTATAATAAGAACATATTGCTAATTCATTGTTTGAAAAATTGCATGAGAGTGACAGGAGGTAAGCACAGAGTTATCTCTCCGAAGATGCTCAAAGAAGAATGATTGAAATGATTGCAGTCCTTCAATAGGTACAATGGGAAATGTTTTGAACCAATCAAATCTTTTTTTTTCGGGTCACATGGGATCCTATCACACAGTGATTCCAAAACTACATAGGTATAACCTAGGTATTTTAAAGACTGTATTAATACTTTGTAGCTTCTTCCAGGTCTGCATGCATAGTAAATTGACTTGTACTAGGGTTAGTGGTTAGGCCAAACCTTAACTATATGACTAATAAGTAGAGTAGTTTGAGTAGTGGAAACAGAGAACAACATAAATTTATAAGTACTTAGGTTTTGGCAAAGTGATAGGACATGTTTATACAGTGGTGAAGGGAAGGAATGCGGTCTTATGTGACATGTGCAAACACTCTCTGTGACGTGTTTTAAGTTGAGGAATTTAGGCCCACATGCATCAAAGAAATAAATTGCGACTCCAAAATAGCGAAAATTAAGGATTCACTATTTCAGATTCGCTAAACGGAATGCACCAAATAATTCGGTAAATATTTGCGATTCCTTAAAAATCGCTAAAATATTTACCGATTACTTATTTACCGATTCCGTATTTGCGAATTCGCAAATACCGATTCGGTATCTGCGAATTCGCAAATACCGAATCGGTATTTGCGAAAGCGCCGATCGTCTCATGGAGATGACATCATACCAGGAAGTGAATCCCAGATACCACACACCTGGGCAGAGTTAGAGACTGAGGAGGAGGAAGACTGTTGGTGCACAGCCTGGAAAACACATTTTCTAGCAGAATCTGAGACCAACAATTACAATGGACCCAGGAAACAAAAAGCAGAAAGGAGAAGGCAGGAAGAGGAAGATCAAATTCAGTGAGAGGGAACTGGAAATACTCACTGAGGAAGTCGTCCAAAAAAATGACCAGCTGTTTGGGAAACAATCCCTGCATGTTGCAGAGTCAGTCAAGCGGAAGAGCTGGCTTGGGATACAAGCCCGGGTCAATTCTGTGGGGGTCACACACCGTGACATCAGCAACTTACAGAAGCGATAGTATGACCTTCGCAGCCGGGCAAAAGAGAGAGTGGCTGAAAGGCTGGCATCTGCAAGAAAAACAGGAGGGGGAACATCCACTCAGCCTGCAAACACCCCAATGGACGACTTGGTGGAATCCACTCTGCAGCCCGAGGCAGTTGTCGGGGTCACGCAGATTGACACCTCAGCACATGCGGGGACCTCCCAAGGTAAGAGCACATCCAAACATATTGCAAAATAATTGTAAGCCAAAGTGCAACAAATGCATACCCTGCGTAGTGTAGCAGGCATGAGTCCAGTCCACCTCTTACTTGCAACCCCTAATGCATTGTGGGAGTTGTATGCAAACATATGTAATGGCAAAGCATGGGGGAGTAGCACAGTTCAAATGCAACAGCGTACAGCAAGGCAGTGACAACAGTAGACTTCCTACATCACAGAAGTTAATTTATTACACCTCTGTGAGCGCAATGTCACAAACATGTGCAAAAAATAGATTTTTACATTTTACAAAACAAAATGATCTTGCACTGTTTCCCTCACAGATGCATCACAGGAGAGTGACGTGGCAGACATCCACGATTCACAGGGACATACAGACCAGCAAGATGAGGGACAAGAGATGCCGGCATCCTCGCCCCTACCTGTTCCCACTCAACGCAGGAGAAGAGTACTGCCACTGCCCGATTTGGATAGTGAGGAGGACACACAAACAGGAGCAGACCCACAGGGCACTGCCCATACACCCCCACCACCAGAGGTAACAATACCACCACGTCACAGTCCGTTCCGCAGGCGAAGGCCAAGTCCATTTCTGAGGTCTGCTGTGGACGATGGTGAAGCTGCCTGCAGTGTGCTTGAGACCAAGATGTTGAGGGTCCAGCGCCTGCAACAGAAGAACATGCGACTCATGCAGGAGCAATTGGGAACAATTGCCACACACATGGGTGGGATTCGTGACTGCATGAAGGAGCAGACGACTGCACTCGTTGAGGGGTTCAGGGCACACGGTGACAAACTCGACCGTGTTGCAACAGCCATTGAACAGATGTGCAGTGTCATGCAGGCTGAGCATATCTCCAATACCAGGAGGCAACAACATGCTATGGGGCGCATGCGCGGATACACCAGGGCCATCAACAGGCTGAGTTCTACGACAGCTCAGCTATACAGGCGTGCAGTCGCCATGCAGGTCGAGATGACCCACTGCTGTGGGGATGTGGCCAGGGGCCTAATCCAGGTCACCACTGCTGTGGAAGGGCTGCAGACAGCAGCAGCCAGTGGGAACCTCATGCATGGAGGGGGGGAGAGTGAGGAGGCCTCCAGCCTTAGCAGCCTACTGGTGCCTGTGGCACATAGCAGGAGGCTGTCAGATGCAGCTGGGCCTACTACAAGGGCCACAGGTGGGCGTCACAGGAAGCGTTAGACATTTGGACATACAAACAATCTGGTGATGTAACCAGATATGTGTTACCTATACACACTGCCGTTGCAGTCCCAAGGCAATGAAATGTAATTGCCTGTACATGGTATGTGTGCATTAACACATACACACAACTGTCACATTAAACCTTTAACCAAATTCTGTGTTGTCATGTGCTTACTCACCTTAGAAGTAATGTTGCGTGATTTCTGCTCTTCTACGTCTGCCCTCTGCTGCATGTGGTCCGCCTGCTGCATGGGGTGGTTGTATCGGCTGTATGTCCTGTTCTGGCTCGCTGTCAGAGTCCACCAAGGGGATGCCTCTATTGGTGGCTATGTTGTGCAACATAGCGCACGTTGCCACAATCTTACAGCATTTCTCAGGACTGGACTGTAATGCCCCACCGCTCTTGTGTATGATGCGGAATCGTGATTTGAGTACCCCAAATGTCCTTTCAATAACATTGCGCGTCGCAATGTGCGCACGATTGTAACGTCGCTCCCTTTGAGTGGCAGGATTCAGGTATGGGGTGAGGATGTAAGACCTCACAGGGTATGCGCTATCACCTACAGGATGTGAGACACCAACATACATTAGTCACTGCAATGTGTCCCCATGGTGTACATTTTTAAATTACAGTATTACATTGATTTATCCAGTAAATATCCTTCTCCGAACTCCCCCGCAAGTAGACGTCTGTGTATTCCACTGTGCCGGAAGATGTATGCGTCATGGGCACTGCCAGGGTAACTTGCCACAATGTCAGTGATTAGTGTTTTTGAGTTGCATGTTACCTGTATGTTCAGTGAGTGGTAAGATTTCCGGTTGCGGTAGACATACTCATTCACTGCAGGGGGACATATGGGTACATGCGTCCCATCGATACAACCAATCACATGCGGGAACTGTGCAACCTGATAGAAATCTAATTTGGTTTGCATCAACTCCTGTGGTGTGGTGGGGAACCTGATGTGGTTGTGTATCCTCTGCAACATGGCTTTTAGGAAACTGTTAAAAAACGGGATATGGCACTTTGGGAGACCCCGCCAGCTGCTGCAATTACTCCCTGGAAGGACCCTGAAGCTAGGAGATGCAGGGAACACAGGACCTGCACATGGGTGGGTATGGCATGTGTCCTGCGGGTCTGCCGCTGCAGTATAGGGTCTAACTCAGCAATTAGAGCCAAGATAGCTGCAGCATTCAGCCTATATTTATCATAGATCTCCTCCTCCGTCTGCCCTAGCAATGTGACGCGCACTCTAAAGATTCTCTCCTGGATCCTCCTTCTCCTCTGTGCTGCTGCTCTCAGCCTCATCCTCCTCGCCACAACGTAGAGCGCTGCCATGGTGGGTCTGTGGGATGCATTCTGGGACTGTTTAAGTAGTTTGCTGATGATTTACACCTGTTTTTGATTATGTGTGATTTTTACCACCTGATGTGATGTCTTCTAGTTTAAGGAATGCAAATTGCGAATTTAGGCTGGTTCTGTATTAGCGAAAACTTGATGCATCGCATTTTGCGATTCTTAATTAGCGCTTCCTAAAATACAGATTCGGTATTACCGATTCTGTATTTTATGAAGCGCTAAAATTGCGAGTACTACTATTTCTTGCGGTTTCGCTTAATGCATCTGAACTAGCTAATTTGCGATCGGTAAAGGCTTTTTTTACCGATTCGCAATTTTTCCGGGCGCAAATTAGCTTAATGCATGTGGGCCTTAGTCTCTTAATATTGAAAGTCCCTGGGTCCTACTAGCTCAACATGTCTCTATATTGAACACCATACAGCTGCGTTGCAGAGAGGTGGTCCGAAGCCATGACCCATTTTACACCTCTGTGCAATACAACTCTCTGGCACTTTCTGCACATATCTTGAGGGTTACTTGGCCCCCAGGGACACTCAGGATTCAAGGTAACTTTATCCCGTAACTTAAAACGCCCACAGTGCATCTTTCCACAGATATCTACTCCGTCCATTCCCCCTTTCTTCACCAGTGTGCAAACACAGCCCATTATCCATTTTAATACTTAGTTAATCTTACCGTCACAGTAATAGATATAAAAAACACTAAACATTTTTTTCAGTTGTGTTTTATAACTAAAATTTCTGAAAATTTCATATTGTAGAATTAGGATCTGTGAAAGAGAAGAAAAAAACCAGTTATAATATATAATATTATATTTTTTACAACACAACATGATTTTAACATTTTATAAATTATTTTCTTTACCTTTTTGCTGTTCTCAGAATATATTGAATTTCACTACAAACAGTGATTTCAATGTTACTCATCACATAACAGCGGGCAAAAAAAACAATCAATAAGATTGTTTAAAAAAAAAAAACTACTTCTAAAATATTTTTAATATACTCAACTATTTCTGATCATTCCATAAAAACTACATCCTCAATAACATACCATATAATACAAATCACACATATATAAAATGCTCTCTTCTAAGAAAATTTTCTGACTTGAATTTCTATACACTGTAAATGTTGTTCTTTAAAAATATATGCTGAGAGAATGTGCAAGAAAAAGTCCATAATTCAAATATATACTTTTCCTCTAGGCCAAATAGTATTCTTGAAATCCTTTATATTGAAATTGTCCAATAGTAATCGTATTAATACATATTAATAAATTCCTCAGAGGCTGAATTATGTTCCTAAAACTTTGGCTTTAAAAATATTAGGTAGGAATTTGGTAATTCGCTAGGCAAACGTTGTTTAAAAACCAATTGAGTATCATTACAATATGTCCATCCTTTATCACATTTTAAATAGGCAGTGTAATGTCCAGATGTTGTAGAAGGACCATCATGGAAAATTATTGCTACTGCTACAAAAGTCCTTCCTGATATTGATAGTTGACTTGCTACAAAATGTTTTATTAAAGTTTCCAATTTTCTACCATCAGCTGTACAACATTGCATCATTAAAATTATATATTGTCCATATCTTTGTATAAATAATGTTGATAACATTTCTGATTTGCATTGGCTACACTCCATGTTTTGATTTGCTGCTTTAACTAGTTTGTTGAAAGACACTGATTTACAGTCCGGTAATGTCAAATATATAAATCTTTCAGTGTCTATATTAGTGCTACATGTAAACATACAATTTTCACATTGATGTTCCCATTTATAACAAAGGGCAACAAGATTTCAATTTCTATGCCTTCATTTTCCAATACGGTAAGCATATACATTAGAAATTCCTGAGCATCTTGTTGGATATTCTGCGTAAATTGGGTAGAACCAGAACATATATCCAAAAGATTATGAATATCAGAAACGCTTTCCATTTTACTTTCATCAGTTCTCAATTTTTCATAAACAGAATGCAACAAGGAACAAAATCTTTTTTCCCGATTCTCCATAATTTGCTGTTGCAAACTTTCAAGAAAAAAAACAACATTAACCACTACATTAGCATAGCAGTTGATACCTGAACTATTTTCAAACTCATAACCAACAATATCTTCAACAGGGTCCTTTTTCTTTTTGCTTGCAATCACAACATTATGTTTTTTTTTTTCTCCTTCTCTATAACTTTACTACAGATATTCTCATATCTTCTTTTTCGACCTACCACACGCTTTTCAAATACAGGATATTGACCTAAATTGGGAGCATACGCTCTTCTTAACCTATTATACTCTTTCACACAGTTTGCATCTGCAGTAATCTTTGACTCATCAAAATCAATCAAAAACAAACCAGATAAAGTTCGGACTCGGGACAAAGCAACATATGCCATACCCTCTTTAAACACGGTACTTCCAATGTTCACCAAAGCACTGTCTACACTTAATCCTTGAGATTTATGAATAGTCACTGCATATGCCAGAGAAAGTGGAAATTGTTTTCTACGGACATATAAATCTTTAACAAGCAAAAAACGAACTGAACAACGCCCAATTTGTTTTACTTCTTCAATTTGATCAAATTTGATTTTTAAAAATTCAATTCCATCTCTATTTTGATAATTAACAAAATCCACAACTTTACCCATTGCTCCATTAACTAAACCTTTTTCTACATCCAAATTACGCCTTAAAATTACCCGACACTTTATACATACATATAGATTCTTTTCTAAACCAGCAGTTTTAGATATCGATTTTTCTAAAGAATCCAATTTTGTTTTCAATTTTTCCGTCAAAATAATAGTGATTCCTTCATGCTCTATTTTATCAATGGCTTCCATTTTTATTATTTCTTCATTTTCTAGCTTCAAAAGTTGTTCATTGAATATAGAACACTCGCGCAGTGTTGGCATTAAACAGATTATAGATTTACTTTCTGCAATTTTCATATATATTTTTTCAGGAACTATATTTTCATTTGGAAACAAATTCGTAAGTAGTCGACTTAGCAAAGCTTGTTTGCCTTGTTCTGTCAGAACTCCAATTCTTATATCTTGAAGAATAGTTCCATAATCAACATCATTTGCCTGTCGTATATTTGTAATGAGTTCTTTGTATTCAAAATATGACCAAATATTAACGTTTCCAACACTTCCCAAAGACTTTCTGGTGTCTTCATGCACAAGTGTTTTAAATACTGGTTGTCCTTTTACAGGAGCAAGTTGCAGTAGATCTCCAAAAACTATCACATGTTTTCCTCCAAATAAGACATCGTATTCTGTTTTAAGAATTTGCTGCATTCTTAAATGCACAAAAGCAAGCATTAAGTTTGAGACCATGCTTACCTCATCAATAATTAGAAGTTTCATTTTCCTCAGCACTCTTGAAACTTCATAACTAGCTTCTCCAGATAGCTTGTGATATTCCAATTTGTTTTCATGCTCTACAGGTAGCATTAGTAAACGATGTAATGTGATTCCTTTAATGTTGTGTGCTGCCAACCCTGTTGGAGCAGTTACAACACAAGACAAATGTGAATCAGTTGTTTTCTGCAGATAACTGGTCAATACTTTAATTAAGAAACTTTTTCCTGTTCCAGCTTGACCACTGATATACATTCGGATAGGTTGAAATGATGTGCGTGTGCATTCTTTCTTTTCATGAAGAAATCCATGGTCAATCTGTTGTCTCACTTGCTGATATATTTCTTTCTGTTCAACATTTAGTTGTTCTTCCAAGTTTCCTAAGTCCATAATATCTTCTTGAGCTTGATGCATTGCTGTTTCCACTTCATTCATGGTGATTGCTGCTTCATTTTCAACAATTGGTTGTCCTAGTGGATCTTGACTCAGTGCAGGAGAACTTTGACTGTCTTGAGAACTGTCTCTAGCAATCTCAGCTGCAATAGTAGCTTCTTGATCAATTTCATTGTTCAACATTTTCACATAATTTGCAAAAACAGTACATTCTATGGTATCTTTACAAGCATTGAATGAATCTTCATAGCTCTGAAAATCTCCAAGTAATTCCAATTCTGAACGCCACGGTTTGAACAGTTGTAAAAGTGCTAAATAGTAAAATTCCCTTTTATCAGGAGTGTCGCAACTCAGTTTTCTGTGATTAATCAAATTTCCTTTCCTTTGTTTCACCAAACATCCTTCGGAACCAATCACTGCATATTTTCCATCATTGATGTTTTCTGTAGTATTCCGTTTAAAAGTGTAGTTTTGCAGCACTTCATAGAGACATATGTTCTCAAGATGATGACTTCTATTTGGATAATATGTGCCCAACATATTTGTTTTCACAATATCTGTACTTTCCGGATCTTTTTCTGCTAAATATTCGATTTCTTGAACAGATTTAAGTACTCGATTTCGCGTTGCAGCAACACCTAGACTCACCCAAATGATTCTTCTAGATTTTGAGTATAAACTTGCAGATGATAACCGATCTGAGCATTCATACGCTCCAATTTCTCGATGGGATAACATCTTCAAACTGAAACTGTATAATTTCTTACTTAGACTCTTCTCATGAGAAATCTCTTCCCACATTTCTTTCAATTCCGTCTTTTCTGATTTTGTAATGTAGGATGTTACATACCGAGCAACAGCAATGGAATTATCCGCAACGTACTGAATATCCATATTAGCATTCCACATTGAGAGAATAACAGGATTATAATCATTTATGTATTTTGATTCTTCACTTCTTCTCAAATTGTATGTATTTTTTGGATACTTTCTAGTGATGGTATGTCTCATAGCTGACATAAAACTGTTTACTCTTCCTTTGGATATTACAGGACGTGGAAATCCAAAACGACATTTGCTATAAAACTTTTCCTTAGACTTGTACTTTCGTCGACAGTATTTTCCACATCGATGGCTTTGGAATCGTAAGACTTGTTGTCTTAAGTTGTTTTCTTCTGTTCTTTTGGGTATAGCACATGTGGCATATTCTTCAATAAAAGACAAAACAGTATCATCAGAATCAGTTCCGAATTTGGGGGCATCTTTGATCCATATCAGCATATGTATATGAGGAGCACCTCTAGCTTGATACTCCTTTCTCCAAAAGAAATCCACAACTTCTCCAAGAGGAGGATTCTTTTTATTGCAGATAAAAGACATCATAGCTTCAAATCTATGATTGAAATACCTGCATACATTAACAGGATCCAAAGAGCACAATTCTCCAGGTGTCTTGTAGTCAATATTTTTTATATTCGAATTTGCCTCTCGAAGAAATTCAAGTAAATCATCCCAAGCGTATTCAGCACAGCTTAGGGTAAGAAACCACGTAGGAGTTCCTAAGTTCCTTAGCATGCATTTAAGTTCTCCATGACGACGGTACCAATACTCATTAGTACCACGCTGACATGCCATCAAATTAATCAGCTGAGATTCTAAATGATCGTCTCTCTGATGTACTTTATCCATAAATTCCTTTGCAGAAACATTTTGAAGATGTACTCCTGTTTTCAAAATGTGGTTGACTGCATATGAAAGTCCAGACAAGTCACTCTCAAACAAAAGATGAAATATATATGGGATACATTGTTGAAATCTTGGATCTTCTGCATACAATCTTGTTGTCCGATATTCAGATGCAGGAATCTGCACAGGTCGTTCATCATATCGTCCACCTTTTCCAGTTGGAAAGAGCTGCGGAAAACAACGAGCTTCCAAACTTTTCTCCCATACACTCATGGGAGTACCCTTTGCTTCCTTCATTTGGAATAATTCAATAGTATTCCCCATCACTTCTTTCGAATGAAGTGGATGTACACTATAATGTTCATAGATTTCTTCATTTTTCGACATGTCCACTTTTTCAATTTGACCACTTGATGTTTCAGTGTCATCATCCTAAAAGTATTTCTTCTTCTTCCACATACACATTTTTATAGTACTCATTGTTTTTTATCAGATACAATGTTGCCTTTTGCACTTTTCTAACATCCACTAATTCTTGCCAGATTTTCTTACTCTTAGTAGGAACACCATTAACTAGAATAACTAATGGTTCACTTTCTAAATTCTCTACACCAATAGTTTCAATATTTTTCTTTAAATCTAGCGGTAAATATACAACTCTTCCTTTTAATCCTCTCTGTAAATCTGTAGGAGGCACTTTACCTGTTTTAGGCTCCATACGAACAATAGCCTGAAATGGGTGCACACATTGAATCAGAATAGACTCATACGTGTTTAAATCTATCAGTTCTGGAGGAATAGTTACCAACTCTAGATTATTATGAACAGCTCTAGCGGGCATTTTATTCTCATTTAATTTGTTATAACAATATTTACAAATACACTGATCAAAACCCCAATCAAAACAATTCTCTACCAACAAATAAGTTGCAAATTCCTTCCACTTATCATTATTTTCTCTTTCACTTTTTAAATACAGATCAACACTCCTAGTCTGATTTTTATAGTGAGTTCGCCAGCAACAAATACAAGTATAATTTGTCCTTTCACCTGAAACTTTGTAATTTGTCCTTCAACATTTTTTGTAGTAGTATGTTGCACATTCTCAACAACATTTTCTTCTATTAATGTGTCAGTTTCTGCACTCTCTTGTTCAGGACCAAAGTAACAAAACTCAATTTCATCACAAACCTTCTTCACATCTGACACTGACCCACGCAAAAGAGCACTGTTCAACTCAATTTAATTTTAGTGCTGGACTCTTTGCATAATACAATCTTCTGACTAACTTCCGCATTTGAGAATGATGTACTGCTAACATCCTGAAATGATGAAAAACACTTTGACATACTTTTCTAGAAAGACAAGCCAGAGAATGACCT
This sequence comes from Calotriton arnoldi, assembly GCA_963921515.1. NCBI lineage: Eukaryota > Metazoa > Chordata > Amphibia > Caudata > Salamandridae > Calotriton > Calotriton arnoldi. Next base: position 280,263 of record CAWUFW010015439.1, on the reverse strand, counting down.
TGCAAACCAGTATTTTTTCTCACTCTGCAAGGGTCTAGTCCTTGTAACATCTTAATCTTTTGTTTAACACTTTTTTTTAGTATACTGTCGTAATAAATTGCGTAAAATATCAATAGATTCCTGTCGTACACTACAAATACTACTGCAATTCCAAGTATACACTGGGGCTTTAGGACGTCTCCCTAGAACTTCATCAGCTATCACTTCTTCTACATTTCGGGGAACCATCTTCTCTTTCTCAATTGGACAACCATTTCTAACCTCATAAGCTCGACCACTGGTATCAACTGCATGCAATAAATTATTGGTCTGAAAATAACTCTCTTCATTAAAGAAAGGCTCTAAACTTGAACTATGTTTCCATTCACCCCAAAAAATTTCACAAACATTAGTTCTGTTAATTACTCTTTTCTTCTTACTTTTGGCCTTCATAAAATGGATTAGTTTATCTAGAGATCGAATTCTGTTTAAAACTCAAATGAACAATTTCCTTTTTAATTCAAAAGCTTTTTGAACAATGGATTCAATATGCTTCTTTTTATAAAATGGTGCTCTTTTTTTAAATATGTTTTCACATCTTTAAGCAAGTTAAATACAACTCTATTCTAAAAAATCTTTTTCCTGATTTCTTTATACTGATTTTGCCTTCTTTTACCATTCATTGTATCTTTTGAATGTAATTTTCCATTTACTCCTTTCTTTTTACTCATATTCTTTTTTCTGGTTGAAGCATTGTTTGTACAATCTGTACACTATTTCTAGGCATTGAAATTTTTTTTAAGGAATTCTTTTGTTGTCTTACCGGAAGACTTTTTCTTTTTACCCACATGATGTTGGTCATCCAATACTTGTTCTGCAGTTTTGTTCAAATAATTGTCATTTTGCTGTCGTTTTCTCTTTCTTGATTTTTCAGGTATGATAGCTTTATTTTAATGATGATAAACAATATCTGTAAAAAATAATTATAAATAAATTAATTGTAATAAATTAAATTATACCTTTCTATTACTATACAAACACTGTGTTAAGGCCTAGCTCACTGTATAAGTAGTTGGGTAGCAAAACAATCAGAGTACTACAAAGAGAGTGCCTGGGTGAATTTATAAGTTCAGTTTTGGCGCAGTGAATGAATTAGTACATAGTGCTGAATGGGTCACTACAACAGTGCAAGGACAGTTACAGGATGTTTGCTGGAGTGTATGGCTACTGCCTGTGGAAATGAAGGTGTGTAAGATAAGTGTGTAGGTGATTAAAGGACTGCATGCATATTCGATAAAGATTTGTAGCAGTCTATGTGCTAAAGCCTGGATCACTGCATGAGTACTTGTGTACTGATTAAATGATTAGAGTACTGCAAGGAGAATGCCTGGGTGAATTTATAAGCGGTTGGGTTTTGGCAGAGTGAATGCATTAGTACATGGTGCTGAATGGGTCAATACACGATTGCAAGGGGAGTGACGGTGTTTCCTGGAGTGTAAGGAGACTGACTGGGGAATTAAAGGCCTCAAACACAAGTGCGTAGATGGTTAGAGGACTACATGCATAGTGGATAGGAGTTTGAAGCACTCTATGTGGTAAGGCTGTAAATCACTGAATGAATATTTGGGTACTAACTGAATGATTAGAGTACTGTAAGGAGAGTGCCTAGGTGAATTTATAAGTGATTGGGTTTTGGCGCAGTGAATGGATTAGTACATGGTGCTGAATGGGTCAGTAGAGGAGTGCAAAGGGAGTAACAGTGTTTGCAGGAGTGTATGGATACTGACTGGGTAATTGAAGGTGTGAAAGACAAGTGTGTAGGTGTTTAGAGGATTGCATGCATAGTGGATAGGCATTTGAAGCAGTCCATGTTGTAAGGCATGAGTCTCTCACAATGGTTGCCCAACTTGACAACATGACAGATTTTAAAGCGGTTATCTGTCTGCAAAGACATGAAGTAACCAAATGCTTCTCTCACAATGGTTGCCCAAATGCACACAGACTCACAGTATGATTCTAGACAAGCAACACTATTTCTTGGACTTTACCAAAGCACATTCACTAGTCTGGAAGGGGTAAGGTGACTGCACACATTTGACATAATTCACTACTGCAGTCTAGTGTGAATGCCTGTCTCATTCTGCGAATGTATAAGCAATCACTGGCTTCTAAAACTTGACAACATGACAGGTTTTAAAGCAGTTATCTGTCTGCAAAGACATGAAGTACCCAAATGCTTCTCTCACAATGTTTGCCCAAATGCACACAGACTCACAGTGTGATTCTAGACAAGCAACACTGTTCCTTGGACTTTACCAAAACACATTCACTAGTCTGGAAGGGGTAAGGTGACTGCACACATTTTACATAATTCACTACTGCAGTCTAGTGTGAATTTCTGTCTCATTCTGCGAATGTATAAGCAATGACTGGCTTCTAATACTACTAAAACTTGACAACATGACAGGTTTTAAAGCATTTATCTGTCTGCAAAGACATGAAGTACCCAAATGCTTCTCTCACAATGGTTGCCCAAATGCACACAGACTCACAGTGTGATTCTAGACAAGCAACACTGTTCCTTGGACTTTACCAAAACACATTCACTAGTCTGGAAGGGGTAAGGTGACTGCACACATTCTACATATTTCAGAACTACACTCTAGTGTGAAAGCCTGACTCATTTAGCGAATACATAAGCAATGACTAGCTTCTAATACTACTAAAACTTGACAACATAACCGGTTTTAAAGCAGTTATCTGTCAGCAAAGACATGAAGTTACCAAATGCTTCTCTCACAATGGTTGCCCAAATGCAGACAGACTCACAATGTGATTCTAGACAAGCAACACTACTCCCTGGACTTTAGCAAGAGAAACACATTAGTCTTATTAAAAACAAAGGCACCACATACAACCCTCACAAATTAATAACTCACCTTTCAAATTGATTTGTTGATTAAGAAGTATGTCAGTCACACACCAGATTTTCTTATACAGAATGTCTGTACTGCACTGCTCTTAGCAAAACCAAAAAATGGCAAACTTTCCCTCTCATTCTGCACACATATACATGTAAATATCAAATCACATTGCTTCCCACATTAATTCAAAAGCTAACACACATTTCTATTGGTTACACATTTCAACCCTTTCCAATTGACATAACTTTGAACCCTACCACCAACCTCCTCACTGCCTGTTACCATAGTAACAGTTCATGGAACACTCAACTGAACTCACAGGTCACAAGTTCAGCACACAATGTTGCTAATCCAAACAGCAAGTGTGCTTGACTTTTCAAAATATCAGCTTATCCTATCTAATGTTCCTTTCAAACAGTTTTCATTAACCAATAAGAAACATGCTTTTCAAACACAGAAACATGCACCCTACTTTTCAGTCTATAATGTTCTCAAACAGCCAATCATTTCTTTTTTTTTTTTAAACTGCATCTTATCCACCATTTTAGAAAAACTTTAGTTGTGAAACTGCCATTTCAGATACAGACACCTTCTGAGTGCATCCAGACCTCCTTTCAAGATGCTTAGAGTGTGGATTGTGGGACACAGCTATAATTTCTGGAGCCAAAGGTATGCAGAAAACAGTGGCTTTGACAAAGACCTAGCTTTGCCATATGTAGACATTAAATGGATTGGACAGAGAGGATTAAAGTGGCACCAATTGATGCCATTGGTTAAATCCTTTTTGCATCTCCAACACCCTGACCTCATAATTGTGCACTGTGGTGGCAATGACCTAGGCACTTTGACTGGGGTAGGTCTGGAAATGCTTATGAAGGACACCTTTGAAGAATTGATGTCACTTTCCCCCCAAACTGCCTTTGTCTATTCTAACATATGCCAAAGACAGAAATGGAACTGGTCCAATCAATTTTGTCCACAGATTGAGAAAGCTAGGAAACATGTCAATAAAGCTGTTTCTGCTTATCTCCGAGATTATAGGATGGGGTCCATTTACAACAACAATCTGCATTTTAATATGGACTGCATCTATAGGAAAGATGGTGTACATTTTACAGATGAGGGTAACAGTCTTCCTCAACAACTTTAGACTCTGCATCAGTACTTACTTGTAGGTACCAAAATCTCCCAATAAACACAACGCCTCTTTTTAGAGCCACCCAAGATCTAAACACATAAGCTTGATATATATCTGAAAAATATTACTTTTTTTTTGGCTTGGAGTCGTGCACCCAACGTGGTAGGAGTAGTGCACCCAATGCGATAGGAGTCGCACACCCAACGCGTGCACACCAGGGGGCCGCGCGACTCCTAATTTTACCGTAAAAAAAATTAGCACCTACCAGTAATTTTTATTCTCCCCGGGGACCCCATCCCCCGGGGCCTATACACAACGTTGGGGACCGTGGGGGGAGCCCCAATACCCCCACGGTCCCAGCCGGCTCCCCGCGTCCTTCGGGAGCCGGCATTGCTTTTCCACATGGGGAACTGCTAACATGCAGCTCCCCGTGTGGAAAAGCAATCTGGTTTGCATTTTGAAAGAGAGAGCAGGTTTCCTGCTATCTCTTTCAAAATCCAAACCAAGTTTGCTATGACAGGGCGGGAGCCGCGAGGCTCCCACCCTGCCATAGCAAACAGCAGTGTCCCGGGGTGGGCACCCCAGGACACTGCAGGAGCCGGCCCTGGGGGTGTTGGTCCCCAGGGCCATCACAGGCTCCAGGAGGGAGCCGCGCGGCCCCCTCCCAACATAGTTCAAAGCCCCGGGAGGTGGTGGTCCCCGGGCTTCGGGGTCCAAAACGGACCCCCACATTTAGAGCTCCTTAGTGCCCCGGGAGGTGGCGGTCCCCGGGGCGTGTGGGGGGGTCGAGCCCCCCCCCACAGGTACTATTATTTTTAAAAAAAGAAGCCCCGGGGGGTGGCGGTCTCCGGGGCTTGGGGGGGCCTTAGAGGCCCCCCACAAATATTTTATTAACACCCACATGCCCCCGGGACTTGGCCCACCCAGGGGCCAAATCACAAAGAAGAGCGGGAGCCCGCGCTTCGTTTTTTTTCTGGTCTTCACAGCGGGATCCGCGCATCCTAAGCGCATCCCGCCGATTTAAAAAAAAAAAGCTTTTTTTGGCCCTGGGGGTCCTTGTGGGACCCCCTAAGCAGGCCTAGGGGGTCAGGGTGTTTCTACCCTGCCCCCTTTTTCTGTTTTGCGCACTTGTTTCTGTGCCTCGGTTCTACCGAGGAACAAGATGGCTGCCAACACTTCCTGGTTTGGAGTGTTGACAGCCAGTTGACAGCCAATTAGCATGCAGCTCGTGATCGGGAGGGTGCGCGCAGGGTGCGCGGATCCACCGCGGCCATAGATATATATGTGATTTTACTTTTGATTTTCTCAGGAACTACTGAACAGATTTACACCATTTAACCAAAAGGCACGACTCTGAACCAAGGGCTACCTTTTTGCCAAATTTGGTGTAATTCCGTTCAGCAGTTCGGGCTGTAGCTGCGACTAAAGGTTCCTATGGAAAATTGCATGGGGAAAACATGTTTTGGGACCCCCCTTTTTTCTCGGCCCCCGCTTGCCGAATCACCCCGAGACTTTCAGGATAGGAACGGACTGGAGCGGGCCATCAGTTTTGAAAATTTCGCGAAGATTCGTCAACCGGCGCCAAAGGTATTGGAAATAGAATGTTGCGGATTTCCTATGGAAAATAGGTCCTAACTATAACTATCTACTGGTGACCGCCAGTAGATAATATATATATATATATATATATATATATATATATATATATATATATATATATATATTCACTGAAAAAACCATAGGTTTCAGGGACGTTATAGTTAGTTGGACATTTCTCTCGTACAAAACCATAGAAATTGCCCCGTTATAGTTAGTTCAGCTAACTATAACTCGCGCACCCGCAATGCACTTCTGATGATGTCACATATTACATCATTCATGACATGGTCAGTGACATCACTGATGACATCTCAAATGACATCACTGATATCATCCAGTGACTGTGTGTTTCTGTAAAGTTTAAATATGTTTTATATATATATGCCAAGGTTTATTGAAGAATGAGTGGGTGTATAAGTGTGTGGATGGAGGATTTTGTAGGTGCGTGACTGATTGTATAAGTGAGTGATTAAACGTGTCTTACTGAATGCATGGGTTAGTGACTAAACTGTGTGAATGTCTGTATCAGTCTGTCTGTTGTGTAAGCTGCTGCATGGGTTGGTCAGTAGCTACATGAGTGTCTATATGGGCTAATGATTGGTTGCCTGAGTATTTGTATGGGTCCCTGAGTGTGTCTGAGTATTTGTATGGGTCCCTGATTTACAGTCCGGTAATGTCAAATATATAAATCTTTCAGTGTCTATATTAGTGCTACATGGGTGGGTGGGAGGTGTGTGACTCTGCATAGATGTGCGAGTGGTTGATTCATTGGGTGTATGGGTTCAAGAGTGCGTGTGCAAACAGCTGTATGGGTGGGTGAGTGTGTGTATGGGTGTGTTGGTGAGAGAATGGATGTCTCAGTGGTACATGTCCAAGTAACTACATATATAAAAGGCAGTGTATGTGAGAGTTGGAGTATATAAATGACTATACGTGAGAGTCAGTGATTGTGAGAGTGGCTGTATGGATGAGTGTATACTTGTATCAGTGATTGTATAAGAGAGTAAGTATGCGTTTGTTTCTGTTTTAATAAGTGATGTGGTGTGTGTGTATAACTGTATAGGTCAGTAAATGGAAGTGTGATTGATTCTTTGCATGACTGACTTGCTGTGTGAGTAACTCCATGGATGAGTGGTGGTGTGTGAGTGTCTGTATAGGTGTATGAATGCTTATGATAGCGTTGTATTGATGAGTGACTGCATGTATGAGTGACTTTATGGGTGAATGAGTGGATGTGTGTGTAGACCTAGGAATCAGTGAGTGCGTATGTAGTAACTGGTATTGGTGTGTCGATGGTTTCGAAAATGGTAGTCTGTATTTTACAGTGGGTGTATCAAAGGTTATATTAGAGTGTGAGGAGGTGTATCAGATATTTACGTGGATGATGTCATCAGTGATGTCATTTGAGATGTCATCAGTGATGTCACTGACCCTGTCATGAATGATGTAATATGTGACGTCATCAGAAGTGCATTGCGGGTGCGCGAGTTATAGTTAGCTGAACTAACTATAACGGGGCAATTTCTATGGTTTTGTACGAGAGAGATGTCAACTAACTATAACGTCCCTGAATCCTATGGTTTTTTCAGTGAATATATATATATATTCACTGAAAAACCATAGGTTTCAGGCACGTTATAGTTAGAAATTAGCATTTAAAAAACCTTTGAAATTCACTGAAAAAACCATAGGTTTTAGGGACAGTTGTAGTTACTTGGACATTGCACTCGTACAAAACCCGTGAAATTCCCCGTTATAGTTAGTTCAGCTAACTATAACTCGCGCCCCGCAATGCACTGCTGATGACGTCACATATTACATCACTCATGACATGGTCAGTGACATCACTGATGACATCTCAAATGACATCACTGATGACATCACTGATGACATCATCCAGTGACTGTGTTTCTGTAAAGTTTAAATATGTTTAATATATATAGGGAAAGGCGTATTGAAGAGTGAGTGGGTGTATAAGTGTCTGAATGGATGATTTAGTAGGTGCGTGACTAACTGTATAAGTGAGTGATTAAACTTATCTTACTGAATGCATGGGTTAGTGACTAAACTGGGTGAATGTCTGTATCCGTCTGTCTGTTGCTGTGTAAGTGGCTGCATGGGTTTGTGAATAGCTACATGAGTGTCTATATGAGTTATTGATTGGTTGTCTGAGTATCTGTATGGGTGCCTGAGTGTTTGTGTGGGTGGGGTGTGTGCGACTCTGTACATAGATGTGTGAGTGGGTGATTCACTGGGTGCATGATTTGAAGAGTGCGTCTGTGATGGACTGCTTGGGTGGGTGAGTGTGTGTATGGGTGTGTTAGTGAGTGAATGTATATCTCAGTGGTACATGTGCGAGTAACTACATATGTAAAAGGAAGTATATATATGTGTTAGAGTATTTAAAAGGCTATACGTGAGAGTGTGTGATTGTGAGAGTAGCTGTATGGATGCATGTGTGCTTGTATCAGTTATTGTATAAGAGCGTAAGAATGTGCTAGTATTTGTATGAGTAAGTGAGCTGGTGTGTGTATAACTGTATAGGTGAGTAAATGGGTGTGTGATTAAATTTTTGCATGACTGACTAGGTGTGTGAGTACCTCTATGGATGAGTGGCGGTGTGTCAGTGTTTATATAGGTGTATGAGTGCATATGATAGTCCTGTACTGAGTGACCGTAAGTATGAGTGACTGTACGGGTGAGTGAGTGGATGTGTGTGTAGACCTAAGAATCAGTGAGTGGGTATGTAGTTATTGGTGTTGGAGTGTCTTTGTTTTTGAGAATGGCAGTCTGTAATTTAGAGTGGGTGTATCAAAAGTTATATTAGGGTGTGAGAAGATGCATGAAATTATCACATGGTTGATGTCATCAGTGATGTCATTTGAGATGTCATCAGTGATGTCATCAGTGATGTCACTGACCATGTCATGAGTGATGTAATATGTGACGTCATCAGCAGTGCATTGCGGGGGCGCGAGTTATAGTTAGCTGAAAACTATAACGGGGGAATTTCACGGGTTTTGTACGAGTGCAATGTCCAAGTAACTACAACTGTCCCTAAAACCTATGGTTTTTTCAGTGAATTTCAAAGGTTTTTTAAATGCTAATTTCTAACTATAACGTGCCTGAAACCTATGGTTTTTTCAGTGAATTTCAAAGGTTTTTTAAATGCTAATTTCTAACTATAACATGTCTGAAACCTATGGTTTTTTCAGTGCATTTCAAAGGTTTTTTAAATGCTAATTCCTAACTATAACATGTCTGAAACCTATGGTTTTTTTCAGTGAATTTCAAAGGTTTTGTAAATGCCAATTTTTAAATGTATTAATTGTTATTTTTATTTTTTTCATACTGATTTACTACATTTTTTTAAACTATTTATTTTTAGATATTTTATTTTTAAATTACATTGTAATTACATTATACATTACATTACAAAATATACTTTCTCAGAATGAATTAATTTACTTTAAATACTTTGCAAATAGGCAATAGACTTTTAAGTACAGTAGTTACAGTTGTTGCAATGGGCAACACAATTTCAAACACAATGCAACATTGAGCTCAATGTGAATTTCTAGCTAAATGCAATTAGTTACTTTATGGATTACTTTTTCTAACCACAGGACTGGATCCTAGATTCAGTCCTGGGACATCTCCTGTAAACAGTTGAGTAAAAGCGTTTTGGTTACAGTAGTGATTTTTAAGGAATATTATTGTATTTTAAAAGTTGACACTTAGAAACTTTTTCACATAGAATCACCAATGTTATCCTATGGGAGGAAATTCACTTAGCAGGTAAGTAGTGTTATCATGACTTTTTCTCACTCAGTGGTGGATCCTGGATCCAGCACTGGTGCATCTCCTGTAAACAGTTGAAAGAATGCGTTTAAGTCATACAGGCGATTTTTAAGGAATATTTGTAGTTTGTGAAAATCGACACTTTGAAACTTTTCTGCTGAAAACCAGACAATGGATTCCTATGGAAGGAAATACAAGTTACTGGTAAGTACGGTTAAAATTACTTTTCAGGGTCAGTGCTGGGCTAAAAGATGCAGCACTGGGTTCTCTCCTGATAACAGGTGAGTAAATCGGAATTCGTATTTCGGCTGATTTTAGAGGAATATTTGTATGTTTCAAAAATCGACACTTAGAAACTTTTTCAGCAAAAAGCAGGCAATGATATCCTATGGAAGGAAATTCAAGTTACTGGTAAGTACGGTTAAAATTACTTTTCAGGATCAGTACTGGGCTGAAAGATGCAGCACTGAGGTCTCTCCTGATAACAGGTGAGTAAATCAGAATTCGTATTTCGGCTGATTTTAGAGGAATATTTGTATGTTTCAAAAATCGACACTTAGAAACTTTTTCAGCAAAAAGCAGGCAATGATATCCTATGGAAGGAAATTCAAGTTACTGGTAAGTACGGTTAAAATTACTTTTCAGGATCAGTACTGGACTGAAAGATGCAGCACTGAGGTCTCTCCTGATAACAGGTGAGTAAATCGGAATTCGTATTTTGGCTGATTTTAGAGGAATATTTGTATGTTTCAAAAATCGACACTTAGAAACTTTTTCAGCAAAAAGCAGGCAATGATATCCTATGGAAGGAAATTCAAGTTACTGGTAAGTACGGTTAAAATTACTTTTCAGGATCAGTACTGGACTGAAAGATGCAGCACTGAGGTCTCTCCTGATAACAGGTGAGTAAATCGGAATTCGTATTTCGGCTGATTTTAGAGGAATATTTGTATGTTTCAAAAATCGACACTTAGAAACTTTTTCAGCAAAAAGCAGGCAATGATATCCTATGGAAGGAAATTCAAGTTACTGGTAAGTACGGTAAAAATTACTTTTCAGGATCAGTACTGGGCTGAAAGATGCAGCACTGAGGTCTCTCCTGATAACAGGTGAGTAAATCGGAATTCGTATTTCGGCTGATTTTAGCAGAATATTTGCACAATGGTGAAGGGAGGGGGCGGGGCCTGAGGTGACATCTGTGCAAACGCGCTCGTGGCGCGTTTTAGTTGGGGGATTAAGTCCCTTTAATCATGAGGGTCCCTGGGGCTAACTAGCCCACCAGGAACCTCCAGTATGCGCCAGGGGCTGCGTTGCAGAGACGTGTACAGAGGCCACACCCCTTTTACACCTCTCTGCAAGGCAGCTCTGTGGCGCTTTTTGGAAGTACATGGTGGGCTAGTTGGACTCAAGGGACCCTCAGGATTCAAGGGGACTTAATCCCCCATCTTAAAACACGCCACGGGGCCTGTTTGCACACATGTCACCTGAAGCCCCGCCCCTCCCTTCACCACTGTGCAAACGCGCCCGTGGCACGTTTTAAGTCGGGGGATTAACTCCCCTTGAATCCTGAGGGTCCCTGGGGGCCAACTAGCCCAACAGGTATATCCAAAAGCGCCACAGAGCTGCCTTGCAGAGAGGTGTAAAAGGGGCGTGGCCTCTTTACACCTCTCTGCAACGCAGCCCCTGGCGCATACTGGAGGTTCCTGGTGGGCTAGTTGGCCCCCAGGGACCCCCAGTATTGAAGGGGAATTACTTCCCATCTGCAAACGCGCCAGGGGGCGCGTTTGCAGAGTGGTGAAGGAAGGGCGCGGGCCTGCGGCCCGATCGTTTTTTTTTTTTTTCCTGAAAGGGGGCTGTGTGGCCCCCCGTCCTTTTTCCTATTTTTGGGCCCTGGGGACCCCATCCCCCAGGGCCTTATCCCCTTTTTTTTTTTTTTTTAAATTCTACGGGAAGGGGGCCGCGTGGCCCCCTCCCCTGGCCGAATCCTACCCCGGGGACCCCATCCCCCGGGGCATGGCCACACTTTTTCATTAATTTTTAAGGAGGGGGGCTGCGTGGCCCCCCTCCTCAGGCCTCCTTTTGCCCCGGGGACCCCATCCCCCGGGGCAGGCCTTTTTTTATTTTTTTATTTTTTAAAAAAAATTATTTCTGGGGAGGGGGGCCGCGTGGCCCCCCTCCCGGGCCACTACTTGCCCCGGGGACCCCATCCCCCGGGGCCTGGCCTCTGGTTGGGGACTGTGGGGGGGTCCCCAAACCCCCCACAGTCCCGCCGGCTCCCCGCCTCCTGCGCGAGCCGGCATTGCTTTCCACATGGGGAGCAGCTAACATGCTGCTCCCCATGTGGAAAAGCATTGTCTTTGGATATTGGAAGCGAGAGCAGGTTTCCTGCTCTCTCTTCCAATATCCAAAGCAGTTTGTAATGACAGGACGGGAGCCGCGAGGCTCCCATCCTGTCATTGAAACAGCAGTGTCCCGGGGGTAGGCACCCCGGGACACTGCAGGAGCCGGCCCTGGGGGTGGCGGTCCCCAGGGCCACCACAGGCTCCAAGGAGGGGGCCGCGCGGCCCCCTCCCATCCAAATGCACAGCCCCGGGAGGTGGTGGTCCCGGGCGTGTGGGGGCTGGAGCCCCCCCACACATGTTAATTTAAAAAAGAAGCCCCGGGGAGGTGGTGGTCCCCGGGGCTGTGGGAGGGCTCAGAGCCCTCCCGCTACTTTTTCAAATAAAGCCCCGGGGGTGGCGGTCCCCGGGCTTGGGGGCCCTTAGAGGCCCCCATACATAAAATAAACCCCCCCAGCATGCCCCCGAAACTTGGCCCACCCGGGGGCAATTTACATCGAAGCGCGGGAGACCGCGCTTCGATTTTTTTTTTTTTTTTTTTTTGCAGGATGCGCATCCTGCCGATTTAAAAAAAAAATAAATGCTTTTTGCCCAGGGGTCCTTGTGGGACCCCTGAGCAGGCCTAGGGGTTAGGGTGTTTCTACCCTGCCCCCTTTGTGCGTTTTGCGCACTTGTTTCTTTTTTTTCTCGGCGGGATCCGCGCACCCTAAGCGCATCCCGGCGATTTAAAAAAAAAAAAAAAAAAAAGCTTTTTTCTGCCCAGGGGGTCCTTGTGGGACCCCCTGAGCAGACCTAGGGGGTCAGGGTGTTTCTACCCTGCTCCCTTTTGCGCTTTGCGCACTTGTTTCTGTCCCTCGGTTCTACCGAGGGACAAAATGGCTGCCAACACTTCTTGATTTGGAGTGTTGACAGCCAATTAGCATGCAGCTCGTGATCGGGAGGGTACGCGGATCCGACGCGCCCATAGATATATATGTGATTTTAATTGTGAATTTTCAGGAACTACTGAACGGATTTACATCATTTTAGCAAAAGGCACCAGTCTGAACCAAGGGCTACCTCTTTGCCAAATTTGGGGTAATTCCGTTCAGCAGTTCGGGCTGTAGCTGCGACTAAAGGTTCCTATGGAAAATGAATGGGGAAAACGCGTTTTGGGACCCCCTTTTTCTCGGCCCCCGCTTGACGTATCACCCCGAGACTTTCAGGGTAGGAGCGGACCGGAGCGCCCCAACAAGTTGGAAGCTTCGCGAAGATTCGTCAACCGGCGCCAACGTTATTGCAAATAGAATGTCGCGGATTTCCTATGGATAATAGGTCCTAACTATAACTATCTACTGGCGACCGCCAGTAGATAATATATATATATATATATTGCTGCAAATGTGCGTTGTCACGGCGTGCAACCAGAACGCCAGGGGTGCACGGAAACGCCCGGGCGTATTTAAACAAATCCAACCTTCCGATTGTAGTAAACAACGGAACGGCAGTCCTTGTAGCTAGTTTAAAGTTCGATTTTATTCCAGTTTGCCAGATACACTTAAAAAAGCGACAGATGCGTTTCGGCAATTAGCCTTTCTCACGACGCCCACGCACAGTGAGCATTGCGCATATAATGTTATGCATACTGGAAATTGAAAAAAGACAATGCAGGTCGCTGTTATACGCGGCCATTTTATAACATGTTTTTTATTACCGCAACACTTTGGCATTTTCCATTAGGTTTGAATATTGAATTGCAAACACATACACTGTTTAACTTTGTACACGTCATATATGGAGTTAGATGAAATAAAGTAAAAAGAAATAGAAATGAAAATGAAAATGGGTGTGGATAGAAACCTCTATCTTCCGCCCAATGGGTTTACATATAAACTGTCGAATTCATGAACATTCCTAATATCCTTTATGGATCAATATTAATTTTAACATCAAAATCATGGGGTCATATACACAACAAAAAATTATTGGATATATACAGATCCTGTCACGTTGATTCCCTTGCAGAGGACGTCAGGACACAGACACCACATATGCGTGCAAAGTTTTCTTTATTTCGTTCACAATCCGCCACGACGTGTTTCGGCCAAGCCTGGCCTTGATCACATAACGCAGCTACGGTAAACTACCAACAATTTAAAGTGCCCTGTGCATACATGTGCATCAAATATAGAAAACAGACTATCTCTAAGAGGCTCTTGGACTGACACTTATAAATTGAATATTCCCATTTAGCTCAGTGCATTTGAGTTGTAGAGAGGGATAAAACATGAATATGTTTAAGTCAAATTAATTCAAAACATACAGTAAAATGGCAGTTTGGATGAATGTAAAGCTCCTTATGGTCGACCACTATTTGGTGGTATGCCCCTCCCATATATGACGTCACACAGCGCCCTGGATGTTCCTGTGCATGGTAGCCATCTCCAGATTCTTTTTTTTGTCATTGGGTCTGGAAGCAACAGAGGAGCTCCAAACGTTTTTGAAGAATTTATGAACATTTTACAGAATAACATCGATTTGCCGAAGAACACAAAAGGAGAAGCTGACGAGAGAGAAGGGGACCCTTCCCTTTCCCCAGCCATGTGCTCGGAGAATAAGGCAAGCTATGGGACATGGGGAAAAAACCTTTAACCTCTGCCCAAATTGCCACCACAAATTTGCACAATGAGACCCACACGAGTTCTGCAACCTTGTCTCCTGAAGGACCACCGAGAAGAGGACTGAAAGCCTGCGCCACATTCGTACCAAAGAACTTGAGGGTACGCGAAAACAAAAACTGGAACATTATACCACCATGTCCAGCACCCAAAAGCCAGAAATATCGCTTAAAGAGCTAGGTCTGTCCAGCGATGACCATGTTGAGGAAACGGGCACAACCCATGGAGGGTTGGACGTCGAACTCAACACAGATGCCGAAAAGGTGGATAGGAAATCGGTGAGGGATGCCAAAAAGAAAACCCAAAAGGTAATGAGACCACTGAAAGGTGGAGAAATCTGTTTAGGAAGCTCCTGCAACAACGAAGCCACATGAAGAAGAACTCAAAGAAGAGGTCTACAAACCTGAGGAGGCAAAGGAAGCAGGAGTGATGGATCGACCTCGAAACCGAATCCCCTGAGAAAGAGGTAGACTACCACCCTTCAAAGCCTTCAGCACCTGACAACCTCACAGTGTATAACAGGCTGGTCAGAGGGGCTGCAGAGACACTGGGGTACAATTGGAGGAGGAGGAGAAGTCAGACTCCTGTTTTTTCCTTGAGACATTCATGCCTGCCAACAAGGGTAGCTTATACCTTCCAATGCTACCCAGCATATTAGATCAAGGCAAAGAAGCCTTTTGAGAACCTGCCAAAGCAGTAACCCCCGAGTGGAAAAGAAATATAAGCCCTAGACAAAAGACCCTAAATACATACAGGGTAATGCCCCAGCAGACTCCATCACTGTTGCTACTGCAAGAAAGCGAAGCAACGCACACACCTCTACAGGGCCACCATCCCAATAGGAGAGCAAGAGGCTCGGTATGGTGGGAAGGAAATTGGGGAAGCTGCAACACAGTGGAGAATTGCCAATTCAAACACGTTGCTGAATAGATCTTGTCGCCAGCCATGGGACAAAATGGAGTCCGTCATGCAAAAGCTGCCTGAGAAAGACCGGAAGAGCGGCAGGGCAGTCATACAAGAAGACAGAAACATCTCCAATACATGCCTGAAGTCAGTCCTAGACACAGGTGACATGGCCAGCAGGCAAATGTGCACAGGCACAACACTCAGGAGATATGCCTGGCTGAGAGTATCCAGATTCAAGCAAGGGATACAAGCTTCCGTCATGAACATGCCCTTTACAAGGGACGCATTATTCTGCCAGGCAGTAGATTACAACAAATAAAAAAGGACAATCAAACGGCTAAGGTGATGGTAGCCCTGCAAAACAGAGGCTCATTCCGAAGGGGTGTAAGCACAACCCAAAGATCCACAGGCAGAGCGCCTTTCACAACGGGGAATCAACAGCAACAGACACAAGCCAGCTCAGACCAGGCCATGCAGCAGACCACGTGTCAACAGTGGCAGCACCCAGCAAGGCAGCCCTTTCATGGAAGAGGGCATCCTCCCGAGGGGGAGGAGCCACAAGTAAGGGACTTGACAAACAAAACAGGCCCCTGCAAAAAACCAGGGGAGGCAGAATAGGGAATGACCCACGGGAGTGGGGAAAAATCACCGCAGACAATTGCATTTTGAAGGTGATGCATCATGGATATTGCATACAACTGCTCAAAAGACCACCACCAATTCCCCCAAAACCAAAAAGATATCAAGGGAACAAGTTCATACAACTAAGGAAGGAAGTCAAAGAACTCTTAAAAAAGAAGGCAATGGAAAGGGTACCAGTAAAGAAACAAAACAAGGGGAACTACTAACCCTACTTTTTGGACCTGAAGCAAGGTCTAACCCTAAGACCAATTTTGGATCTCAGATTAATAAACAAATTCATCCGCACACAACATTTCAGGATGACAACAATTCAGGGTGTAATCCAACTCCTACAAAAGCGGGACCATAACATAGCGTGTATTTGTAAAACGCACTTATCACCCAAGGTAGGGTCTCAAGTAGCTGAATAACAGATGTTTATTGTTACCTATTGGTACTCATTTTATTGACCTGAGATGGATGAAAGGCTGAGTGGACCCGCTGGGATTTGAACCTGTGACCATAAGGTCGAACACAAGCCCCTAGAGTGGACGCATTAGACCTCTAAGCCACCAGACCCGGCCACATTAGATCTCTAGGATGCCTATCTACACATACCCATGAATCAAGCACCCCAAAGGTATCTACCGTTTGTACTGGTGAAAGTACACTACCAATTCAGAGTACTGCATTTCAGCATAAAGTCAGCATCCAGAGCCTTTACAAAATGTCTTGCAGCAGTCGCAGCCTTTCTAAGGAAAAGGAATACATGTATACCCATACCTAGGCGACTGACTTAAAAAGGCAAAAACAAGACAAAAATGCCAAAGGGACATCCAGTGATCAGAACACTAGAATGAGTGGGTTTCTCCATAAACCACTAGAAACCGTCACCAGAACAGGAAAAGGTGTTCCTGGGGATGATTCTGAACTCAAAAACAGCAGAGGCATTTCCTGTCCAGAAGAGAGTAAAGGCGATGGCAGTGCAAGTTCACCTACACCAGAAGGGGCAGTCTCTGACAGCGAGGACCGTCATAACACTAATGTCATTGTGCATTCTGCTGATCACACATGCGAGACTGCACACACGTCCGTTCCAACAATTGGTCACAAGCCAAAGGGAGTTTGGAGGATCTAGTGGTTAATACAACAAAAATAGAAAAGGAAGTACAATGGTGGGCATCAAAGAACGTGACCTTAGGGAGACCTTTCAAGACACCAACCCCAACAGTGACCATCACAACAGATATATCCCACAAGGGGTGGGGAGCACACACGGGCAACCTGAAGGTATGGGGACAATGGAACAACACAGATGCATTGAAACACATCAAGTTCCTGGAAATGAAAACCCATGTTTCTAGCTCTGAAAGAATTCCATGCACACATTACAGGAAGAACTGTACTAATACAAACAGACAACACTACAGTCATGTTTTACATGAACAAACAGGGAAGCACAAATTGTTCACCTTGAGTAGACTAGCCCAAGAGATATGACAATGGGCAATATCAAAGAGGATCAACCTGGAAACTGTCCACCTAACAGAAAAAGACAACACCGAGGCGGACAGACTGAAGCAGCTCCCACAAATGAGAACTGAAACAGGAGACACTGGAGAAGACCTTCAGGGCCTGGGGAAGTCCATCAATTTATCTGTTCCCAACAGCAGAAAACACAAAATGGCAACAGTTCGCCTCCAGGTTTCATCACCCCCAGTCAGAAGGGAATGCCCTGTCACTAAACTGTATAACATGGAACAACGGTTCCTGTGGACTATGTGTGTAATATTTTAGTAATTAAAACGCTCAATGGCACATATTCGTGGGGATGGTATGTCAGAGAAAGAATCAAAATCACACACACCATAGATTTCCAGAAGTACTTTTACTCTTTGCATCATAAAATCAGACACACAGTGTGCTCAGTGTCCCAAGTGAACTAGAACCTAAAAACGGGGGAGTGACAGTTGGTGACATATAAAAAAGGTTTCAGTTTGTACAAAACGACCACAGGTAAGTATACTTGATGAATTAACAGTCCTCTAATTCATTAATTAAGGCTGAAAGAGTGGTTCGTTTGTAATACGTGTCGACGGCGTTTCAACCCCAAAGGCAATAAAGGGGTCTCGTCTGGACCAAACAATGTGGAACACCTGGAATGAGAACAATGGACTGTCGGTGTGAATGGTGCACACCAAAATTTGTGTAGCTCAAGACAAGTGTAGGAAAAACAAGGGTTACTCACATAGGGGTCCGGCAGGGCCCCCAAAGTGAGGGAGACGAATGAACGGACAGTCATATCATGTATGTGTACGGTGTCCAATTCAGTGGTTGATGCACAATGAATGTGTCAATTGTCCATCCAATGGGGGAGATGTTCATCCATGTGAAAAGTATTACAACTGGCTGATAGAGCTTGACTCCAAGGTACTGATCTATAGATCCATGATTCATCCAATGATTAGCGATAAATGAAGGGCATCCTAGATCCACAATGTAGGAAGGTGGAATCTGACTATATGGTTGCCCCCACTTTTCTTATGGTGTTTTGCTGGTTTATGACTTAGTTGGACTGGGATCCTGCTATTCAGGGCCCCAGCCTATCTGCTTTCTCTGTAAAAGGTTTCCATGTGCCTTAGGCACATCTCTGATTGGAATCTGGAGTGCCCTTATAAGTCCCTAGTATATGGTATACTATGTACCAAGGGCATAGGTACCTCAGAGGCCTACCAGGGGCTGCAGCATGTATTATGCCACCCCTGGAAGGCCATCCAAACTGACACCACAGGTCTGCTACTGCAGCCTGGGTAAGGTGGTGCATGCACTCCTTACTGTGATATAGGTTACCTATATCCCTAAATACATACACACATATAAACCTATAAGTCACTCCTAAGGCAGGCCTTATCAATCCTAAAGGCAGAGTGCATGGTTCCTATGTGAGAGGGTGCCCCTGCATGAGCAGGGCCCCTCTGCAGCGTTCGGAGACCATCTCTGATGCTGTTTGTAGTGCAGCCTGACCATATACTCTTAAGCGCATTATATCCTCGCGGTAAAATGCTAACTTTGGAATGGCTGCACCTAAACATGTCGTGTTTGGTGTCAAACATCTTGGAATACTACCCCCGCCAATTCTGGCGGCGGGGGTAGCATTCCACCCTTCTAGAGGGAAAGACATGTTAACTCTGACTAACCCGGTAACTTCTTTCCAAAGCCCTGGCATCACAAAATGGATGCTGCTGCCACAGACACGAGTCTGGCCTCCTGCTGCTGGACGAAACTCCGGCAGGGGAGGCCTGGACAATAGGTTTCCTGTCCCAGGGAGGTGTGACCACCTCCCCAGACAGGATAATGTGTATTGGGGCTGGGCAGGAGCACCATCTGTGTGCTTTGAAGTCCTGCACTGGGGGCACATTTGGTGTCCCTAGTGCATACCCCAGTTCAAACCGGATCAGGGGCTTCCAGCCCCTGCTTTGGCGCGAACTGGACAAAGGGAAAGGGGTGTAGCCACCCTCTGCCCTGACCCACCCATAGGTGGGGCCACAGAGTAGTCCAACCCCTATCTTTAGTATAAAGATAGGAACCCAGTCCTTAGGACTTTAGATTATCCCTGGACGAAACTCTGAAACTGAATCCTGGACCTTCGACGCTCTACTCACGATTAGAGGACAGAAGAATCTCCCTTGGGGTCAAGGAGTGACTCCCCTGCTTGGCAGGCACCAAAGAAGCATCTGTCCGGTTCGCATTTCTGAAGCTCCCGTCGGACGCCGAAGTCATTGCATCACCAGAGGTGGATTCTCAGACTTCCCCGAGGCTACCCTGAGTCCCCAGCAAAGCTGAGGCCCGTGGCTATCGTGGGTGACTTGAGACCGTGACCCCTGGACA
Organism: Calotriton arnoldi; assembly: GCA_963921515.1. NCBI lineage: Eukaryota > Metazoa > Chordata > Amphibia > Caudata > Salamandridae > Calotriton > Calotriton arnoldi. Next base: position 260,411 of record CAWUFW010015439.1, on the reverse strand, counting down.
CCGAGCACATTTGCAAGTGCATCATCTTCTGGGTCTCCCAAGAAGTCGTGCTTTGGGCTCCGAGTAGCCCTAGCCTCCAGCACCACCTGCACCGAAGATCACTGGCCCCCACTCCACGAGTGTCCTGTAAGCCAGCTCCACGTGCGGTGTCACGAGGCTCCTTCGCGGTCGCTAGCCTGTTGGCTAGTAGCCCTTAACGAAGGCCAATCCTTTTCTTACTTGGCATCCTGGTTGCTCCAGGCCTGCCCTCACTTACCCTTGCTGGGTGAGTTCCACAGACCTTGCTGGTCTGCACCATCGACGATCTACATCTTCACCGAGACTTGCCGTTGCCAAGGCTTGTTGGGTCCAATCCGGTCGCCGACACCTCAGCACTCGACAGACATCGTGTACCAGCCCGAATCCTGCTCCTGGTTGCCGACAACGCCTCCTGGACCTCGTGGCTGAAGAGTCAAGATGACCGTCAACGCACCTGAAGCACTCGACATCGGTGGGCATCTGTCCATCGCCTTCCTGGTCACTGGCTAGTGACCCAGACTCTGTCCCCTCTGCTTTCAGGTTCTTCAGAACTCCGATCCACTCTTGGATCCACCCGGACACTTTTCTCTTGGCCGCCAGCAGCACTTTGCAGCAGATCGCCATTCGAATCGACGACGAAACCCGACCCCGAAAGGCACCTATGCACCCGGCTTCCCTGGGTGAGGTAACACGAGTACTCCGGTGCTCCCGTGGGTAGAGACTCTTCAAAGTCCTAGATCTCAAAGGGTTTTGTCCTAGTCCTCTTTAAGTGTCCCTTTCTCTAATTTCCCGATCCCGACTTTCTCCATAGAAGTCAACGGCGTATCGCGGTTGTGTATTTACACTGCACGCTGCTCTCCCGTAGGTCCCCTGTGTCACTACCTTGGGTGGTTCCTTGTGGTCCAAGCACTTCTAGAGGCTCTAGGCCTAGTGTCTAGTTCAGTCGTGGTTCGCATACCACTTTATTGGTATATGGTTTGGTACGCCTCTAGGGCCCAAACGTGTATTTGTGCTATTACTGTGATTTGATAACTTATAACTTATGTATTTGAACTCTAGCCTCATAAAGAGACTAGAGGGGTGTGTTTAGCAATAAATACATATATTTTGAATATATACCTGGTGTGGTGCTCTTTCATTTGATCACTCAAGAGATTATAGACTGGTAAAACAAGCTGCTTTACATTCCTTCAAGACTTAGCCTGAAGGCTGCTCTCCATAGCTACCACTAGGATAGCTTTCAATAAGGTTGTCTTTAACCTATCTCCAATAAGGGGTTGTTTGGACTGGTGCAAGGTGCCCACTATAATTAGTGGACAGCATATGCCAGGCCAACTTCTCACATTGGTGTGCAGCGTGTGGGATTCCAGCTTGCTATTGTTTTACCAGATAATCTCAATTGAATTGATCAACTGAAAACCACTAAAGGTACCTAAGGTACATATAATTTAAGCTTAGAATACAGTAAGTTCTACTGAACTTAGAGTTGTGTGTTAAGGGATAGCACAACCCTTTCTACAACTCAAGAGAGTTTAGTAGGCCACACTAGAGTAGGTAGTGCATACACCACACCACACTAGTAATGTCTTTAAGGGTAGGATCCAAAGAATCCTTGCAGGAAGCCATTGAGCTTCCACCCTCCAAGTATGATACACTCCCATTCTTGGAATTGAGAGCTTTATGTAACTTGAGAAAAATAAGGACAGGCCAAAGCCCCACCACCCAACACCTCAAGGAGTTGTTGGTGGCTTATGACCTTAGTAAGCCCTTGGGGACTGAAGGGGTAGGAGCTGAGGGTGGGGCAGAGGAAGAGGAGGAGGCCAGGGGTACCAATACCCCCAGCCCCCCTCTGAGACTGGCCAGGAGGGTGACAATGACCCTGACCTGGATAACCCAATCCCTCCTGTGGAAGATGATGAGGATGATCAGAATGATGCCCCTTTGTCCCCCCAGGAAGGATTAAGAGTGTGCCCAGGAAGTCTAGATCTCCTTCTCAGGAGTCTAACCACTCTGGCACCTCCATAGGGAGCTTCTATCTCCTCTCACAGGAGGGAATCCTCTCATGAGAGAAGAGACAGACTGGTCCAGTATGAGGAAACTCAGCTGGAAATCAGAAAAAGCAATTGGCTTTAGATAGGGAATCCCTAGATCTCCTTAGAGAGAGAAGAAAGTTGGGACTAGAGTCCCATGGTGGCAGCAATATCCCTAGAGATAGGGACAGGTCTTATGACCATAGAAACCTAAACAAGATTGTCCCTCCCTACCAGAGTGGGGATGACATCCACAAATGGATAACTGCACTGGAGAGGGCCTGTAAAGTTCAGAAGGTCCCCCAGAGGCAGTGGGCAGCAATCTTGTGGCTCTCCTTTGCAGACAAAGGTAGAGACAAGCTCCTCACTGTAAGAGAAGAGGATGCTGACAATTACACAGTCTTGAAGAGTGCTCTGATAGATGGGTTTGGCCTAACCACTGAACAGTATAGGTTGAAGTTCAGAGACACCCAAAAAGCTCAGACTCAAGACTGGGTTGATTTTGTAGATTGTGCTACAAAGGCTCTGGAAGGTTGGATACATGGCAACAAAGTGCATGACTTTTTAGGATTGTACAATTTGATTATGAGGGAGCAGATCCTTAATAATTGTCAAAACCAGCTTTTGCACCAGTATCTGGTGGACTCTGATCTGACCTCTCCCCAAGAATTGGGAAAGAAGGCAGACAAATGGGTCAGAACCAGAGTAAAAACTAGAAATCAGGGTGGTGACCAGAAGAAAGATTCTACTAAGTCCCAAGAGAAAGGTGGGGATAAATCTAAGGATAAGTCCCCTACAGGGCCCCAAAATTCCTCTTCTGGGGGTGGGTCCCAAACTCCTTCCTCTCCTGAAAAGAAACCATATTGCCATGTCTGTAAGAAGCCTGGGCACTGGAAAACTGATCCCAGTTGCCCCAGGATTGGCAATAAAGAAAATGTTCCTCCCACAACTACTACCACCCCTCCTGGTACTACCAGTAGTAATCCTCCAGTTGGGAGTAGTGCACCCAAAAAGTTAGGTGCTTTTGCAAGAGGAACAGAGGTGGGCCCTAGTTTAGACAGGGACTCCTCAACAGACTCCTCTGACTCTGATGGTGGTATAGGATTTGCCACCTTTACCATGGGTCCCATAGCATTGGGCAGGTACAGATTGGAGCCAATAATTAATGGTCAGAAAGCTGTGGCATTTAGGGACACAGGGGCTAGTGTCACCATGGTGGCAGGGAAACTAGTCCCCCCTCACCAGCTTTTACCTGAGTTTAAATACCAGGTGACCAACATTGATGGTGTCAGAACAGATCACCCCATGGCCATAGTCAATCTCAGCTGGGAGGGGGTCACAGGCCCAAAGAGAGTGGCAGTGTCCCCCACCTTACCTGTAGATTGCCTGATGGGCAATGATTTGGAAATTTCAGCCTGGGCTGAAGTTGAACACCAAACCCATCTTAGGATGTTGGGCGTCCCTGTAAAGGTTAGTGGGGCTGTGATGGCCACAGCCCCAGCCCAAGAATTTGGAGAGATGGAGCCTGAAAGAATGGCCCACTCTCCCCCAAAAGAGAGCACAAGGGTTGAAGAAAAGTCTTCTTCCCTCCAGACAGTAGGTAAGGGTCAGCCTCCTCAGGGAACTGACCCTACCCCTAGTGAAGGAACTGCCCCAGAGGTAGTCAGGCCTGGCCTGGCCACACCCCTGATGGCAGAGGACCCTTCCAAGGTGGTACCCAGTCTGGAGCAGGTAACCTGCCCCTCTCTACCCTGCCTCAGCCAGCCCAGGGCTGCAGAGGTCAGGGAGGTCAGTGGACCCCCCAGGGCCCCCTGTCCAGAGGAACCCCCCATCAGCAGATTAGGGGCACCCAGTCTAGTAGCCCTAGCCAGGTGAAAACTCCTCTACACACTGAGGGATCCCCCATGCCTTTATGTAGGGACCTCCCCCAGAAGGACTCTGGTAGGCAAGGGCAAACCTGGGACCTGAAGGTTCCAAACCTGCCCTGTCCCTCCAGTAGTCCATCCAAAGGGACCCAACCCCCAGCTGTAGGCAGCCAAAGGTTGACCCTTAGAGCAAAGTGCAACTCAGGCATGGAAAGACAGGCATACATGGTGACCAGTGATCTGAGGAAACTGAGGCCAACATTCCTAGGGCCTCACTTCCCTACTCAGACACCTCACCAGCCTTGTACTTTACCTAAGCACACCACAGGTAGTGATTCCCCATGGTGGAGACCCTCTTATACCCTTAGGGTGAGGGATTGCTTAGTGGACCATAAGACAGGGGGCAACCATGCTAGTGCAGGTGCTTCCTTGTATGACCACTTAGTCAATGAAGGCTCAACTGGCCAAGGTTAGCCTTATCTCCTTTCGTTTGGGGGGGTTATGTAGGAAGGTGGAATCTGACTATATGGTTGCCCCCACTTTTTTATGGTGTTTTGCTGGTTTATGACTTAGTTGGACTGGGATCCTGCTATTCAGGGCCCCAGCCTATCTGCTTTCTCTGTAAAAAGGTTTCCATGTGCCTTAGGCACATCTCTGATTGGAATCTGGAGTGCCCTTATAAGTCCCTAGTATATGGTATACTATGTACCAATCGCATAGGTACCTCAGAGGCCTACCAGGGGCTGCAGCATGTATTATGTCACCCCTGGAAGGCCATCCAAACTGACACCACAGGTCTGCTACTGCAGCCTGGGTAAGGTGGTACATGCACCCCTTACTGTGATATAGGTTACCTATATCCCTAAATACATACACACATATAAACCTATAAGTCACTCCTAAGGCAGGCCTTATCAATCCTAAAGGCAGAGTGCATGGTTCCTATGTGAGAGGGTGCCCCTGCATGAGCAGGGCCCCTCTGCAGCGTTCGGAGACCATCTCTGATGCTGTTTGTAGTGCAGCCTGACCATATACTCTTAAGCGCATTATATCCTCGCGGTAAAATGCTAACTTTGGAATGGCTGCACCTAAACATGTCGTGTTTGGTGTCAAACATCTTGGAATACTACCCCCCCGCCAATCCTGGCGGCGGGGGTAGCATTCCACCCTTCTAGAGGGAAAGACATGTTAACTCTGACTAACCCGGTAACTTCTCTCCAAAGCCCTGGCATCACAAAATGGATGCTGCTGCCACAGACACGAGTCTGGCCTCCTGCTGCTGGACGAAACTCCGGCAGGGGAGGCCTGGACAATAGGTTTCCTGTCCCAGGGAGGTGTGACCACCTCCCCAGACAGGATAATGTGTATTGGGGCTGGGCGGGAGCACCATCTGTGTGCTTTGAAGTCCTGCACTGGGGGCACATTTGGTGTCCCTGTGCATACCCCAGTTCAAACCGGATCAGGGGCTTCCAGCCCCTGCTTTGGCGCGAACTGGACAAAGGGAAAGGGGTGTAGCCACCCCTCTGCCCTGACCCACCCATAGGTGGGGCCACAGAGTAGTCCAACCCCTATCTTTAGTATAAAGATAGGAACCCAGTCCTTAGGACTTTAGATTATCCCTGGACGAAACTCTGAAACTGAATCCTGGACCTTCGACGCTCTACTCACGATTAGAGGACAGAAGAATCTCCCTTGGGGTCAAGGAGTGACTCCCCTGCTTGGCAGGCACCAAAGAAGCATCTGTCCGGTTCGCATTTCTGAAGCTCCTGTCGGACGCCGAAGTCATCGCATCACCAGAGGTGGATTCTCAGACTTCCCCGAGGCTACCCTGAGTCCCCAGCAAAGCTGAGGCCCGTGGCTATCGTGGGTGACTTGAGACCGTGACCCCTGGACACCGAGCACATTTGCAAGTGCATCATCTTCTGGGTCTCCCAAGAAGTCGTGCTTTGGGCTCTGAGTAGCCCTAGCCTCCAGCACCACCTGCACCGAAGATCACTGGCCCCCACTCCACGAGTGTCCTGTAAGCCAGATCCACGTGCGGCGTCACGAGGCTCCTTCGCGGTCGCTAGCCCGTTGGCTAGTAGCCCTCAACGAAGGCCAATCCTTTTCTTACTTGGCATCCTGGTTGCTCCAGGCCTGCCCTCACTTACCCTTGCTGGGTGAGTTCCACAGACCTTGCTGGTCTGCACCATCGACGATCTACATCTTCACCGAGACTTGCCGTTGCCAAGGCTTGTTGGGTCCAATCCGGTCGCCGACACCTCAGCACTCGACAGACATCGTGTACCAGCCCGAATCCTGCTCCTGGTTGCCGACAACGCCTCCTGGACCTCGTGGCTGAAGAGTCAAGACGACCGTCAACGGACCTGGAAGCACTCGACATCGGTGGGCATCTGTCCATCGCCTTCCTGGTCACTGGCTAGTGACCCAGACTCTGTCCCCTCTGCTTTCAGGTTCTTCAGAACTCCGATCCACTCTTGGATCCACCCGGACACTTTTCTCTTGGCCGCCAGCAGCACTTTGCAGCAGATCGCCATTCGAATCGACGACGAAACCCGACCCCGAAAGGCACCTATGCACCCGGCTTCCCTGGGTGAGGTAACACGAGTACTCCGGTGCTCCCGTGGGTAGAGACTCTTCAAAGTCCTAGATCTCAAAGGGTTTTGTCCTAGTCCTCTTTTAAGTGTCCCTTTTCTCTAATTTCCCGATCCCGACTTTCTCCATAGAAGTCAACGGCGTATCGCGGTTGTGTATTTACACTGCACGCGTCTCCCGTAGGTCCCCTGTGTCACTACCTTGGGTGGTTCCTTGTGGTCCAAGCACTTCTAGAGGCTCTAGGCCTAGTGTCTAGTTCACTCGTGGTTCGCATACCACTTTATTGGTATATGGTTTGGTACGCCTCTAGGGCCCAAACGTGTATTTGTGCTATTACTGTGATTTGATAACTTATAACTTATGTATTTCGAACTCTAGCCTCATAAAGAGACTAGAGGGGTGTGTTTAGCAATAAATACATATATTTTGAATATATACCTGGTGTGGTGCTCTTTCATTTGATCACTCAAGAGATTATAGACTGGTAAAACAAGCTGCTTTACATTCCTTCAAGACTTAGCCTGAAGGCTGCTCTCCATAGCTACCACTAGGATAGCTTTCAATAAGGTTGTCTTTAACCTATCTCCAATAAGGGGTTGTTTGGACTGGTGCAAGGTGCCCACTATAATTAGTGGACAGCATATGCCAGGCCAACTTCTCACACACAAGATGCGGCTGCAGAAGTCAGCTGGTCGGAGCAAGGAGAGGGCGAGACAATGCCTATGGCATTGACGGCTTCAAAGGAGAAGGGCACCTAAATACATAGAGTTCGGACAGCTAGAACTGCTGCCCAGATCTGTGGAAATACTAAAGGATGCAAGAAAGCCTACCAAAAGACAATGGCCCACAATAGATCTTTTTGTACAAGTAGAAAACACAAAATGCCAACACTTCTGACTCTGGGTCTTTTATGCCCAGTTTATAGCTGAGTTAGCATGTAGACTCAAAAAGAGGCGGTACAAGTGTGCACATGAATAGCTAGTTACATATAAGGATACATAAGAATCGCTTACTCAACAGAGTGGGAGGGTTTACAATATTGCTGACATTAGTTAAAATAGCCTGACCGTTACTTCAATAGCAGGTGCATTCTAGCAGCTAGGCCTTCTGAGCATGTGCAGTGCTCTGGCTCAGTACTGAAGGAGTTAATTATAGTTCCTTACTCAAGTGAAATACAAGAGCAGGCAACAGTGAAGAGGGAGAAAGCACATGGCGAGCACATGGCTAACTAAAATGGCTGCCACAAACAAAATGGCTTCAGCTGATGCTAACAGCGATTTCAGCTAGTTTCCACAGATGGCCGTTTTAGCATTAGCTGAAGACATCCGCTATGAATTAATAGAAGCATGGACGTTATCCTGCACATTTATCCTCATAAATCCATCAATATCCTGATCCATTGCTAGGTGGGCATTTACATTTTTAACATTGCTTAACTAGTGAGATACAAGTAGAAATACATGGGGAACAGAGCATTGGGTCATAATGAACACACAGATAGCAGGAGAAAATAATGGCTATTATTACAAACAGAACTATCAATTTTTCCAACCCCAAGCAGAAAGTAAATCCCAAAACCATCCAGTCCAATTCTATGTTTCAGGGCTCCAATGTATGTCAGTGACCATCTATTTCAGCTTCAGAATAGCCAACAACACATATCTAATATAATATCTTAAATAAAAAACATTTTTTTTAATAGACCTTTCCAGTGTTCTTTTAATGAGGGCTAGAGTACCAATTGATATGCTCAGGAGGAGGGCAGAGTAGTATTTATCAACTGTTCAAAAAAACGTTTCTCTTGCAGAATAAACATTCCTAATGCAAATATTAAAGCAAATACAAGGATCATTACAAAAACAATTTTCGCTCCAGGGGACCAGGAAGACCAAACGGGGCCATGGGAATTAGGACGAGGAGCCGCAAAGGGCTGCTCCTCCTCAAAAATAGGACGACCAAAGGGATACATTGCTAAAAAGTACTTAAAGAATTGAAGCCGCTGAAGAACCAGCCAGAGGGGAGTCTTCTCCCTGTGTCCATCTGAGCCTCACAGGCAGGCTCCTATCAAAGTTCTTCTCCAACGGTGGAGCTGCACAACTTGCAACTCAAGAAAACAATCACGACCCAGTTTTAAGGGAAAAGGTTTCTTCTTTCAAGATAGGGCAATCACCCTCCGGGGCAAATGCCCTCAACGATCCTGTCCAGTGTCTCAGGCAGTGCACCAGTATTCTTCACTTTAATCTAACAGGCACCAAAGGCACAGCACCTGTACCCTGAACTCAAGTCCTTCCCTAACTCCTGTGTTGCTCCTCTGGCGCACTGCTCTTTTGTCGGGGCCAAAGATTGTACCCAGTATGCCCAAGCATCCCTTGATCAACAAGCAGAGGTGCAGACTTGCATTCACTTGGGGACCAGGACTCAAAGGCCTGATGCTGGGATATCTGAAGCAACCCTTGTTTCAAAGGGGGTCACCTCAAGCAAAAGCCTCCTTGCCGTCCTTGTCGGTCTGTGACTCTCTCAGCTGGGCATCAAAAACTGGATCCACGCAAATAATTCTCCATCCTGATTTGTGACCCCCGTCTTTCGTCCAAGACAGTGGCAGGGGTACACACTTCACCATTCCAGTGCTTCCGGCCTTCTACCTTCACTGAGGTCCTAGTTGCCAGCAATGCCTGTGCTGGTTCCCTTTACCTCGACTCCAAGCTGGATCAGCGCTAACTCCCCAGGCTGAATCTGATGTCCGGGCCCCTCTGGCAATGGTTGTAGGGCAGCAGATATCTATTGATGGACAGAACAAAAAATCTTTAGACAAGGCATACAAATAATCTATCAACAGAGAGGATAGTCTATTTCCAAATACCTTCTTTTTTTTTTTTTTTTTAGCTTGGGGCGCCCCATACATTAGCAAGGCACCCAAGAACCACTTCATCTATCTTGGAGTAAAAAAAACAACCCTGGACCTATTAGCGAGTACAAAAGGAACTTTTGGTGAACTGACAAGAGTAAAACGTTACACTATGTGAAGCAGCCAAGGAAGTCTATGTTTATTTACTAAATTCTGAGGGAAAAAGAAAAACAATATGGACATACTCTAAATCCTTACATTTGTGTATTCCTATTTCATCTGAAGAACCTCAAGAAAGGGAATTTTTAGAACAAGCATTCTTTTGTGCTTCTTGTCTTAACAAGCTTGTGTTTCATAAGTCATAACCTTTCACTACTTGTACAGGACTGCAGACACTTCTAAAATTATTTTTCTTACATAAAAACACCTACATTTTATGCTTAGGACCATGCTCTCATGTTATAGGCGCAGCGGGAAAATCTAAAACTGCTAATTTAACAGGGATCCTTATTACATAAATAACTATAGCATGGGAAGAATATAAACAATAATGGTGTTATCACCTAAGAATTTTAGAACAAAAACTACCCACATATAGTTCCCCTTTAAAGGTCAAATGAGGGAACATTAATCTAGACTACTCATCCTTTCATAATTTCATCAGACAGGATGGGCAGTAACATGGCGTATTTTTTTATTCATTTTATTAATCTTAACAATTTTAAAACAGTATTACTGAATAGTCAATTAAACGTCTCATGGCCGTTCCTAGACAACTTAGACAGGCTCAAGAGAGAGTGGGAAAAGAGAGAGAGAGAGAGCATATAAATCAAGAAAAATGACAATGTATTACTTAATTGTAGTTACCCTTAATTTGCCCAGGAGCTAATCTCCCTAATCTCTTCCCCTCATTCGACAGCAGGTAACCTGAAACAGGTGACCTTCTGTCGACACTATCTACCCCTATGTTTGGCAGCTGGGCATAAACAAACTTGTAGGAGGTAAATAGCACATTGAGCTAGCTAGAAAACATTAACCCTTTCGATGCGTGCGTCGGCCAACGCCCGTCGCGAGCACTACCTCGGTAGTGCTGCGCACGTCCGTTGGCCGACGCGGCCCCGCCCGCTTAGTAGAACGTTCCGCACTGGCGCGGAACGTTCGAAGCAGCTAAGCGGTTAATAACCAACTACCAATTCCTTTAGCAATTGTACTAGTGTAACATGAGGGCGCATGAATGCAAACTGAATTTCATAGCCTTTTAATCTGGCCCTAGCTCCAGGAAGGCTTAATCTACTCTGTAACATTACAAGCTTTCATAGTGTAATGTAGAAATCACATACTGTCACAGTGGCTCCCTGCGTGGAAATTTTTACATGCAGTAAGGCTGGTCAGTTCTAAATACAGAACTTGGCCTTTGACCCTTAACCTGCTGTAACCTGTCAGTAAGGCTATTCCATGCGGTCTTTCCAATTCAAAGGAACTCTGGATAAGCACAGCTGAAAAGCAGTCCTGTTCCGTGCCTGTGAGCTAATAATTTTAAAGGTAAGATGCACTGTTTGCTGTCTTATTTTATACTAATTTTCATTCGTGTGCAGTGTGTAAGACCTCCGACCCTCGGTCTCGGTCCACTCCCTCCCCACTGCTCCGCTGTGCCGTCTCTTGCTTCCAGACCCCGACCTCCTCCTTGGGAGGTTCGAGGCTGCTGCCCGCTCCTGCGCCTGCTGCCTGCTCCAACTGGGACCAGACTGCCTCCAACCACCGTAACCTTTCTCAGCCGTTTTTTTTCTTAATTTTTTCCCTGTTGTGCCACTGTTATTGTGCCCATCTGTGTCTTGCTCTAATTCCACCACAGTTTTTATTTTCTCGTGCCTGCCTGTTCCTTTTGCCTTTTGCCGCTGCTGCCCCTCCCCCCCCGGAGTTCCCCCCCGGAATTCCCCTGCTCCTGCCTCCCAGCCTCTCCTCCCTCCCACCTCCCCTACTTAATGGCAGCTGCTGCGCGGTCGCGCAGCGGACGTGCGCAGCGGGCACGCCGCTGGTGCGCCGAAGGCACGCCAAAGGCAAGCCCGTCTGCGCCCGTCTGCGACCCGACCGCGGCCAGAGCCAGGAACCCTGGACCTCCCACTACCTATCGCTACGACACCACCACCCTCCTCGCACTCAACCCTGGAAGACTTAGAGAATGCCAACAGGCCTCGCCGAACACGACCCACGGCCAGTTCTCCTGCCTCCACTGCCGCCAGACCCTCACCGCCACCCCGGCCTCCAACACCGCCGACGCCAGCACCGGCGACACCCTAAAATGCATCCTCCTCAACGTACGCTCCGTACACAAACACGCCATGGAAATCTGGAACCTACTCGACTCTCTTTAGCCCGACATCGCCTTCTTCACAGAGACCTGGACCAACGCATCCTCCGCCGCCGACATCAGCACCGCCATCCCAGACGGATACAAGATCCAGAGGAAAGACCGCCCCAACCACCCAGGAGGGGGCCTCGCCATCGCCCACAAGATCACCCTCCGCCTCACCACCTCCAACGAAACCTTCCCCTCTGCCGAACACCTGCACTTCAAGATCCAGACCACCCCCAAAGCCACACTCCGAGGAACCCTCGTCTACAGACCCCCTGGCCCCCGAACACCCTTCGCCACCACCATCACCGACTTCATCGCACCCCACGTGATCGCCTCAACAAACTACATACTCATTGGAGACCTGAACTTCCACCTCGACAACCCCAGCGACCCCAACTCCACTATCTTTCATGACAACTTCGCCAGCATCGGACTTAAACAACTCGTCAACACACCGACCCACAGAGCAGGACACACCCTCGACCCCATCTTCGTGGCAGGAAACAGCGTACATTTCAGCCACACAACGCAGCCGCCATGGACCGACCACCACTGCGTACACTTCGCCATCAACAAACCCAAGGCACCCAAACCAGCCCCACGCCCACCACGAAGGAACTGGAGCAAGGTTACCGACGAGCAACTTAACTCCACCCTCACCCGAGACAACCACACATGGGCACCCGACGCAAACAGCGCAAACGACGCAGCCAGAGAACTCCACACCTGGATCTCCAACTGCGCAGATGAGCTCGCCCGCTACGCAACCCCGATAGACAACGCCCCAGGAAAGCCGCCTGGTTCACAACCGCTCTCCAAAAAGCCAGACGCACCTGCAGACGCCTGGAGAAAAACTGGAGAAACACCAAGACAACCGAAAACCACACCACCTACAAGGACGCCATGACGGACTACCACAACCAGATCAGAGCCACCAAAAGGAACTTCATCCACAACAAAAGCCTGGCCAACTCCACCAACTCCAAGGAACTTTTCAGTGTCATTCAAGAATTCACCAACCCACGCAGCGAAGCCACAGACATCACCCCATCCCAAGACCTCTGTGACAAGCTTGGAACCTAATTCCACCTCAAGATCAAAAACCTCTACGACAACTTCATCGTCCATCCACCAGGCGCCACAGATGGCCCCCGCCCCCCAGAAACACCAGCCAGCCCACCATCTCCAACTGGACACCGATCACAGCCGAAGACACTGCCTCGACCATGAAAAGCATCCACTCGGGGGCCCCCAACGACCCCTGCCCCCCTCACATCTACCACAGAGCTGTGGCCGCCATCGCACCCAAACTACAACGCACCATCAACACCACCTTCAAAACAGGCACCTTCCCAGACGACTGGAAGCGCGCAGAAGTTAGACCCCTGCTCAAGAAGCCCACAGCTGACCCCACCGACCTCAAGAACTATCGGCCCATGTCGCTCCTCCCCTTCGCAGCCAAAGTTGCAGAGAAAACAGTCAACAGGAAACTGACACGATTCATTGAAGAGAACGCCGTCCTCGACCCGTCCCAATCCGGATTCCGAAGCAACCACAGCACAGAGACCGCCCTACTCGCCGCCACAGATGACATCCGCACCCTCCTGGACCAAGGCCACTCCGCAGCCCTCATCCTACTCGACCTATCAGCGGCCTTCGACACCGTCTCCCATCGCACACTAGTCGTCGGGCTACACGACGCAGGCATACAAGGAACAGCCCTGGACTGGATCCGATCATTCCTCACCGGAAGAAGCCAAAGGATTAGACTCCCACCCTTCCTCTCCGACCCCACGAAAATCACCTGCGGAGTTCCACAGGGTTCATCACTGAGCCCCACCCTCTTCAACATTTACATGGCCCCCCTTGCAGCCATCGTCTGACAACACGGCCTCAACATCGTATCCTACGCCGACGACACCCAGCTCATCCTCTCCCTCACCAAAGACCCCACCACTGCCAAACTCAACTTCCAGAAAGGAATGCAAGACGTCGCAGTCTGGATGACCAACAGCTGCCTGAAGCTCACCGCCGAGAAGACAGAAGTCCTCGTCCTCGGTACCACCCCTACTGCATGGGACAGCACCTAGTGGCCGACCACCCTCGGAAGCCCACCTACCCCCTCAGACCACGCCAAGAACCTTGGCATCGTACTCGACTCATCACTCTCCATGAACCGACAGGTCAACGCCGTCACCTCCAGCTGCTTCAACACTTTCCGCATCCTCCGCAAGACCTTCAAGTGGATCCCCCCTGAGTCTAGGAAGACAGTCACCCCCACACTCATCACCAGCAGACTGGACTATGGAAACGCACTCTACGCCGGCATCAACAAGTCCCTACTCCGCAAACTCCAGACAGTACAAAACACCGCCGCCAGACTCGTCCTCGGCATCCCCCGACACGAACACCTCAGCCAACACCTACGAAGTCTCCACTGGCTCCTTGTGGAGAAAAGAGTCACTTTCAAAATCCTCACTCACGCCTACAAATGCCTACACAACAACGGACCCAAATACCTCAATGACAGAATCAACTTCCACGTACCCAAAAGAAACCTCCGATCTTCCAACCTCGCACTGGCCGAAACCCCGTGCATCCACAGAGTCAGAGCAGGCGGAAGATCCTTCTCTCACATTGCAGCCAAGACCTGGAACGAGCTACCGGCAGACATCAGACGCGCCCCCTCCTGAACACCTTCAGGAAGACCCTCAAGACCTGGCTCTTCGGCTAAACAGATCTGCGGACCCCCCCTCAGCGCCTTGAGACCCTCACGGGTGAGTAGCGCGCTTACAATTCCCTGATTGATTACAATTCCCTGATTGATTGTGTGTGATGTGCTTTCTAGCAGTTTAGAGGTCAGCTGCGTGTTCTGCAGTCGCATGTGTGCACCGCTGAAACCTAAGATCAGTTTGAAAGCAGCCCTGGGTGCCAGGACTGCTTTTAAAAAGTAAAGTGTGCCCAAAATCGACTTTGGTGGTAGGGGCACTTAAAAATGAATAACCTACAATGTTTTAGCATATTAGGGACCCCCAGGGTCTCCCCTAGATATCCCAGAGGTGGGGGATCAGAAATGTATAAGGTACACCCTTATAAAATAAGTTTTTATATGCCTGGGTAAAGTGAAATTTCACATTTCACTCCCCACACTGTGGTAAAGTGCTGCTCAAATTCAACTTTGATGCTAGGAGCTTATATATTTGTCACAGTAGGATTATTAGACATTATAAAGATCCAAAAGAAAAACGATTTTAGTGCAATTATTGTTAATAATGTTTTGCACTTTTTTTTTTTTAATAATGATCACTAACTCTTTTAATGTTTCCACATATAAAAAGCAACAAGAAAGAAAATCCCTGCTTTTAATCCTTTCTATTTTATCCAAAATAATGAAGCTGTATTTGTAACTTTTAAAATCAGTAGTCTTGTGGCCGAGCATAGCCATGTGTTGTTTACTCAGCTGTGTTCTTACGACCAGCAAGCCTCAACTTCCACGCCTTTTTCAGAAGAAAAACCCTTTGCGGTATTCTAATGTTCTGAAAAAGTTTGATCTCCGTCTGTTTTGACAGACAGCTTCCTTCGGTACAGACAGCTTTGAACAGCTGTTTTAAAAGCTCTTTTTCTAGTGCTGGAAATTTGAGCACGGTGCAGTCTATTTAAAACACAGGCATTCCAAGCCGGCACAATTCTATCGTTTTGTAATGTAAAAAAGAGGAGCTTTTATTTCAGCAGCAACCAATTTACTCAGATGATGTGAATGCCTTTTAATATTAATACCTTAAGGATAATGTTGTAACATTTGGTATTCAGTCCTAATTATGTAAGCACACAAATTCGTTTTCTTTTTCTTTCTGTGAGGCCTATTTTTTCCCTATTGAGTGTTAATTGTAATTTCTCTTGTGGCAATATTCACACATCTATACTTTGTTACTGTTTTACTTCTAATGGTAGCGTGCAGCTATTTAACATATGTTACATAATTCATTCCTTGAATTCTAAAATGTAATTCTTTCAATGACATTTGCATAACAGAATGACGACAAAAAAAAACAAATTGAGCTCATTCCAGACATTTTCAAGAAGGGGGCCCACACACTCAGAGCACACAACACTGCTTGCTAAGGCAAGCCATTCTCACACAGAAAACATAGTCAGTACTTACTAAAACAAGTATTTTCAAGCAGCACCACCAGTGTCAATCCACAGCCACATGGACACTCCAAAAAAACAATTAACCCACAAATTAACACTTAGGACAAAGCAAGAGACAGGCCACAGAGACTGTACTCAAACCAAACCATTTGTAAATACCAATTGTACGTCATATTTACAAACGAAAGGACTCTCAAAAAAAAGGTACAGAGATTACACCAAAACAAATAGACAGCCAAAAGACTGCCATGTTCAAAAAGACAGGCTCGCACCTCAGACCTTTTCCAATAATACACCAAATTACCAATTGGGCTGGCAGATCAGGAACCTTCTTTATATATTTATTCCATACTGTACTATACATCATGGAAGAAATACCATTTTTAATATACCTAAATCCATTAGGTATCCGCTCTTAGGGGAGTCAGCTGAGTACTTCCTAAATCCATATTGGTACCTCCAAGACAGCAACACTTTCTACGAAGTGTGCTAGGAGCAGGCATGCCAAAAATATTATAGCATATATAATATTATACTCCAAGTGACACTTAACACAATTTGTGCCGTTCAAGTTTTCAAAGTTAGAGAAAAATCTCCTCATTACCTGCCTTCATTTGCTGCAGCAAACAAACAAACAAACCAAAATCTTGGCCAAGCTAATCCAAACAAAAGTGTTGCTACAGCAACCTTACCAAACCAAAGTCTCCAACCTCCACCTGCCAAGTTCTGAGTGACCTAACGGTCGTTTTAAAATACTCACACCAAAGAAGATCTCAGTCGGGAGCGGCCAACACCTGGAGAGTCAGATCGGGAAAACCAGAAAATACGTTGGTCTGCAAAGACAAAGGGTCTTCCTCATGCAGGGTACCTCCTCAGTAGATTCCTGCCTTCTGTCAAGACCACTCCCTTGGATAGCCGCTTCTCCGATGAGGTCCACGTCGGGCGCCCCGCTGTAGAAGAAAAAACCTTTCTAGGGGTTCACTGATGCACCTGGTCCTTAAACCAACAAAGAAGAGATTGGCACGGAAGCTGAAATATCAAAATAACAACTTCATTAACCTCACATGAGAGAAACTGTGTCAATACAGTACCCGCAGGCCACTGTATGAGACAGTCTAAGGAATACAAAGATCCTGGGCCTTTTATGCCCAGTTTACCGCTGAGTTAGCATGTAGGCTCAAAAAGAGGCGGTACAAGTGCAGACATGAATAGCTAGTTACATAGACAGCCAAAAGACTGCCATGTTCAAAAAGACAGGCTCGCACCTCAGACCTTTTCCAATAATACACCAAATTACCAATTGGGCTGGCAGAACACTAAGGGGCCGATTCCGATTCAGGCCGGAAATCTCTCCGACCGAACCGGACCCTTAGAGAATTCCCACCGAATCGGACCCCAGCAGTCCGACAGAACGAGTACAATGCGCACGCATGCATTCGGACTCGATTCGGTTGGACTCCCATTGAAGTCAATGGGAGCCGGTCGTACAACGCGTACGCGGGCTCCCATTGACTCAATGGGTGCGAGGCAAACGAGGGCGCCCCCTACAGTGGGTACGCGTTGATGCGGTTCACGCCGCACACGCACAAGTAGGGGGGACCCATGGGTCCCCCCTGTGTGCGACTCGCGCGGCTATGCGTACAGGGGGGTCCGACACGGACCCCCAAAGTCCAGCTCCGACAGCTGTTTCGAGCCGGACGGTGCGAGTCGGTCGGACTGCTCAAGGCGCGCATCGTACTTGTCCAGCCGGGGAACGTCTCCATCACGTGGTGCGAGTCGAGTCCGTGCGTGTCGGTTGGTGCGGTTCGGACCCGTGAACGAGTCGGTCAGCGATTTCGCGTGCGCTCGCATCGTACTCGCTCGGCCGGACACGCGTTCGAATCGGTCGGGAAAGAGGGCTCCGAATCGGATCCGGTTAAGCCGAATCCGATTCGGTGCGCTACCGGCCGAGATCGGAATCAGCCCCTTAAAAGCGCTCCGTATCACCACTTATGAATTTTACTAAGTGCGCAGATCAGGATCCTTTTTTATATATATTTTTGTTCCATAGTGTACTAGTCATCATGGAAGAAATACCATTTTTAATATACCTAAACCCATTTAGGTATCCCCTCTTAGGGGAGTCAGCTGAGTACTTCCTAAATCCATATTGGTACCTCCAAGACAGCAACACTTTCTACGAAGTGTGCTAGGAGCAGGCATGACAAAAATATTATAGCATATATAATATTATTCTCCAAGTGACACTTAACACAATTTGTGCCGTTCAAGACTTCAAAATTTAGAGAAAAATCTCCTCATTACCTGCTTTCATTTGCTGCAGCAAACAAACAAACAAACCATAATCTTGGCCAAGCTAATCCAAACAAAAGTGTTGCTAAAGCAACCTTACCAAACCAAAGTCTCCAACCTCCACCTGCCAAGTTCTGAGTGACCTAACGGTCACACCAAAGAAGATCTCAGTCGGGAGCGGACAACACCTGGATGGTCAGATCGGGAAAACGGGAAAACACGTTGGTCTGCAAAGACAAAGGGTCTCCTCATGCAGGGTACCTCCTCAGTAGATTCCTGTCTTCCGTCAAGACCACTCCCTTGGATAGCCGCGTCTCCGATGAGTCCCACGTTCGGGCGCCAATTTGTAGAAAAAAAAACCTTTTTAGGGGTTCACTGATGCACCTGGTCCTTAAACCAACAAAGAAGAGATTGGCACGGAAGCTGGAATATCAAAATAACTTTATTAACCTCACATGAGGGAGACTGCGTCAATACAATACCGTCAGGCCACTGTATGAGACAGTCTATGGAGTACAGAGACTCTGGGTCTTTTATGCCCAGTTTATAGCTGAGTTGGCATGTAGACTCCAAAAGAGGCGGTACAAGTGTGCACATGAATAGCTAGTTACATATAAGGATACATAAGAATCGCTTACTCAACAGAGTGGGAGGGTTTACAATATTGCTGACATTAGTTAAAATAGCCTGACAGTTACTTCAAGAGCATGTGCATTCTAGCAGCTAGGCCTTTCTGAGCATGTGCAGTGCTCTGGCTCAGTACTGAAGGAGTTAATTATAGTTCCTGACTCAAGTGAAATACAAGAGCAGGCAACAGTGAAGAGGGAGAAAGCACATGGCGAGCACATGGCTAACTAAAATGGCTGCCAAAAACAAAATGGCTTCAGCTGATGCTAACAGCGATTTCAGCTGATTTCTACAACCATAGATAAACATCTCAAGATGTGGAATCAAAACTGTTTACTGGACGATGATGAATATTGGTTTCTAGAAAAGGATCGGCCGAGGTACCCCTTCCTGTACACTTTGCCCAAAATAAACAAAGGCCTCCCTTTCCCACCTGGTAGACCTATTGTGTCCAGTATAGGGGGACCGATGGAGAGATTATCAGAATATGTAGATATTTTCTTGCAACCCTGTGTTGCCAACCTGTCCTCCCACATCAACGATACGAAACATATACTGAGCCTTTTATCTGATGTGGTCTGGGAGGAGGGTATGACGGGTTACCATGGATGTTGTAGCCCTATATACCAGCATTAAGCATGACATTGGTATCAGAGCACTGAGACACATATTGCACACAAGATTGGCCAGTCTATGGGACCCCCCCCCAAATATGCTAATCACCGTCGTTGAACTGATTCTCAATAATAATGTGTTTCTTTTTAAGAATGAATGGTACAGGCAGATTCAGGGAGTAGCCATGGGCTGCATATTCTCTCCAGCATATGCGAACCTGGTTATGGGGTGGATGGAAGAAGAGCTTATCTGGGGCCAAAAGAGTGGTCAGTGGACAGAGTATATTCTGTACTGGGGACGGTACATTGATGATTGCTGAATGATATGAACTGGTACTACAGCAAAACTGAAGGAATTCTGTGACTCTCTTAACACCAAGCAGGCAGAAATCAGATTTACACACGAAAGTAGTACAGAACGAATCACCTTTCTGGACACGGAACTTTTAATTTCCAACATCACCCTACATAGTATACTATACTGGAAACCGACCTCCTGTAATTCTCTCTCCTCCATGCGTCCAGTGCACATCCGACGAGTCAGATTCAAGCAATACCGTATGGCGAAATGATGAGTGCTAGGTGCAATAGCACTCAGGATCAAGATTTCCATGCATTTGTATAGGAAATAAGTAACCGTTTCACAAACAGAGGGTGTGACTCAAAGACTATTCATGAAGCCAAGGTTAAAATCTAAAAAATCAATAGGCACGCAACACTGGGTACTAAAATATATAAGAAAGTTAGATCTGAAAAGACACGCCTTATTGCTGATTACACACAAACATCTGAACAGGTACGTAGGAGCATGAGGAGACAGTGGCACATACTGAGAGTGGATAAAACCCTCTGAATTTATAACTGCTTTTCAGAGCATCACCTTCCGCAGGAGGCGTACATTGCGAACCAGATTAAGTCCGATTGTCCCCACCACCATACTTGGAGATCATTTGGATGAGTGACCTGAGTCTGGGTTTTTTTAAATGTGGACATTGTGGTAAGTGGAAGTGGGCTAGTGACAAGATGAAGAATCTTTCCTCTAAACATAGCAAGACTTATGTCATTTGCTCAAATATAACATGCAATACCACATATGTAGTGTACATTGTCAAATGCAAATGTGACCGAATATATGTGGGTAGCACCAGCAGGATGCTGAAAAAAAGAGTGAGTGAACACATGAGGGTATAAAAAACAATGATGAGAGATACCCTATAGTAGTGCATGTGAGAGAGTGTGCAGCCCAGGGATCACATAGAGGTTTCACATTCTTTGGGATTGAATATATACACAAGGATCCCAGAGGAGGTTACAGGGAACTCGCACTAAGGAGAAAAGAAGCCATATGGATCATGCGCTTATAGGCTGTGGAAAAAGGACTAATCATGGATCACGAGTTACAATATTTCCTGGGGGATTGACGCAGGTGTAACTGATGTTCCAAACAGATTTCTATTTCATATCCAGAGGGACTCTGGTTTCTTAATTAGCACAAACAATCATGGCGCGTCAAGTTTTGCCACCGTATGTATATTATTGATATTAAAATGTTATTCAGGGAGTATTGACAAACTTCATTGACAGAGGGGAATCGTTATAGGTCTATTACCACATGCTATAATTTTGCATCCCATGTTAGATTCTGTGTTATACTGTTATGAGGATCTATGAGTAATTCTGCCATTACTGTGCTATTGCCAAAAAAGAGTTATTAAAAAAAATTACTATGTGTTTAAAAAAGTTGAGAACATGTATAGACACCATTTTCTGTCAATCACAACAATTGCCAATATGATTCTTGTATCCCATGCAAAAGCGGATTCTGTATCGTTATGAGGACAAACATATATGTGTACCAGCACCATGTATGCCGAGGTTTTTATAAAAAAAAAATGACACTTTGTCTTTTCTAAATCATGTTTCACTAATTTCATTAATGTATCCCACATTGAAACAAGACATGAATATTTTTACAGGACATACTTGTGGTTTTTAGTATGATGAGTGGTGTGGTCCCCTTTAGGACTAATACTAGTTCACTTCTGGCTAGTTTTGACTTGGTCCGATTCTTATTTCAGAATTTATATTTTTTCTTAAACATTTAGATGCCCATTATGCATCAATTGACTCTATAGGAGTCCGGTTTCACCAGTTACACCACACCAATATGGCGTTAATTTTTGACATGACATGCCCACGATGAGAGAGTCCCATTTTTATGTCCATCCCGGAAGGATTTGTAACCAGGATTATCCGGACTGTCGGCTCCGATCGGTGCTTCGTGCAGTGTCTGCGTGCTCGCGACAATGCAAGATACGGAATTATAACCTCCTGTAGGTAAGCGGAAATATGGTTGCATAGTTCTATATATTGCAGTGGGGATTATGGGGTTTGAAATTGTGGCTAAAGTTAATACTTCTGTTCCTTCACAGATTGGTTGGTACACCCCAACGTGGAGATATATATAAAAAATTACCGATGCGGGGACTTGGCCGCTTAGATTTGATACTTTCCTGAATATCTGTTCATATACACACGACCCGCTTTGCAGGCAAGCGTGGTAGTTTGACTAAGCCGTGTTTTACTTTCTAATTTGGGGGTATCGTCACTGATTGGATCTTATTGATTGAATGGTTAACAGGTCACGTGGATAGAATTGGTGAGAGGAGGTTCACAAGAAATTTAAATCAACGACATGTGCTCTATACATGAAAGGATTAAGGGAGAATACTTAAAACATTTCGGCGAGTGCTGGCTCCATAGATTGATATTCTGTACTAATACAATATATTATTTTGGTCCTGGCATTGACAACTCTGGAGTGTTTGAGTTTAATGGCAACCCATCACACGTTTAAATTTCATATTTATGTTGGTTCGAATATTCTAGGATACCGGCTTGTCAATACACAGGCGTTATTGATCGTGTTGAGTTCGAACCTACTTTGGATTCGATTTGGTGTAAAGATAACAGAATTGCAGGTACTTGGGACCGGCGTATTTGCTCATGCCACTAGGGATAATGGTGCACTTTTGGGCACTTATTACACCAACTGGTGATGATCTGATTTTGACACTTGCACACCATGGGATACCACGCCACCTATGTTCTGAGTGGTTCGACATATATAGCCCACAGATAAGTTGTTTGAAGTGGAAGACTGGCTTCATTTGAGGTTTTCGCTACCTGTGAATAGTGTTGACACATGCTCACCATTCCATGTAACTATTCACGGGCCTAATTCAAATTGTACAATGTTGGAAGCCGGAGTCCCAGTCCCGCACTACTGTCACCAAGTGCGAAACCTGGGGCTCCCCACTAAACGTTAGGCCAAGTAAGGACACCGTTTGAGATAGCCCTGCTCACCCCCTTAGTAGCTTGGCACGAGCAGCCAGGCCTATCTCCAAGGCACGAGTGTACAGTATGTGCAACCACGCCCACAGCAACCCCCTGGTGACACCACAAATGGACTCCACACGAGTTTGATAAAACGAGTATAAACTTTATACAAAAAGATATACGATCAGACCACACGATACAAAAGCCAACATCTAATAAAGGGTAATATTCGTTCCGGCTGGCTGGTAGGTTCAAATCCCAACCACTGCTTTCAAAATGCTATGCTGGTCGTAATGCTAGAATCACACACGTTGCAATGGACAAACAATAGTGCAGTGCGTAACGATACAATCCTGTGCTAGGCAAAGGAGAAATAAAACAATGCGTAACGATACTCCCCGGTACCTTGCAATGGGAGAAATAATGCAATGCGCGCCGCTACAATCATGTACTGCGCAATGAAGGAATAATGCAATGCGTCACACCCCAATCACATACTTTGCAATGAAGAAATAATGCAATGTGGGCCGCTACAATCATGTACTTTGCAATTAAGGAATAATGCAATGCGTAACTACAATCATGTACTTTACAATGAACAAATAATGCAATGCGGGTCGCTACAATTCTGTACTTTGCAATGGAGAAATAATGCAATGCGTAGCGCTACAATCGTGTACTTCGTTATGTAGAAATAATGTCAGGCGTCATAAGACAGTCCGGCAGTTCTGTTGTAGGGATTCTGCACATACACCGAGCTATGCACAGGATAATAGGACCTCGGAGTATAGTGGTGAACCAACCATGCACCTTAGTACCCACAATCCCAATCCGACTAGCTTTAGCGTCTCATTAGCAGCGATGCTACCAATGATTAGACAACCCAGAACACGGTCTCTCTCTCTCAGGACTCGCGGGAGCAAGAACACCCTTTCATAACTCACTCATACCTGTCCACAACGTGCGTAATAAGAGACACTGTATAGCTTAAAATGTTTATTTCAGCTATCGTGCTCTAAGATACAGTAAACGTGCCAGTACTATCAGCATAATGCATAAGGATAAAACAATAAGCATAGTTCCAATTCCATAGAATACAAACGGGGAAAGCATTTCATAAAGCAGTGGATATAGGGCTAAATGACCTTACCACCCTCCCGTGCTATTAACTAGTTTATTATAAAAACAGAAGAACTCTGGGCATTGTCAGGCGGACCCTCATACCTCAATATCTAGATGCAAGGTTTACATCATCAGACAAGCACAGCTCTTCTCCCTGGAAAGGTTTTTCTCCAAGTGCCACAAACAGCGAGATCACAATATTAAAAGCACACAAATTTCTCCAGTACAGCTGTATTTAGTGTTATGTCTAAGTGTGAGGGACTGGCCAGATCAGCAAGAACAAGGGACGTTGTTTTTCGACCTTGTACATGTTGTGCAGACGAAACCCACAGGGAACAGGAGAAAAGGTGAAAGGCAGAAAGGCAGACAGGCAGACAGTTCTAATATAGCCGGGCACAAGCAGAGGCTGGAAAAACAAAGTCACAAAGTAACGTGCGCAAAAAGGCATCATGGCAGCCAGGCCTAAGCCAACTTAGCAATGCAGACCATGAGGCCACAAACCACATGACACCCTCCCCTGGTCAGTCCATTGGCGAAGACATAGGACGAAGACAGAGTTCAAATAGATGGAGCAGAACGGAAACGTCTGTTTTGGAATAGTCCTCAATGAAGGACAATGATTGCGAGAGAAAAAAAAATTGCAGAATAAAAAAAATACCAGTGAGGCATGACGCAGAAATCGGAGGCCCTCTAATCCAATAGAGTGTAAGTGCAGAAAAACGCCACACCTTCCAAGAGGACATCGTTGGAATCGTCAGAAAAAAGATACGCCATCCAGTTCAACAAATCAAAACTGCATTCATGTTCCTCGCAAGAGGGAGCAGTGATCAGCAATGCGGGACAACTTGCGTGATACTCAATATAACTTTGTCGTAGGAGAGTCTGAGCAGCCGCCCAGACATCCCATTGTGCCAAAATTCCAAGTGCAGCCGCACGCGCCATGAAGCCATCACCGGAACAGTCCCGTTCATGGGCCTCTAAGGGACCCACTAACTGGACAAAATCCGGGTCAGACAGAGACGTATTGGAGAGGCAATAATTCAAGGACCATGAGAAAGGGCATCGGATGCAAGACATCACAGGTTGCACGCAAGTGAAATACGCAAAGCGAAAAGAAAGTCTATAGGACACACTGAGTGTCGCCAATGGCAGGATGCCGAAGCCGGCGAGGATGCGTTCACGGAGCATCCGGAGTCGACCCTGGTCGAGGAGGGCCCCAGGAAGTGCAGCCATTGCATAGCAAACAGACCAAAAGCAATATACCAGCCGCTAAGGCGAGGATCAACGGAAAGCCGCCAAAGACGCTGGAATAAATGGAATGAATAAAAGCCGGTATTACACCAAAGATAGTTTGAAAGGAGGTAACAAGGCCAGAGCCCACAACTTTAAAAAAGTGCACAAGACCTTCGGTGCGTGATGCATTGAAAACACGGTGAATGAGCTCACCGAAATGTTGTGGGAGGTTTGTGTTCAAAAGGGCCTGTATTTCACTGTGGGTACTAGCCACCTGGAGGATGAATGTCTCCCGTGCGGATGTGAGCATAACCTCCTGGTTCAATAATAGCGCCTTTATTCTGCTCAATT
Source organism: Calotriton arnoldi (assembly GCA_963921515.1). NCBI lineage: Eukaryota > Metazoa > Chordata > Amphibia > Caudata > Salamandridae > Calotriton > Calotriton arnoldi. The sequence goes on along the minus strand of CAWUFW010015439.1, from coordinate 234,972 downwards.
TATTGAAATCCGCCTTCAAAGTCGGAATGGAAGGCCAAATGGAACTATCTATTATGTCGTGCGGGGGAGGAAAAAGCAAATTTTTACAGCACACAACCCGGTGGGAAACAGTTACAATATAGGGGATGCCAGCCAGCATTCCACAGCAGTCCTGATTATTCAGAAGGAGATAGCTACCATTTGCATGCACAGTGAAAGTAGGTGATATAGCAGGAGCAGGAATGCCCTTTAAAACACAAGCAAGATTAGGAGCCGAAACATTACAAGCCCCGTGTAATTTAATGTGTTTACAAATCAGGGAATGACCCACAGTAGAATCGCATGACTCTCCTGTGAGAAAAACTTATTTTCCGTCCGTAAGGCATTTATACATGAACGGCAGGGACCAAAGTTCATGCAGGAAGGCACTGCCTAAGGGCTGAAAACAGCCCACAGGATAATGTTTCATGCATGAACTGAATTCAAATAAAGAAAAAGGCAAGGTGATAACCCCGTGAACTAGCCACACCGCAGAATCCAATTCCGCCACAGAGAATGGTAAGGGCTCTATTTTTTCGATATGTAAGAGAGTGTATGTTGCATCTTTCATGGACATGAATTGCTGTTTCTCAGTTAAATTAAACGGCAAGAATAAGGCAGAGGTGTTCAAAAAATGTCAAGGAACTTTACCCATTTTAAGTGTTTGCAAAGTCCATGCAAACTGCATCACTGAACGCAATTGATTTTGACCATGATATAACACAGAAACATCATCTTGTACAATATCAACAACAGAGGAAACAATATTCTCTAACGTGTAAATGCGGGAAGACAGGGTATTAATACTATTGTCAACAACAGCAAGCACTTTTTCTAAATTTGCTTGATCGATTTCCCGAAGACGGGAAGCAGCTTCAATTTGCGAAAGCTTCCAGAGTTCATTGTAAGTTTCATAAATGAATCTCTTAGGTCAAGGACCACGAGGCCCCAGAACAAAATCGGACAGATCAATGTTGCCTGATAGGAGGGATAAATGTTGTTTTACAGAATCCAATGAAGAGTGCTGCAACCACTGTTGACACAATTTACCAACAGAATATGTTGTGACAGTACGAGAGTCAGAAAACCTCGGATCTGGCCTATCCTGTTTGTAACCAGGAGCTGAGTCATGAACACGCAGCTGGCAGGCATTCGATGCTATGGGCCAAGCCAACCAGGGTGACTGAACTAACGTAGAGACATTGAATGAATTGTTTTGAATCAAAGCCTGCAAATTGTCACGGGAAATATTAAAATGCAAGCTTTCGCTGGGAGTGGAAGACAATACGGGAATGGATGGTGCATTTAATTGTTTGGAAGTAGCCAAACCCCAACAGGTCGTTTGATAGATAGTATGATTTAAAAATAAAATTTGGGCCGGGATTAGGCAAGCAGGGTGCAAAGCTTCCGTGCCTTGCACCTCCCATGATTTGGTACCCCAAATAGATTTCAAGTCAATGGTGTCCTGCCAGTGCTCATAACCACCCACAGCTAAGGCGTCCAAAAAGGAACCCGAATATAGCAATTTGGTGTGGGTCAACATGATTTTCTGAGTGGACGAAGTGTTTAATTTAAAATAATAGGACCCAGGGTTCGTTCGATCAAAGTTCGTAAAATAAATAAACTTATTTCTAAGAGTCTTGGAGCTACCTGGCAAAGGGGTAGGACAATGTTCCCATTGGGTGTAATTCAAAGGACCCCGAAGGGTACTGGGTTTATGGAGAAAGTGGTTGCCCCAATGCTGGTAACAATATAAGTCAGCATAACTTGCAGAATTTAAATACAGATCTTTAGCATTAAAGGCAGCATAATATTTCAAATCAGTAAATAACGATTCAACGGCATGCACATCCCAATCGTCAGAATGAATATTACTTTTAACGACATCACCCATTGAAACACGGAGGACATTTGGTACATTAATAATTTCGGTTGGTCCATGAATTTGGAAATTTACCGCATCCCATACGATGCCATCAGCGACTGGGAAAGCTGAAATGTTCACAAATGTGTGGTCACGCTTCATGATGTGAGAAGAAGAATGCGGAGCCAAAGTTCCAGCGACACAGTTCACTGCAGAGCGTTCTGGTAAATAGTGACCATTGATCAGTAGGAAAAAAACTGTCACAAAGCCAATGGACATGAACTGAAAAATCAGGAATAGCACCAACCAGATGTATGTCCAAGGGGGGACCAAAAAATTGTCTCTGAACCAGGATATAAAAATACTGAAGCTGGACGGGATAAGTGATGAGGTGGAAGCCGAATCAAAGGAATAACGGGTGGGGCTCAGTGGCGTTGTTGGTTGGTGAGCCACCGACTCGTTGGCGGGGTATGTATACTCGGTCTCCTCGTTGCAGGGGGAATCCGGGTAGTCGAGCAGGCGATCAGGAAAATCTACCAACTCAATGGCAACATCAGTGACCGTGTGTGCTGGAGAGCCACAAGCATTTGACCTAGAAATGGCTGGACAAGAGACCGCTGGTGTTACACTATTCAGGATCGGCCAGATGTTGTAGCTTGACATTGTCCACTGAGATGTATCTGTTGTCTTTGCGACCAGGAAGCGGTGGTAAGATGACTGTACGAGTACCCTTCAAGCCAAGGACTGGAACCGGTGCACGATAAGAGGGGACAAATTCTTTTTTGTTCTCCACCTTCTTTCGGACCAGGTCTCCAACCTTCGGAAGCCAGCCGGTGACCGGAATCTGCAGCGCAGCGTCTGTGGCTGAAGGTAAATGTTCGTTTGCAAGTCTGTCACAGGCTTCTTGTAAGTCCTGAAACATAGTAGAATGGTTATCTACGTCAAAGATTGCGGATTGCGCTGCCATGTCTAGACCATTAAGGTTGGGCACAAACATTTGGATGCCAAAGAGCATTTCGTATGGGGTCCGCCCACCCAGAGGTCTTCTAGGGAGATTATTAAGTGCACGTTGCACGCTATACAAGTGGGCCAGCCAGTTCCTGCCAGTACCTAAGACTCTAGCTGTCAAGGATTGCTTTAAGTCACGGTTCATTCGTTCAACAATCGAATTGCCCTCAGGCCGATATGGAGACGAAAATTTCACCTGCACCCCAATGTGACCCCATCGCGTCCTTGTACGCCTTAGAGGCGAACGCCGGACCTTGGTCAGAATGGAAGGTGCCACAGGCAAAAATTCCCACAAAGACACGCAAATCCCTTATGACATTTCGAGCGTCAGCACTCCGTTGTGGCCAAACCCATATAAAACGTGTGCACGAATCCACTGCAAGATGTATTTATATGCAGTGTCAGAGGAGAAGGGACCACAGTGATCCAGGGAAAAACACCCAAAAGGTCTGTTAGAAATGCAGAGCAGTGTTTGTGGTGGTCGTGTAACCGTTGAAGGCTTAATTTGCTGACAAACGTCACAAGAAAGCACATAAGTACGGGTCTGTTTATATAAACCACGCCACCAGTAACGCTGCTGCAAGATGGAAACGGTCGCAGACACGCCAGCATGGGCCGAAGCCAAGCCTTCGTGTGCGGCCGTTATCAAGGAAAGTCTGCGGTCCGCGTTGGGAATCAGCCGATCACCAACGTCTGGAATGTTTACGTAAGGAACCTGATCGGGACCTACTTGATAAGAGTATTTGGAAGGGAAACCCCGTGGGTAATTAGCACCATCCCTTGTTGCAGCAATAGCTGCCAAAATATCATTATCTATTTTAGTCGTGGATCTTGTAACTGCGGCTACTGTGCACGTGGCTACTGCTGATTTGGCAGCTTCATCTGCCAAACCGTTACCGACAGCGTGTGTGCCCACACGCTGGTGGCCAAGAGTGTGAATCACCTGTGTGAGAGGCAAACGTTGTTTAAGATCTGCCACTCGAACCCAAAGCATTTTATGCTTAATTGTGCTGCCTTTTGCATCTCTATAGTCGTTTTGCGACCAAAAGAATAGATTGTCATTGAAAGATTGAACACAGTAGTAAGAATCGCATACAATAAGGGTTGTCACGTCTGGATTAGCGAACTCAAGAGCTAGCACCAAAGCGCGCAGCTCGGCCAATTGTGCAGTACTGTCTCCCAGTGCCTGTGTGTGCACTACAGTCGATTTGAACTCACCGTTCACCATGGTACCTGCAACAATAGCACACGCTGCTGAATAAGCATGCTTGGAACCCGTGGCCGGTTGTGCCGAACCATCGGTATAGATAATACATTCATACTCCTCAAGCGGTAGCAAGGACAGAGGAGGAGGATGAACAAATTCATACTGTAAGAACTCCTGTGTCTGAAGAGAGGAATCAAAGATAAAAGTGACATCCGGGGACGTCAGAGATGTAGCCCATTGTATCCAACGGGGGTGCAAAGCCTTAGAGTTCGGGACACTTGCTTTTGTCACTGCCTCAAGGGCAGGATAGGGTGTTACCACCAAAATGCGTTTTCCCTGAGCCAGTGCGCGTTCCTTTAGAATCGCCATTTGCACTGCAGTCAAAACTTTCTCCACAGAGGAAAAGCGCATTTCTGCTAAAGTGTAAAGATGTGACTTGTATTCAATCGGTACTGTGTCACCTTCGTTAAAGGTTAAGTACGTGAAACTCACTGCCCCTGGAACGATTCTAATCACCAGGTTTGTGTGGTTATCACGAGTCAACAAGAATTTAGATTCAAGTAGATCTGACTGCAAAGATTGCAGTATAGCGGAATGCTCGGGAAGCCAGCATGACTTCGAAAAGTTGGGCTGTATCAAGGCATATAGAGGCTTGATACGCTGGGCATATTCGGGAATGTAAGTACGCCCGAAGTTCAGAAAACCCAGTAAAGACTGAAGCCTCTTCAGATTGGTTGGAGGGCACAAAAGTGCGCATTTCTCCAAGAAATGGGGAGCTAAGCCCTTACCTTTATTGTTGAGCTCATAGCCCAAAAACAAAACGGTAAATTCAGCAATGTGAGATTTGGCAAAATTAAATTTGTATCCTAAGACCGCAAATTCAAGAATAATGCGGTCCACTCGGGAAAGATGCGGCCATAATTCGTCGTCTGTCAGATAGATATCGTCGACGTACGAACACGCATCTGGGTCTATGCTGTCCAACAGAGAGACAACACGAGCGGCGAAGACACCCGGGCTGTTCTTGTAGCCCATGGGTAAACGCCGGAATTTGAATTGTTTCCCATCGGAAGTGAAAGCGCCTCATTGGCTGCACTCCGGGGACAAGTTGTGCGTGTAAAATCCATTGGATAGGTCAAGTGTCGTTTTATATTTTTTACGAACAAGACTGTCTACAAGCGCATAACTGTGTGTATTTTGCACCGCAAAGGTCCGACAATGAGAGTTCAAATGTCGGTAATCCAAAACTAGGCGGTACGATCCATCGGGTTTAGAAACCGCGAAAAGGGGATTATTCATTGGTGATACGCATGTTTCCATTACTCCTTGATATTCTAACTGTGTCAGAATGTCGGAAACGGGACCTTTAGCTTCCCGCTTGATAGGATATTGGGGTTGTGGCTGTGGCAGCGACCGCAAGGGAATATCATGGGGGGGGAGAGTCTTCATCCCAGCCCACGTGATTACGGTATAACGCCGGAGCCAGGGCCCCAGCCCATTGAGCTGCGAGAGCCTCTGCTTTGTCCTTGGGGACATGACGAGAAAAGCTCGGAAGGATTACCTCCTCCCCTCTACGCGCAGCAAGTACGAATGGGGGCGGCCAATCCGCCTCTGCCAACAGAATATCGTAAGAAGAGGTCAGATTCTCCCCAAAAATCCCTTTAATAACACGCTGTATGTCACCTTCAATTTGAAGGACAATATTAAATAGTCTGTCAGGGAATGCCACTCGGGTGTCAGCTGTCTCAACAGTAATGAATGTATCAGTTGCTGTCGCCTCCACATGAGGACGTAGCGCCTCCCGCACTATGGTAACTTCCGCGGCGCTGTCTAGGAGCGTCACTGCCCACGTCCAATTCAGGAGTCTCGTTCTCACCGTCTGTGGCATACCTCGCTGTTACAGCTGCAACTTTCTTCTTCTGAAACTGTGGGCGAGAACGTGGAAATTCTTCGGGTTTCCCTCGGACTCGTGGTCGAGGTTGGTCTCGTCCCTGTGGAGCCTCACGACCCCTGCCTCTATCCTGGTGTTCTCCTCCACCAGTCTGGGAGGTCGATGGTGCCTGTGAAGAACGAGGAGAACGGGGATCAGGGACTTGAAATCTCTCTGGAGATTTAATTCTCGCTCTGTCGCGCAAATCATAAGTGCGTTCAGAAGATACGGAAACCGGGGATGCGCCACGCGACCCTGGTTTCTTCTGTTGCTTACCCTGTTTCTTCAACCTCCAGTTCTTTTTTAGTAAAGAACGGCCTCTCATCTTTCTCAGACTGAGTTTTTTGTTGTGGCTGTGATTGAGTTTGCGTTTTAGCAAAAGGCTTAACTCCCAGACTATTGCGGCCAATGGTTTTATAAGCCTGTGCAATAATTTTCAGTAATTTGCGTGGCCTGTCCGGTTCTGGGACTAAAGCCAAATTATTAGCTACTTGAAAGTTAACTGCATCGCCCTTGACATTCGCAAGGATTAAATCAGCTACTACATCGAACACTCCCACCAGTCTCATCCCCAATTCCACAGCCGCTTCAGAGCCATGCTCATCTTGCACTCGTTTAATTACAAAGGGGAGAACTGCCATGGAAGGGGTGCCGAAACACTTCACATATACTGCTGCGAATACCTTTCCAAAGTTGTTGCATTCTGCCAACTCGGGAATTAAGTCTTTTGGCAAACTGATCTTTAAAATCCTGTGATTTTCCACAGGAGAAGTATTTGGAAAAACTGCCTCCAGCTGGTCAAATTTTTCTGCAAGCCAATAAGGCAAATCGTCCTTATTTTGTGGGCGCTTGCCCATCACCGAATTAACCATGACAGGACTTATGGTTACACCGCCCGGTCCAGCTGGATGCGCCGCAACTCCAGGAGGGGCTCCCTGAACGTTGCCTGTAACATACTGTACTAAAGCTCTGTGAACGCGTATCAAAGACGTATGTAATTCACGCAGTTCAGCAACCGCAAGCGTCAAATAACGCGGATGTGGGGTATACCCGGCCAAAACTGGCCAAGTGGCCCCGTCTATGGATAGGGGGCCTAAACGAACCGGGGTGACCGGATGTGGGAGGGCGCCATTAAACCAAATACGGTGTTGCCATGCCGTAAGTGGTACTTTGAGAGCCTGATAAGGCCGATAAGCATTGGGTAGGGCAGTCAGAGTGTACTCATGGAACAAATCGTCCGTTCCATCCACCGCCCGAAAAGTGACCCAAGAGTAAAACACCTCAAAGTGGTGAGCCGGGTCAGCCTGCACCACAAAGATGAGTGAGACACCTGTGTCTGGCACTCCATAAGCCAGTAAATGAGCCCGGAGCGCAGCGCGGCTATGTGCCGGTATATTTATATCCGCCATTAAGACCAGAAATGATCGACAACCTAATATGAGGCAGCACAATATAGGGTTTACTTAAACACCTTTTAATAACTTCAAGCTTGAAAGAACCTATAAAAACGTCAATATAGGAGGTATCACCCTCACACACGTTTCCGGAAGCGTATGCGAAGGGTGTTGTGGACAAGCACAAGTACTACTCAAGCGTCTCGCAGATAAGCAGCCCACTACGTTGGTGGCGCCATGTTGTAGGGATTCTGCACATACACAGAGCTATGCACAGGATAATAGGACCTCGGAGTATAGTGGTGAACCAACCATGCACCTTAGTACCCACAATCCCAATCCGACTAGCTTTAGCGTCTCATTAGCAGCGATGCTACCAATGATTAGACAACCCAGAACACGGTCTCTCTCTCTCAGGACTCGCGGGAGCAAGAACACCCTTTCATAACTCACTCATACCTGTCCACAACGTGCGTAATAAGAGACACTGTATAGCTTAAAATGTTTATTTCAGCTATCGTGCTCTAAGATACAGTAAACGTGCCAGTACTATCAGCATAATGCATAAGGATAAAACAATAAGCATAGTTCCAATTCCATAGAATACAAACGGGGAAAGCATTTCATAAAGCAGTGGATATAGGGCTAAATGACCTTACCACCCTCCCCGTGCTATTAACTAGTTTATTATAAAAACAGAAGAACTCTGGGCATTGTCAGGCGGACCCTCATACCTCAATATCTAGATGCAAGGTTTACATCATCAGACAAGCACAGCTCTTCTCCCTGGAAAGGTTTTTCTCCAAGTGCCACAAACAGCGAGATCACAATATTAAAAGCACACAAATTTCTCCAGTGCAGCTGTACTTAGTGTTATGTCTAAGTACGAGGGACTGGCCAGATCAGCAAGAACAAGGGACGTTGTTTTTCGACCTTGTACATGTTGTGCAGACGAAACCCACAGGGAACAGGAGAAAAGGTGAAAGGCAGAAAGGCAGACAGTTCTAATAGAGCCGGGCACAAGCAGAGGCTGGAAAAACAAAGTCACAAAGTAACGTGCGCAAAAAGGCATCATGGCAGCCAGGCCTAAGCCAATTTAGCAATGCAGACCATGAGGCCACAAACCACATGACTGTTCGTTAGCAGCAATATTGGCAATGCGTATTACGACAATCAGCCTCTTCGATAACAGTTGCCCCCCACACGTATCAACGATGACACAAAGTACAGCTTCTTACTCGGGCCCCAGTACTGCCACTCCTTTCGTCAGTACGGGCCCCAATCTGAGCCGAAGCAAAGGCTCACGTCGTCAGAAGGACTGAGAGGCCGAGAGCGTGTCCCTCCGAGCCCGCACCCCGCCCAGGTAGTAATCCACGTTACCTGGGGGCGCGACCCCCTCTCCTCTCCTCCTTCAGCAAACTGGGCCTTCCGTGCAGAACTTTCTCAATGGGCCTCAGCGGCTCGGCCTGGCAGCTCAGCTCCTCTGGGGCTGCCGGTCCGGGCCGCGACTGTTAGGAAGGTCTCAGGCGGCCGCAGGGCACACGTACCCCACGCCCCTGAGATTACTTTTACTCTGGGTGCACGTTCACCACCGCACCCTCCGGGTCTCTTCTGGCACGAAGCCACACACACAACGCTGATGGGACTCCACGTCGACTCCGAGTGCACGCTCACCAGGCACTCCTTCCTGCGGTCTCAGTTAGCACCAAGACACGCACACCGCGCTGCAGAGACTCACTTTCTTCTGGTGCTCACGATGATCAGCCGATCACCTCCACAGTCCTAGGTTGCACCAAAGCACGCACACTGCTTCATTGAGACTTACTCCAACTCCGGTGCCCCGATATCCAGGTGCTCTTCACCAACGCCTTCGGCCACACCACAACACGCTCACCGTGTCCGAGCCTCACTTCTCCTCCGGTGCACTCGATGACCAGGCGCTCTTCACCAACGCCTCCGATGCACCCCGACACGCACCCTGCGCGTCTGAGACTCTCTCCACTTCCGATGCACACGTTGGTCAGGCGCTCCTCACCAATGCCTCCTGTGCACCACGACACGCACCCTGCGCGTCCGAGACTCACTCCACCTCCGATGCACACGCCGACCAGGTGCTCTTCACCAGCGCCTGCGGTGCACCACGACACGCACCCTGCGCGTCTGAGTCTCACTTCAGCTTCGGTGCACACGCTGACCAGGCGCTCTTCACTAATGCCTGCGGTGCACCATGACACGCATCCAGCGCGTCTGAGTCTCACTCCTCCTCCGTGTGTCCAAGATCACAGGGCACACCTTCGGAGGGTCTCAAGCTGCCACAACACGCGCCCACCGCGTCGCTTGAAACTTCTCCGGAAACTTTTATGTTCCTGTGTTTCCAAACAGGGAGCCAGCTCACCTCGGGCCCTTGGGTTAACAAGACACAGCACAAAGCACAGTCTTCGTCAAGCAGGGGGACCCAGCGCACCAAGCACAGTTCCAACAGCCTCTTCCTTGGTTAAAACAGCAAACTGCAGACCAGCCCCAGATCACGAAGCAAGGGTTGGTCTTTCCCCAGCAGTCTCTTCAGTTGTTCCTTCCTTAGCAGAGGTTCCTCTTGACCACGAAATGGGTCTAAGCCTTTTCAGTCTCAATCCATTTCTGTTCCATTCCAACGTTCAGGTGTCTCAGCTCTCATAGTTATACCCCTAAATGTCTTTGAAGTTCAGTTGTGCTCAGGGGTCCCTGACCCCTGCCTAAATCAGTTCTGGGTGTCTCCCTCCCAGTGTCACCTTTCTCCCTTTGATACTGGGGGTCTGGATCCTTAATCACTCAGCAGGTGACGGGTCAATTGTTTTATAGCAGCAACCCAGGCCTCTTCACCTCCCGGGGCTTCTCCTTGCCTAATCTCCAGATGCAGGCCAGCCTGGTGCCATCTCAACCCCTCCCTTGGGTCAAGACCTCTCCCAGCTCCTCTCACCTCTCAGATCCAGACAGTCAATCCACATTCAGCAGGGACACACAGAAATGCTTAAAGCACAAAACTCAGCCACTTTCTAAAAGAGTGGTTTCTGAACACAGTGACAAAACCACTTTCATAAAAAGATGTGTTATGACACTGTGAGTTCATACATACTAAACTTCACCTCTCCATTATAAACTTATAGGAAACTAGGCTACCAAAACACAATACCCAGCCTCCCCATTCTGTCCTATGGGCAGAATGGCCTTTCACCAGTGAAAATGAAATGGAGTGTTTTTCACTGTCGGGACATAGCACACACCTCAGTATATGTCCTGCCTTTTACTTACACTGCACCCTGCCCTGGGGTTACCCGGTACCTACCACAGGGGTGCCCAATGTGTATGCAAAAGGGAAAGTAAGGCCTGACAAGTGGTTGCACTTGTCAGGACAACATGCTAACTTAGCAAACTGCGCGCAGGCCCTACACTGCAGGCCTGAGTTCCCTTCTCCGTGCACCTTTGCATTACTAGCCCTGGCACACACAGTGCACATCACTAGGGCCTTTACTAGTAAGGCAAACATACCAATCATGGCCAACCAATTACTATTACACTTTACACAGGGAACACTTGTACTTTGACACTGATCAGCAGTGGCAAAGTACCCAAAGCATCTAAAAACAAAAGAAGTAGAGGCAAAAAGTCAGGGGTCATCACGCCAAGATTTGCCAGGTCTAACATACAGTAACGAGACAACATTGTTGTAGGAAATGTCGTGTATAAATGATTATATGATGAGAGTGAACTGTTATTGTTTTGTAGCTCTGAAGAAGTCTTGGGGTAATCCCTAAAAAGACGAAACATGTGTTGGCTACAGAAACAAGAAAAGAGTCCAATAAGAGACAAAAAGAATAAAGAAAAGAAAGAATTCCCGAGCACGGGCAAATCACTTGGTTCAATGTGCATTAATTGACTGGTTGATTCAATGTGTGCACTCTACTTAACGTGTGCTAGAGATTGGTGTGGTCTATATTAGGGTTAATGGGCAACTCCCCCGATTAAGAGAGGCAGGAGAAAAGGGTGCGCGCTCTCTGCTACTTTCTGCGATAGCAACAAATCCCCTTATGAATATAATCAGAGAGAATCATGCCCTCTGGGAACTCTGCATAATGGGAAGAAACATTACTAAGTCCTTCCAGTCGGATGATATTGTGCTTATAAGAGCCCCTCATGCAACTGTTCATTTCTAATCGAAAAGGTTATTAGGTACAGCGAAATCTCGGGCTGCTAATTAATTGGACTGCAATTAACCACATTGGTTCAGAGTTGGCACCTTTTGTTGCCTTTCGTTTTTCTGTTTCCTTGTTCAAATTAAGAAATAAAAAAATTGATTCTGCTCAACTGATCCTCCGCTGTCACTGAATGATGAAATATGGCCACACACTACTTATTTTTTTTATTCCAAGTTATGAATACAGTAAAGATGTCTCAACATATGAAAAAAAGAGCAAAATCCAGTGAGCACCACCGATAACATACTACGTGGATGTCACCAACAATCCAAGCCCTACTATAAGAGCACCACTAATGAGGAGAGTTTCACCCCCTGCGAACAATATGAGCTCCTCCCATGAGCATCATCATCCCTGTTCTCCAGTCCCACCCACTGAGCACCACCTATAAGTAGCACATCAGCTCCCTCCACCAACTCACCCCCACTCAGCGAGCAGCACCAACAAGAAGCATATCGGCTACCTCCACCAACTCAAGCCCCAAACAGCGAGCAGCACCAACAAGAATCATGTCCGCTCACTCCACCAACTCAAGCCCCACTCCGCGAGCAGCACCGACAAGAAGCACATCAGCTCCCTCCACCAACTCAAGCACCACTCGGCGAGCAGCACCAACAAGAAGCACATCAGCTCCCTCCACCAACTCAGGAGCACATCAGCTTCCTCCACCAACTCAAGCCCCACTCTTCGTGCAGCAGCGACAAGAAGCACATCAGCTCCCTCCACCAACTCAAGCCCCACTCGACGAGCAGCAGCTACAAGAAGCACGTCAGCTTCCTCCACCAATTCAAGCCCCACTTGGTGAGCAGTACCTTCAAGAAGCACATCAGCTTCCCCCACCAACTCAAGCCCCACTCGGCGAGCAGCACCTACAAGAAGCATATCAGCTCCCTCCACCCACTCAAGCCCCACTCGGCGAGCAGCACTGACAAGAAGTACATCAGCTCCATCCACCAACTCAAGTCCCACTGGGCGAGCAGCACATACAAGAAGCACATCAGCTCCCTCCACCAACTCAAGCCCCACTCTGCGAGCAGCACCTACAAGAAGCACATCAGCATCCTCCACCAACTCAAGCCCCACTCGGCGAGCAGCACCAACAAGAAGCATATCCGCTCCCTCCACCAACTCAAGCCCCAAACAGCGAGACGCACCTACAAGAATCATGTCCACTCACTCCACCAACTCAAGCCCCACTCGACGAGCAGCACCTACAAGAAGCACATCAGCTCCCTCCACCAACTCAGGAGCACATCAGCTTTCTCCACCAACTCAAGCCTCACTCTGCGAGCAACAGCGACAAGAAGCACATCAGCTCCCTCCACCAACTCAAGCCCCGCTCAGCAGGAAGTCCCTACAAGAAGCACATCAGCTCCCTCCACCAACTCAGGAGCACATCAGCTTCCTCCACCCACTCAAGTCCCACTCGGCGAGCAGCACCGACAAGAAGTACATCAGCTCCCTCCACCAACTGAAGTCCCACTCGGTGAGCAGCACATACAAGAAGCACATCAGCTCCCTCCACCAACTCAAGCCCCGCTCAGCGGTAAGTCCATACAAGAAGCACATCCGCTCGTTCTACCCACTCAAGCCCCACTCAGTGAGCAGCAGCTACAAAAAGCACATCAGCTCCCACCAACTCAAGCACCACTTAGCGAGCAGCACCAACTAGAATCACATCAGCTCCCTCCACCAACTCAAGTCCCACTCAGCGAGCAGCACCGACAAGAAGTACATCAGCTCCCTCCACCAACTCAAGCCCCACTCGGCGAGCAGCACCAACAAGAAGCATATCCGCTCCCTCCACCAACTCAAGCCCCAAACAGCGAGATGCACCTACAAGAATCATGTCCACTCACTCCACCAACTCAAGCCCCACTCGACGAGCAGCACCTACAAGAAGCACATCAGCTCCCTCCACCATCTCAAGCCCCACTCCGCGAGCAGCACCGACAAGAAGCACATCAGCTCCCTCCACCAACTCAAGCACCACTCGGCGAGCAGTACCTACAAGAAGCACATCAGCTTCCCCCACCAACTCAAGCCCCACTCGGCGAGCAGCAGCGACAAGAAGCACATTGTGAGAAGTTGGCCTGGTATATGCTGTCCACTAATTATAGTGGGCACCTTGCACCAGTCCAAACAACCCCTTATTGGAGATAGGTTAAAGACAACCTTATTGAAAGCTATCCTAGTGGTAGCTATGGAGAGCAGCCTTCAGGCTAAGTCTTGAAGGAATGTAAAGCAGCTTGTTTTACCAGTCTATAATCTCTTGAGTGACCAAATGAAAGAGCACCACACCAGGTATATATTCAAAATATATGTATTTATTGCTAAACACACCCCTCTAGTCTCTTTATGAGGCTAGAGTTCGAAGTACATAAGTTAGAAGTTATTTAAACACAGTAATAGCACAAATACACGTTTGGGCCCTAGGGGCGTACCAAACCATATACCAATAAAGTGGTATAAGAACCACGACTGAACTAGACACTAGGCCTAGAGCCTCTAGAAGTGCTTGGACCACAAGGAACCACCCAAGGTAGTGACACAGGGGACCCACGGGAGACGCGTGCAGTGTAAATACACAACCGCGATACGCCGTTGACTTCTATGGAGAAAGTCGTGATCGGGAAATTAGAGAAAAGGGACACTTAAAAGAGGACTTGGACCAAACCCTTTGAGATCTAGGACTTTGAAGAGTCTCTACCCACGGGAGCACTGGAGTACTCGTGTTACCTCACCCAGGGAAGCCGGGTGCATAGGTGCCTTTCGGGGTCGGGTTTCGTCGTCGATTTGAATGGCGATCTGCTGCAAAGTGCTGCTGGCGACCAAGAGAAAAGTATCCGGGTGGATCCAAGAGTGGATAGGAGTTCTGAAGAACCTGAAAGCAGAGGGGACAGAGTCTGGGTCACTAGCCAGTGACCAGGAAGGCGATGGACAGATGCCCACCGATGTCGAGTGCTTCAGGTGCGTTGACGGTTGTCTTGACTCTTCAGCCACGAGGTCCAGGAGGCGTTGTCGGCGACCAGGAGCAGGATTCGGGCTGGTACACGATGTCTGTCGAGTGCTGACGTGTCGGCGACTGGATTGGACCCAACAAGCCTTGGCAACGGCAAGTCTCGATGCAGAGGAAGATCGTCGATGGTGCAGACCAGCAAGGTCTGGGGAACTCACCCAGCGAGGGTAAGTGAGGGCAGGCCTGGAGCAACCAGGATGCCAAGTTAGAAAAAGATTGGCCTTCGTTAAGGGCTACTAGCCAACGGGCTAGCGACCGCGAAGGAGCCTCGTGACGCCGCACGTGGATCTGGCTTACAGGACACTCGTGGAGTGGGGGCCAGTGATCTTCGGTGCAGTTGGTGCTGGAGGCTAGGGCTACTCGGAGCCCAAAGCACGACTTCTTGGGAGACCCAGAAGAGGATGCACTTGCAAATGTGCTCGGTGTCCAGGGGTCACGGTCTCAAGTCACCCACGATAGCCACGGGCCTCAGCTTTGCTGGGGACTCAGGAGTAGCCTCGGGAAGTCTGAGAATCCACCTCTGGTGATGCGATGACTTCGGCGTCCGACGGGAGCTTCAGAAATGCAAACCGGACAGATGCTTCTTTGGTGCCTGCCAAGCAGGGAGTCACTCCTTGACCCCAAGGGAGATTCTTCTGTCCTCTAATCGTGAGTAGAGCGTCGAAGGTCCAGGATTCAGTTTCAGAGTTTCGTCCAGGGATAATCTAAAGTCCTAAGGACTGGGTTCCTATACTTATACTAAGGATAGGGGTTGGACTACTCTGTGGCCCCACCTATGGGTGGGTCAGGGCAGAGGGTGGCTACACCTTTCCTTTGTCCAGTTCGCGCCAAAGCAGGGGCTGCAAGCCCCTGATCCGGTTTGAACTGGGGTATGCACAGGGACACCAAATGTGCCCCCAGTGCAGGACTTCAAAGCACCCGAAAGTGCTCCCGCCCAGCCCCAATACACATTATCCTGTCTGGGGAGGTGGTCACACCTCCCTGGGACAGGAAACCTATTGTCCAGGCCTCCCCTGCCGGAGTTTCGTCCAGCAGCAGGAGGCCAGACTCGTGTCTGTGGCAGCAGCATCCATTTTGTGATGCCAGGGCTTTGGAAAGAAGTTACCGGGCTAGCCAGAGTTAACATGTCTTTCCTTCTAGAAGGGTGGAATGCTACCCCGCGCCAGGTTGGCGGGGGGTAGTATTCCAAGATGTTTGACACCAAACACGACATGTTTAGGTGCAGCCATTCCAAAGTTAGCATTTTACCGCGAGGTTATAATGCGCTTAAGAGTATATGGTCAGGCTGCACTACAAACAGCATCAGAGATGGTCTCCGAACGCTGCAGAGGGGCCCTGCTCATGCAGGGGCACCCTCTCACATAGGAACCATGCACTCTGCCTTTAGGATTGATAAGGCCTGCCTTAGGAGTGACTTATAGGTTTATATGTGTGTATGTATTTAGTGATATAGGTAACCTATATCACAGTAAAGGGTGCATGCACCACCTTACCCAGGCTGCAGTAGCAGACCTGTGGTGCCAGTTTGGATGGCCTTCCAGGGGTGGCATAATACATGCTGCAGCCCCTGGCAGGTCCTCTGAGGTACCTATGCCCTTGGTACATAGTATACCATATACTAGGGACTTATAAGGGCACTCCAGATTCCAATCAGTGATGTGCCTAAGGCACATGGAAACCATTTTAGAGAGGAAGCAGCTAGGCTGGGGTTCTGATTAGCAGGGCCCCAGCCAGACTAATGTCGAAAAACAGTGAAGCATCAGCAAAAAGTGGGGGTACCCATGTGAAGCAGATCCTACTCTCCTACACAACCCCCAAACGTAGGGACATTAAACTAACCTTGCCCAGTTAAGTCTTCATGTTCTAAGTGGAAATACCTAGAGAGTCCATCTGCATTGGCATGGTTACTCCCAGGTCTATGTTCCACTGTAAAGTCCATCCCCTGTAGGGAAATGGACCACCTAAGCAGTTTGGGGTTTTCACCCTTCATTTGTTTTAGCCATAAGAGGGGCTTATGGTCTGTCTGAACCAGGAAGTGTGTACCAAACAAGTATGGCCTCAACTTCTTCAGAGCCCAGACCACAGCAAAGGCCTCCCTCTCTATGGCTGACCAACGTTTCTCTCTAGGGGTCAGCCTTCTGCTAATGAAAGCTACTGGCTGATCCTGACCTTCTTCATTCAATTGTGACAGTACAGCCCCTACCCCCAATTCAGATGCATCAGTTTGAACAATGAACTTCTTGGAGTAATCAGGACTCTGTAGAATGGGAGCAGTGCACATGGCCTGCTTCAGGTCATCAAATGCCTTTTGACAGCTAACTGTCCACTGAACCTTTTTGGGCATTTTCTTAGAAGTTAAGTCATTCAGGGGTGTCACTATTGATCCATACCCCTTGACAAATCTCCTATAGTACCCAGTCAGGCCTAAGAAGGCTCTCACCTGAGTCTGGGTAGTTGGAGCAGTCCAGTCCATGATAGTCTGGATCTTGCTCTGCAAAGGTTGAACCTGGCCTCCACCCACAAGGTGGCCCAGGTACACAACCTGACTCTGCCCTATCTGGCACTTAGTGGCCTTGATAGTCAGGCCTGCCTTTTGCAGGGCCTGTAAAACATTTCTGAGGTGGACCAGGTGATCCTCCCAGGTGGAGCTAAAGACAGCAATATCATCTAGATATGCTGCACTATAGGCTTCAGACCTGTGAGAACTGTATTCACCAGCCTCTGGAAAGTAGCAGGTGCATTCTTCAGACCAAAGGGCATTACCACAAATTGATAATGCCCACTAGGGGTTGAGAATGCTGTTTTGGGCTTTGCAGTATCAGCTAGTCTGATCTGCCAGTAGCCAGCTGTTAGGTCAAATGTGCTGAGATATTTGGCAGAGGCCAAAGTATCTATGAGCTCATCTGCCCTGGGTATTGGATGGGCATCAGTCCTAGTGACTGCATTGAGACCCCTGTAGTCCACACAAAACCTCATCTCTCTTTTTCCACCACTGGTGTGAGGTTTTGGTACAAGGACCACTGGACTAGCCCAAGGGCTATCTGAGGGTTCAATAACTCCCAATTCCAACATTTTCTGGACTTCAGTCCTGATACAGTCCCTGACTTGGTCAGGTTGCCTATAAATCTTGTTTTTAATAGGCAGACTGTCCCCAGTGTCCACTTCATGAGTGCACCAGGTGGTCTGACTGGGTGTCAGTGAGAACATATGTCTAAACTGATTGAGAACTTGCCTGCAATCAGTTTGTTGCTGGAGTAGTGAGGCTGCCTGCCAAGGCTGCACCATCAACTGACCCATCGTCAGGGTTCTGTGAGAGCAGGTCAGGGAGTGGGTCACTCTCTTCCTCCTGCCCTTCATCAGTAGCCATGAGCAAGCCCATGTCTGCCCTGTCCACATATGGTTTTAACCTGTTGACATGGAGAACCCTGTGGGGACTCCTGGGTGTTCCTAGGTCTACTAAGTAGGTAACCTCACCCTTCTGCTCAACAATAGTATGGGGTCCACTCCATTTGTCTTGGAGAGCTGCTGGGGCCACTGGCTCCAACACCCACACCTTCTGTCCTGGCTGGTAAACAGTCAGAACAGCCTTTTGGTCATGCCTGGCCTTTTGAAGTTCCTGGCTAGCCTCAAGGTTTTTGGTTGCCTTTTTCATATACTCAGCCATCCTGGAGCGGAGACCAAGTACATAGTCCACTATATCTTGCTTTGGGGGCTTGAGAGGTAACTCACATCCTTCCTTCACCAAGCACAGTGGACCCCTCACAGGGTGGCCAAACAGAAGTTCAAAAGGGCTGTAACCAACCCCCTTCTGAGGCACCTCCCTATATGCGAATAAAAGGCAGGGCAAGAGTATGTCCCATCTACGCCTAAGCTTTTCTGGGAGCCCTTTAATCATGCCCTTCAAGGTTTTGTTGAATTTCTCAACTAAACCATTGCATTGTGGGTGATAGGGTGTGGTGAACTTATAAGTCACTCCACACTCCTTCCACATTGCTTTTAAGTACCCAGACATGAAGTTAGCATCCCTGTCTGAGACTACCTCCTTAGGAAAGCCCACTCTTGAGAAGATTCCCAGGAGGGCCCTTGCCACCACAGGTGCTGTAGTGGTCCTGAGGGGAATAGCTTCTGGGTACCTGGTGGCATGATCCACTACCACCAGGATAAACCTGTGCCCAGAGGCTGTTTGGGGATCCATGGGACCAACAATGTCAATCCCTACCCTTTCAAAGGGCACCCCCACCACAGGTAGTGGTATCAGGGGGCCTTTGTAGTGCCACCTGCCTTGCCACTGGCTTGGCAGGTTACACAGGAGCGACAAAACTCCTTGCTGTCTTCAGACATGTGGGGCCAGTGAAAGTGAGGGACAATTCTGTCCCAGGTCTTGTTCTGGCCCAGGTGACCCGCTAAGGGAATATCATGGGCTAGGGTCAATAGGAAGCCCCTGAACTTCAGAGGTATAACCAACCTCCTGGTAGCACCAGGCTTGGGGTCTCTACTCTCTGAGTACAGGAGTCCATCATCCCAATACACTGTATGGGGACCACTAGCTTTCCCAGCAGCCTCAGCAGCAGCTTGCTGTCTGAGGGGTTCAAGGGAGGGGCAGCTCTGCTGCTCCTGGCTCAGATCTGCCCTAGAAGGTCCCCCTGTCCCCAAGAACTCAACCTGGTCAGGTTCAAGTTCCTCTGGGACAGTTCCTTCTTCAGGGCTGAGATCATCCCCCTCAAGGGACTGATCTTCCTCCTGAGCCAAGGGGAAGGCACTGCCTTAACCCTACTACTCCTCCTCTTGGAAGGCACTTGGTCCATTCTTCCAGAATCCAAGGCCTGTTCAGTGCTAGACATTTTGGCTTGTGACCTGGTCACAGCAAACACATCTGCAGGGATCCCCAGCATTTCTGCATGGGTCCTGAGCTCCACTTCTGCCCAAGCAGAAGTCTCTAAGTCATTGCCAAGCAAGCATTCGACTGGTAGGTTTGCACTCACCACAACCTTCTTAAGGCCAGTTACCCCTCCCCAGGAGAAGTTAACAACTGCCAGAGTATGGTCTGTTCTGACATTGCTAGCATTGGTCACTTGGTACATCTCACCAAGTATAACTTGCCCAGGATTCACAAGGTCTTGTGTCACCATTGTGACACTTGCCCCTGTGTCCCTAAATGCCAAAGCCTCACGTCCATTGATTAAAGGCTGTTGTCTGTACTTGCCCAGATTACTGGGACTCACAGTGGAGGTCACATCCATGCCTCCATCACAGACTAACACAGCCTGAGTCAGTTCTCTGACTAGGTCAGAGCCCAACTCAGTACCCAGGGTGAACCCTACTAAACCCTTGGCTGGAGCACTCCCACCAACTGTACTAGGGGGAACAGGTGCCTTAGGGGCATTGGTGGGTGCTGGACTGGAGTCTTTGGACTTGGTGCAATCACTGGTCCAGTGGGTCTTTTGCTTACAGACCTTGCACCATGGTTTTCTTTGGCCTTTCCCTTTGGTAGACTGTGAATCCCCACCAGAAGAAGATTTTTGGGGGCCTGATGAAGACTTTTGATCTTTACCCTTCTCCCCACCCTTTTCAGAGTTCTTAGCATCTTGCTTCTTGGTTTCCCCACCTTGGTTCTGTACCTTCTGCTTAACCCTGGTTCTGACCCATTTGTCTGCCTTCTTTCCCAATTCTTGGGGAGAGGTCAGATCAGAGTCTACCAGGTATTGATGCAACAGCTGATTTTGACAGTTATTAAGAATCTGCTCCCTCATTATCAGATTGTACAATCCTGAGAAGTCACACACCTTACTGCCCATCAACCAGCCTTCCAGAGCCTTGGCAGAACAATCCACATAGTCTACCCAGTCTTGAGTCTGTGCTTTTGGGTATCTCTGAACTTCAACCTGTACTGTTCAGTGGTTAGGCCAAACCCATCAATAAGAGCACTCTTCAAGACCTTGTAATTATCAGCATCCTCCTCTCTAACAGTGAGGAGCTTATCTCTACCTTTGTCAGCAAAGGAGAGCCACAAGATTGCTGCCCACTGCTCCTGAGGGACCTTCTGTACCTTACAGGCCCTCTCTAGAGCAGTTATCCACTTGTGGATGTCATCCCCATTCTGATAGGGAGGGACAATCTTGCTCAGGTTCCTATGGTCATAGGACCTTTCCCTATCTCTAGGGATATGGCTGCCACCATGGGACTCTAGTCCCAACTTTCTTCTCTCTCTAAAGAGATCTAGGGACTCCTGTCTATGGCTAGTTGCTTCTTTTTGAGTTCAAGCTGAGCTTCCTCATATTGAACCAGCCTCTTTCTCCTCTCATGAGAGGATTCCCTCCTATGAGATGAGACAGAGCTCCCTATTGAGGTGCCAGAGTGGTTAGACTCCTGAGAAGGAGATCTAGACTTCCTGGGCACACTCTTAATCCTTCCTGGGGGGACAAAGAGGGCATCATCTTGATCATCCTCATCATCATCCACAGGAGGGATTGGGTTTTCCAGGTCAGGGTCATTGTCACCCTCCTGGCCAGTTTCAGAGGGGGCTGGGGGTATTGGTACCCCTGGCCTCCTCCTCTTCTTCTGCCCCACCCTCAGCTCCTACCCCTTCAGTCCCTACAGGCTTACTAAGGTCATAAGCCACCAACAACTCCTTGAGGTGTTGGGTGGTGGGAGCTTTGGCCTGTCCTTATTTTCTCAAGTTGCATAAAGCTCTCAATTCCAAGAATGGGAGTGTATCATACTTGGAGGGTGGAAGCTCAATGGCTTCCTGCAAGGATTCTTTAGATCCTACCCTTAAAGACATTACTAGTGTGGTGTGGTGTATGCACTACCTACTCTAGTGTGGCCTACTAAACTCTCTTGAGTTGTAGAAAGGGTTGTGCTATCCCTTAACACACAACTCTAAGTTCAGTAGAACTTACTGTATTCTAAGCTTAAATTATATGTACCTTAGGTACCTTTAGTGGTTTTCAGTTGATCAGTTCAATTGAGATTATCTGGTAAAACAATAGCAAGCTGGAATCCCACACGCTGCACACCAATGTGAGAAGTTTGTCTGGTATATGCTGTCCACTAATTATAGTGGGCACCTTGCACCAGTCCAAACAACCCCTTATTGGAGATAGGTTAAAGACAACCTTATTGAAAGCTATCCTAGTGGTAGCTATGGAGAGCTGCCTTCAGGCTAAGTCTTGAAGGAATGTAAAGCAGCTTGTTTTACCAGTCTATAATCTCTTGAGTGACCAAATGAAAGAGCACCACACCAGGTATATATTCAAAATATATGTATTTATTGCTAAACACACCCCTCTAGTCTCTTTATGAGGCTAGAGTTCGAAGTACATAAGTTAGAAGTTATTTAAACACAGTAATAGCACAAATACACGTTTGGGCGCTAGGGGCGTCCCAAACCATATACCAATAAAGTGGTATAAGAACCACGACTGAACTAGACACTAGGCCTAGAGCCTCTAGAAGTGCTTGGACCACAAGGAACCACCCAAGGTAGTGACACAGGGGACCCACGGGAGGCGCGTGCAGTGTAAATACACAACCGCGATACGCCGTTGACTTCTATGGAGAAAGTCGTGATCGGGAAATTAGAGAAAAGGGACACTTAAAAGAGGACTTGGACCAAACCCTTGGAGATCTAGGACTTTGAAGAGTCTCTACCCACGGGAGCACCGGAGTACTCGTGTTACCTCACCCAGGGAAGCCGGGTGCATAGGTGCCTTTCGGGGTCGCGTTTCGTCGTCGATTTGAATGGCGATCTGCTGCAAAGTGCTGCTGGCGACCAAGAGAAAAGTGTCCGGGTGGATCCAAGAGTGGATCGGAGTTCTGAAGAACCTGAAAGCAGAGGGGACAGAGTCTGGGTCACTAGCCAGTGACCAGGAAGGCGATGGACAGATGCCCACCGATGTCGAGTGCTTCAGGTGCGTTGACGGTCGTCTTGACTCTTCAGCCACGAGGTCCAGGAGGCGTTGTCGGTGACCAGGAGCAGGATTCGGGCTGGTACACGATGTCTGTCGAGTGCTGAGGTGTCGGCGACCGGATTGGACCCAACAAGCCTTGGCAACGGCAAGTCTCGATGCAGAGGAAGATCGTCGATGGTGCAGACCAGCAAGGTCTGGAGAACTCACCCAGCGAGGGTAAGTGAGGGCAGGCCTGGAGCAACCAGGATGCCAAGTTAGAAAAGATTGGCTTTCGTTAAGGGCTACTAGCCAATGGGCTAGCGACCGCGAAGGAGCCTTGTGACTCCGCACGTGGATCTGGCTTACAGGACACTCGTAGAGTGGGGGCCAGTGATCTTCGGTGCAGTTGGTGCTGGAGGCTAGGGCTACTCGGAGCCCAAAGCACTACTTCTTGGGAGACCCAGAAGAGGATGCACTTGCAAATGTGCTCGGTGTCCAGGGGTCACAGTCTCAAGTCACCCACGATAGCCACGGGCCTCAGCTTTGCTGGGGACTCAGGGTAGCCTCGGGGAAGTCTGAGAATCCACCTCTGGTGATGCGATGACTTCGGCGTCCGACGGGAGCTTCAGAAATGCAAACCGGACAGATGCTTCTTTGGTGCCTGCCAAGCAGGGGAGTCACTCCTTGACCCCAAGGGAGATTCTTCTGTCCTCTAATCTTGAGTAGAGCGTCGAAGGTCCAGGATTCTGTTTCAGAGTTTCGTCCAGGGATAATCTAAAGTCCTAAGGACTGGGTTCCTATACTTATACTAAGGATAGGGGTTGGACTACTCTGTGGCCCCACCTATGGGTGGGTCAGGGCAGAGGGGTGGCTACACCCCTTTCCCTTTGTCCAGTTCGCGCCAAAGCAGGGGCTGCAAGCCCCTGATCCGGTTTGAACTGGGGTATGCACAGGGACACCAAATGTGCCCCCAGTGCAGGACTTCAAAGCACCCGAAGTGCTCCCGCCCAGCCCCAATACACATTATCCTGTCTGGGGAGGTGGTCACACCTCCCTGGGACAGGAAACCTATTGTCCAGGCCTCCCCTGCCGGAGTTTCGTCCAGCAGCAGGAGGCCAGACTCGTGTCTGTGGCAGCAGCATCCATTTTGTGATGCCAGGGCTTTGGAAAGAAGTTACCGGGCTAGCCAGAGTTAACATGTCTTTCCCTCTAGAAGGGTGGAATGCTACCCCCGCCGCCAGGATTGGCGGGGGTAGTATTCCAAGATGTTTGACACCAAACACGACATGTTTAGGTGCAGCCATTCCAAAGTTAGCATTTTACCGCGAGGTTATAATGCGCTTAAGAGTATATGGTCAGGCTGCACTACAAACAGCATCAGAGATGGTCTCCGAACGCTGAAGAGGGGCCCTGCTCATGCAGGGGCACCCTCTCACATAGGAACCATGCACTCTGCCTTTAGGATTGATAAGGCCTGCCTTAGGAGTGACTTATAGGTTTATATGTGTGTATGTATTTAGTGATATAGGTAACCTATATCACAGTAAGGGGTGCATGCACCACCTTACCCAGGCTGCAGTAGCAGACCTGTGGTGCCAGTTTGGATGGCCTTCCAGGGGTGGCATAATACATGCTGCAGCCCCTGGCAGGCCTCTGAGGTACCTATGCCCTTGGTACATAGTATACCATATACTAGGGACTTATAAGGGCACTCCAGATTCCAATCAGTGATGTGCCTAAGGCACATGGAAACCATTTTAGAGAGGAAGCAGCTAGGCTGGGGTTCTGATTAGCAGGGCCCCAGCCAGACTAATGTCGAAAAACAGTGAAGCATCAGCAAAAAGTGGGGGTACCCATGTGAAGCAGATCCTACTCTCCTACACACATCAGCTCCCTCCACCAACTCAAGCCCCGCTCAGCGGGAAGTCCCTACAAGAAGCACATCAGCTCCCTCCACCAACTCAGGAGCACATCAGCTTCCTCCACCCACTCAAGTCCCACTCGGCGAGCAGCACCGACAAGAAGCACATCAGCTCCCTCCACCAACTCAAGCCCCGCTCAGCGGGAAGTCCCTACAAGAAGCACATCAGCTCCCTCCACCCACTCAAGCCCCACTCAGTGAGCAGCACCAACTAGAATCACATCAGCTCCCTCCACCAACTCAAGTCCCACTCAGCGAGCAGCACCGACAAGAAGCCCCTCTGATCTAACCACCCGATTAGCACCACCAATATGATGCCGACAGCGTTTGCCACCAACCCCAGGCCCACCCACGGAGTACCACAGCCTCTCTTCCCTCCAGATTACGGTAGATGACCTTGAATTATCTCTGTACTATGATGCTCGTTGCACTGCACCATCAGTTCATATGTTTCATTGCACAGAGCCTGGTTTTTCAGTAAAGTGCCAGTTATCACTTTACCTCAGACACCACAATAGGGAGAAATGTGTAACAGCACTTTCTGTACAAAGGGTATTGTATTGGTGAAACTATAAAAACTAAAAAGGAATCCCGGTCCTAGCAAGGAAGCACTTGAATGTTTAAGTGCTGTTCTTAACCCCTGAAATGCTGAGGCTTTTTCACCTCAGTGCTGAGTACTTTTTTGCTATTTGAGGTAGTTAACACACCTTCATAACGTTTTTGCCACATAAGATTGCTGCACAAAGTGTGTGTCCTTTTTTCCTCCAACATCTTGGTGATTCTGAAGGTACCCAGGGCTTGTAGTTTCCCTAGAAGGACCTGAGAAATTAGCCAAAATATAGCTAAATGTTCTCAAGGACATATAAGGTTTATAGGTTTTTGAAAACCATGTGAAAGCCGCAGCCAATAACTAAGCTGAGCTTGCCTTTTCATCATGCACTGACCATGCAGCAATTCATAGGGTAAAATATAATGAATGAAAAATGGGTAAGAAGGAAACCTATGTATTTCTTAAATGTGCACAAGATACTGAGTTTAGTGGTTATTTGTACACCTCTGAATTTTGGGGTTACCCCACTATAATGTGATTCATAGGGCGTTTCCCAAAATAAATATGTTCTTTCTTGCACACTGGTTTACATTTGGAAGCCACAAATGCAGAGAAATCTGATTGGTACTAGGTAATGTTCTGCTATCCTGTGTCCCCACATGTCTTCCAATAAAATCGGTACGCCACTTGTGTGGCTGTAGTTAGCACCTGTGACACAAAACACTCCAAAACGAGGCAATGGAGGCATCACATTTCACCCAGCAAAATTAATGCTTTTCTTTTTTTTCATACAAGTAGCTTCAGAATTTTGGTTTTAATCCATCTGCCACCTAGAGAAACCAACCATACTCAGACATTTCTGGAAACTAGACTCTCTGGAGAGTCCAAGATGGTTAAAAATTATCATCGTCCTTATATTTCTGTTAGACAAAGTTCTGGAAGCTTTGTGGATCAACACATTTTCTACAACTCAACATTCCCACAAATGTCCTGATAAAAATGATACCCCACTTCAGTGGGGGGATCCAGCATCCGCAACAGGAAAGCCCCAAATGCAACATAGACAGATCAAGATGTTCGAGGCATGTGTGCTGTAGATACACATGCTTTACATACTCCTGCCATCTAGTGTTGGATCCGGATGTTTGCAAGTTGTTTTTCTTCGAAGAAGTCTTTCCAGTCACAAGGTAAGGTGACTCCTCCTTTCGGTGAAAGTGCGCATGGGCATCGACTCCATTGTTAGATTGTTTTTTTCCGCCATCGGGTTCGGACGTGTATTGCCGCGCTCCAGTTCGAAACCGTTCTTCAGGTTCCTCTCGGTGCGCAATCCACTCTACCCTCGACAGTATTGTTTCGTACACGTTTCCCACTTCTCCACGCATCTATTCGGTCAACTAAATCCATTTTCAATCGGAAAGTTTCATGGGTGGCCTTTGGGCCTAGCCGCGTCGATCCAGCTCTTCGTCGATGGATCGGACTCCATTCGAATTCTGTCCTCTGTGCTGCACACCGACTCGCAACAGGTGTGTAACTTGTGCTTGTCTCCAGAGCACAGAGAAGAAGACTGCGACGCGTGCAGATTGTTTCGGTCAAGGAAAACTCAGCGATCGTCAGGCTCGACGTCGGAAAATGCAGCGCCAACACGTTGATGACATGCCAGATATCTTCGGTGAAGACTCCGAGGATGATAACCTCGAGCCCTCAGCGGCTGAAGATGAGGCCTTCTCTGTGTCGGACTCCGATTAAGAGTTGGCAATAGACCTCGACGTCGACGATGTGCCGCAGGGTACAGAAGACCCCTAGCCCCATCCACCCACCCCCAAAAAATCTAAGGCTTCAGCACCACCTCTGCCGTCTGGCAAGGTTGGCCCCGAGATGATGTTTCTGATGCTCCGCCTCCTGGCTTGGCACCGAGACATGTCATCAAGCCTTCCGGCTCGGGATTGAGTCAGTCGAAATCTACCTCGGAGCCGAAACCTTCCGGTTTCAAACACAAAGTCGGTTTGCAGCCGAAACCCTCCACGCTGAAAAAAAGAAACAGCTTTCGGAGCCCAAACGTTCTATGCCGAAAAGCCATTCCATCTCGGCCCCGAAACCGTCTGTGCCGAAAACCAAAGATATCCCTTCAGCACCTTCGGATCTGAAAATAGACATTGTACCATCCAAATCGGATCCCAAACAAAATGTACATTAATACTGATGTAGGACATATGCACACCAAGCCACCTTCTAAGCACAAGCTTCCTTATGACGACAGTCATTACAAAATCCCTTTGAAGAAGAAAAATTTTGCTACCAGCCCTTTTCATCCTCCACCACCATCTCCACCCCATCCTCCTCTCCACTTTTAGATCCTTCGCACATCACACCTCACAACTCCACTATCTCACCATGACGGAGACGATATTGATGAGGGAGACACACACTTACCAGGGGATCCATGGATGGATTATACAATTCACCCTCCATTGGATAATGATCCAGACCTTTACCCTGCCAAGCCATCTCCACCTGATGACAATGTATCTTATCAGGAGCTAATTGCTAGGGCTGCACAATACCATGGGGTAGTACTACACAAAGAATCCTTAGAAGAGGATTTTTTATTTGCGACACTAGGATCCTCACACAGGTTGACACAAACACTCCCTATGCTCAAAGGAATGATGAGGCACGCAGAAGAAATTTGTAAAGACCCTGTACATGCACGAATCCTGACTCCTAGAGTCGCCAAAAATTAAAACCTTCCCCAACAGATCCGGTATTTATTAAAGGGCAGTTACCACTTGACTCCTTGGTAGTATCCAATGCTTGAAAGAGAGCTCATTCCCAAACCTCGCGGGACGCCGCTCCTCCACCAGGTAAGGAATCAAAACCTATTGACGCTTCTAGCAAACGCATTGCCGCTCAAGCTGCCAATCACTGGGGTATTGCCAACACGCAAGGCCTTTTAGCCAGATAAGACAGGGTGCACTGGGACAAAATGGAGCAATTGCTACAATATCTCCCAGATGAACATAAAGCTAAAGCCCAAGACTTGGTCCAAGAGGGAAATTTAATTTTCAACTCTTCCATAAGGTGTTCTCTAGATGCTGCTGACACCGCAGCTAGAGAGATCAACACTAGTGGCTTACTCAGAAGGCGTGCTTGGTTAAGGATCTCCGGTTTTAAGCCAGAAGTCCAACAATTTATTTTAAATATACCTTTTGATAAAGAACATCTTTTTGGCCCTGACGTAGATCAAGCGCTCGAAAAAATGAAAAAGGACACTGAGGTAGCAAAATCCATGGGAGCGCTTCAGTCTCCTTCAAACGGGTTCCTTTCAGGCGCTCCTTTTACGGGGGGGTGGTGGGGGGCTCCAAGTCAACACCTTCAGACCAAAACACTTCCTCGTATAAAGGTAACAACCAATCCTCTTCCTCAAAAGGCTTTTTTAGAGGAGGGTATAGAGGAAACTACTCTAAGGGCAGGGGTAAGGGCACCACACCCCGTAACTCCCCTTCCCCTAATAAACAGTGACTTCCCCACGCTTCCCTCCGACTATTCCACACCTTTTGGGGGAGGACTTCAACAGTTTCTCCCCATTTGGCAATCTATAACAACCGACAAATCGGTGCTTGGAATTATCCAACATGGTTTTTGCCTGGAGCTTACCGACAATCCTCCAAATATTCCACCTCGCTCTCACAAATTGTCGCCGCACCACTTGCTATTGCTCGAACAAGAAGTGCAATCTCTCTTACTGAAAGGAGTAAGTTCCACTTCAGTACCAAGGTTCAGGAGTTTACTCTCTCTACTTTTTGATCCCCGAAAAGGATGGCTCATTAAGACCTATTCTGGATCTCAGAGAGTTAAACCAATACATATTGTCAGAACACTTTCACATGGTAACCCTTCAGCAAGTACTCCCACTTTTACAGCAGGGCAATTTTATGTCTACTCTAGACTTAAAAGACGCATATTTTCACATCCCAATTCATCCAACTCATCGCAAATACCTCAGATTTGTCATGGCAGGCAAACATTACCAGTTCAAAGTACTTCCGTTCAGAGTCACCAGTGCTCCCAGAGTATTTACCAAATGTCTGGCAGTAGTAGCTGCTCATCTCAGAAGACAACGTATTCACGTGTTCCCATACCTAGACGACTGGCTCACCAAAGCCAGCACTTACCAAAACTGTCTACAACACTCTCAGTCTATAATAAGCCTACTTCATCAATTGGGCTTCACGGTCAATGCACAGAAATGTCACCTGCGTACTTCGCAGACGCAGTCTTATCTAGGAGCCACTATCGACACACTCAATGCTCTAGCCTCTCCCAATGCAGCCAGAATTTACAACATTCAGTCTATGATGTTACAATTTCAACCCAACCACACATTATCAGCCAGAGTTTGCATGCAACTACTGGGAATGATGGCGTCTTGCATCACAATCGTATCCCATGTAAGGCTTCTCATGCGTCCCCTACAAGAGTGCTTAGCACGTCGGTGAAATCAGTCGCAGGGTCAATTAACCGATCTGGTGTTGGTAGATGGCCGTACCTATCGCTCTCTGCAGTGGTGGAACCCACAAAATGTATCAAAGGAGCGGTCCTTGATACACCCTATTCCACAGATCGTGCTAACAGCAGACGCATCTTTCACCGGTTGGGGTGCCCATCTCCAAGATTACCCAATCCAGGGTCTGTGGGGCAAAAATCACAAACATCTCCACATCAACTACCTAGAGCGTCTGGCGGTGTTCCTAGCGCTCAAAGCTTTTCAAACTCGCCTCATAGGCAAAGCTGTCCTAGTCTGCACGGACAACATGACAGCAATGTACTATGTACAAAAACAGGGAGGGACACACTCTCTCCAACTGTCATGCCTCTCTCAAAACATTTGGTATTGGGCAATACATCACATGATCTATCTCCTAGCGGAACACCTACCAGGAGTAAAAAATCAGATTGCCGACCTCCTCCGCAGAAAGAGGCAGCAAATTCACTAGTGGGAACTTCATCCCCAAGTTCTCCATCCATACTTCCAACAAAGGGGATTTCCACAAATAGACCTGTTCGCCACAGTAGACAACGCAAAATGCCCAAACTTCACATCCAGGTTCCCACACCCTCTATCCAAAGGCAATGGCCTATGGATGAACTGGTCAGGGATATTTGTCTACGCTTTTCCACCTCTCCCACTACTTCCGTTACTGGTTCAGAAGCTCAGGCAAACATCACTCACACTGATTCTAGTAGCCCCCACATGAGCTCGTCAACTTTGGTACACCACCCTGATAGAACTATCAGTGGTTCCACATCAAAAACTACGTTTCGCCTCAAATCTCCTCACTCTGAGCCATGGAGAAATCAGACATCCAAATCCCAAGGAGCTCAAGCTAGCGATCTGGCTCCTGAAGTCATAGAGTTTGGTTATTTAAATCTACCACCAAAATGTATGACTATTTTGAAAGAAGCAAGAAAGCCTACTACAAGAGCTTGCTATGCAGTGAAATGGATAAGATTTGTTGTCTATTGTAATAACAAGATCAATCCTCTAGACGCTTCTTTACAAAACATTATCTGTTACCTGTTGCACTTACAGCAAAATGGGTTGGCTTACACATCTATTCGTTTACACATTGCAGCGGCAGCTGCATAATTGCAAAACAGACAACATTTGTCTTTATTCAAGATCCCTGTAATCAAAGCTTTCATGGAAGGCTAGAAAAGAGTAATACCACCAAGAGTTCCACCCGTACCAGTGTGGAATCTTAACATTGTCCTTACAAGGCTCATGGGTCCACCTTTTGAACCCTTACATAATTGCATGGAAAGTTGCTTTCCTCATTGCCATTACTTCATTGAGGAGAGTTGGTGAGTTACAGGCATTAACCTTAGAAGAACCATTCTTTCAACTCCACAAAGATAGAGTTGTTCTTCGCAACAATCCAAAATTCCTTCCCAAAGTGGTTTCTGCTTTTCATATTAACCAATCAGTTGAGTTACCTGTGTTCTTTCCTCAACCTGATTCAGTAGCAGAATGAGCTCTCCACACACTGGATGTTAGAAGAGCCTTATTGTATTACATAGAAAGGACCAAAGATTTTCGCAAAACAATTGTTTGTCGCATTTGCTCCACCTCACAACGGCAATCACATCTCTAAATCAGGCATTTCAAGATGGATTGTTAAATGCATTCAAACATGCTATGTAAAAGCAAAGAGAACTTTAACCATACCCCCCTAGAGGGCATTCCACTCGCAAAATAGGGGCTACTATGGCCTTCTTAGGCAACATTCTTCTAGCTGACATTTGTAAAGCAGCTACATGGTCTACACCACACACATTTACCAAACACTATTGTGTGGATGTGTTAGCACATCAACAAGCTAATGTAGGCCAAGCAGTACTTAAAACACTGTTCCAAACAACTGCAACATCTACAGGATAGCCACCGCTTTGGGAGTTTACTGCTGTATCGTCTATGCAAAGCATGTGATCTACAGCTCACATGCCTCGAACAGATAATGGTACTTACCCAGTAAGCATCTGTTCTTGGCATGTAGAGCTGTAGATTCACATGCGCCCATCCAGCTCCCCGGGTACCTGTAGCTGCTGCAGTTCTCTCTTTAGTTTACATACATACGCATGGACATCTCTATTCTTTACTATCACTCCATTCTCACCCTCTGCGGGAAAACAATTTAACAATGGAGTTGATGCCCATGCTCACTATCACCGAAAGGAGGAGTCACCCTACCTCGTGACTGAAAACACTAATCCAAACAACTGCAACATCTACAGGTTAGCCCCCGCTTTGGGAATATACTGCTTTTTAGTCTATGCAAAGCATGTGTATCTACAGCACACATGCCTCGAACCGATTATGTTACCCCTCTGTTCTTGGAATGTAGAGCTGTAGATTCACATGCGCCCTCTCACCTCCCTGGACACCTGTAGTTGTTGCAGTTCTTCCTATTTATATACATATGCATGGACATCTCTATACTACACTCACTTACTCCATTCTCACCCTCTTGCGGGAAAACAATCTAACAATGGAGTTGATGCCCATGCGCACTATCACCGAAAGGTGGAGTCACCTTATCTCGTGACTGGAAAGACTTCTTCGAAGAGAAACAACTTGCAAACATCCGGACCCAACACTAGATGGCAGGAGTATGCAAAGCATGTGAGTCTACAGCTCTACATGCCAAGAACAGATGCTTACTGGGTAAGTAACATTATCCTTTCCACACTAAACCAGCAGTTTTTTTGCAATGTGAGTAACTTTGTATCTTGGGCCTGGGATGGGGTGCCCTCAGGGAAATCTAACACACCCAGAAATTTCCGATCACCATACACCTAAGGAAGTCCAGGGTATTGTGACTTGCCAGGATCTCATGACGTTTTCTTACCCAGAAGCCCAATCCAAATTTATTTTGCACACCATGCCACCTCAATTTGCACCCAGCCATATGCAAATCAGTCTTGGCCCCACTCGAATGGGACAATTCCAGCTCAAACTGCCAGGTCATGTCCTCCCTGAATTGAAACACAAGCAATGTAGGACCTGTTTCCTTAATTATTGGTCATCAGCCTTGTATAGCTTGGTTCCAGTGACAGTATGCACAGGACCCACATCTGGACATACCGCCCCACTTCAAACTACTATGTCTCAGGGCAGGCTCCCTGGGACCCATTAAGTGAGCCGGCCCGGGGGAATGGGGTTCCCTGAGCCTTTAAAGGCTCAGGGAGGGAGGCTGCATGCCCCCCTCCCTTTTAATTAGAGTGATGGCTCTGGGGTATTAAGTCCCCAGGGCCTTTTTAAGACTCGAGGACAGGGGTCCCCGCAGCCACCCTCCCCTTTTATTTAAATGTTGGCCCCACGGCCTAATTAGGCCCACGCGCCACCCTCTCCAAAATAATCACCTACCTTTGCCCCCCAAACTCCGGGCCACACGAGGGGGGTTTTAAAAGAAGTGCAGGAGGACACGCTTCGTTATTATTTTTTAATTTCGCTGAATTTTCAACAAAAAAAAGCGTTTTTGACCCCACCACCAGGCCTACGGGGTCAGGGTATCTCTACTCTTCCCCTGACTGAGTCCTGAGATGGCTGCCGCCACATTGTTGATGTGGTGGTAGCCAATCAAATCTCTCAGAGATCTGTAAGATCCACGGAGGCTCCTCGTCCCTAGATATACAAATTTACCACTGAACTGGAAAAAAACTACTGAAAGGATTTACACCACATTACAAAAAGCACTCTTTCTGGACCAAGATCTAGCTTTATATCCAATTTGTTGTAAATCCATTCAGCGGTTTGGGCTGTATATAAAGTTCCTACAGAAACATGAATGGGGAAAACGCGGAGCCGGCAGATCTCCTGCTCATCTCTCCTGCTCAGAACTGACTGACTGCCACCACATCAACCAGGAAGTGGTGGCAGCCATCTTAGGGCTCAGGGCTCAGTCGTGAGTCCTAAAAAAAGAGACATAGGGGGCAGTGTAGCAATACCCTGACCCTCTAGGCCCAATGGTGCCCTGGGCCAAAACATTCATTTTTATTTTTATATTCTGCTGCAAATTCAAAAGAAATTTGTTACTTACCTGTAACGCCAGTTCTCCAACATTGGTATATTTTATATAGTCACATGCTTGAATCATTCCCCATTGTCAGGTCGGGTATCCCAGGTACTTTAAAATAGTAGCATGCAGTGTAAAACTATACAACATACAGTATATAATGTAAAATGGCCATAGGCCTGAAATAACATGGTATGTTTTGTAACACATCCACCACATTTGAAAGAACCCAAACTTCAGCCAACGAGGTGGAAGCTTACACACTCCTACTCTCCCTAGAGGCCACCATAGCTCAGATTTCTAAAGCACAAGTGTGAGAATGGAATGTAACGAGCCTCTGACCGGGGAGGAGGGAGGGTCTCATGTGAATATATATAAAAGATACCAACGTTGGAAAACTGGAGCTACTTGTAAGATTCTAATTTCTTCTCCAACATTGGATCTTTTATATATTCACATGCTTGAATCAGAATAGCAAGCAGTACACGTTATAGAGTAGAACAAAGTGGGAAGCAGGTTCACCTTTAATGAAACCAGTTTCTTAGGACTGCCTGTCCCACTGCAGCGTCACTGTAAACTCCTCAAGACCGTACCCAATGCTGAAATTGTCCTGTATGTTGGTGCCTTTTTAAAATCTGTTGTGCGTGCTCGTAGGTCTATGTTGTCTTAAATGTATTTTAACACATACTGTTATGATTTTTTAATTTCTAACTTTTTAATTTTTGTCTGATGTAATATTATGAATTATATTTGATGTAATATTGTATGTGCTTTTATGGATGTTTACATACTTCCGAATAAAGTTTATGATGAATGCCTGAATCTCTCTCACTCTCCTAGCGGAAGGCAGAGCCAGGAGTAGTGCCGTCTTCATGAAACAAATGTTAAGTTTTCTCTAAGTATCAGCTAAAAAGGAGGTAACATTAGCTGAGTGAGGGCTGTATTAAGCTCCCCGTGATACGGGAGGATGTTGAAGGGGTGGAAAAGCTTTGAATAGACCCTTCATAAACTGTTTAAGGACTCGTTGGGAAAACAGAGTAGATGACAAACTGTCAGTCCTTCTAAACCTCGAGATTAGAGCCGATGGACCCAGACTGAAGAATATTTGAGACCAGTTTTTACCAAACTTAACAAATATGGCAGGATCTGAGAAGGCTTTATTTGAAGCAAATGATGACCCTTATTCCTGCACCAGACACAGAAATGCTTCCGCTTAGCGTTGTAAGTCTTACTGGTCGCTGGAGCACGAGCCTGCACTAGAATCTGTTTACACTCTTGTGAGAGTTCTAGGAGGTCAGGAACCATGCTGTCAAGTTCAGTGACCTGGGATCATGGTGGAGAATCCTTCCATGTCTGGACAATATCCTGAAATGCACCTTCAAAGGAATGGCTGGGCGTGCTGCCAACTGCAGCAGCTCACTGTACAAGTACTGGTGAGGCCAGGCCGGAGCAATGAGGACCAGAATGAATAACCTATCTTGGCTTTCTTCAACACCCAGGGGATCTGGGGAAAAGGAGGAAAGGCGTAGATAAATATCTTGCACTGACTGATCGAAAGAGCATTGCCCATCGTTACTGGATGCCAGAACGTGCTTGTGAAGCACGAGCATTTCCTGTTGTTCGAAGTGGCAAACAGATCGATTGTAGTGCCACCCCACTGATTGAAAATGCATTCCACCCATTTCTGTTCTAGTTCCCACTTGTGACAATCTGTCATTTGCCGGCTAAGCGCATCCACCTGATATTTCTGGCAGATGTTCCACAGCAATGTCTACGCTGTGAGAAATGGCCCAGTTTCACAGCAGCTGAGCTTCTTCTGAAAGGATCTTGGACCGTGTTCCTTCTTGTTTGGTTATGTAGAACATGGATGTTGTGTTGTCTGTTCTGATTAGGACCGGCTCACCTGCCAATCTGAGAAGAACCCAGGCGCGGCCCATGCAGGTAAGAGTGGCGGGGGGCTCAGTGGTGGGGGGAGTCCATAGACTATGACAACTTAAATGTTAAAAAAAGAAAAACATTTACCTTGCGCTCGCCGCTTCACCGACTCTGCGATGCGGCAAGTGCAAGGTAAGTGGTTTCCTTTTTTCATTTAAGTTTTCATCGTCTGTCTACACCCTCCTCCACCCCACCGCTCTTATTTGCCAGGCCGCACTGTATTGCTTCGCCATCTCAAATAATTGAAAATGCAGCACTCCAACATGGAGACAAACACACGGCGAAGCAATAAAAACACCTAGAAAGGAATTTCACTCATAAAATGAGGAACATCAAAAGACAGTTTTCAGAATAAAGCATGGGGTTTTATTTGTGCAACACTCTCTAACAGAAAGGCTTTCCCCGATGTCAAATGAAACAACAAATAAATGTGTGTGTGTGTATATATATATTCACTGAAAAAACCATAGGTTTCAGGCACGTTATAGTTAGAAATTTGCATTTAAAAAACCTTAGAAATTCACTGAAAAAACCATAAGGTTTTAGGGACAGTTATAGTTAGTTGGACATTTCACTCGTACAAAACTATAGAAATTCCGGCGTTATAGTTAGTTCAGCTAACTATAACTCGCGCCCCCGCATTGCACTGCTGATGCCGTCACATATTACATCACTCATGACATGGTCAGTGACATCACTGATGACATCACTGATGACATCACTGATGACATCATCCAGTGACTGTGTGTTTGTGTAAAGTTTAAATATGTTTAATATATATAGGGAAAGGCGTATTGAAGAATGAGTGGGTGTATAAGTGTCTGAATGGATGATTTAGTAGGTGCGTGACTGAGTCTATAAGTGAGTGATTAAACGTATCTTACTGGATGCATGGGTGAGTGACTAAACTGTGTGAATGTCTGTATCCGTCTGTCTGTTGTTGTGTAAGCAGCTGCATGGGTTTCTGACTAGCTAAATGAGTGTCTATATGGGTTATGGATTGGTTCTCTGAGTATTTGTATGGCTGCCTCAGTGTTTGTGTGGGTGGGGTGAGTGTGACTCTGTGCATAGATGTGTGAGTGGGTGATTCACTGGGTGCATGGTTTCAAGAGTGCGTCTGTGATGGACTGTATGGGTGGGTGAGTGTGTGTATGGGTGTGTTAGTGATTGAATGTATATCTCAGTGGTACATGTGTGAGTAACTACATATGTGAAAGGCAGTATATATGTGTGTTGGAGTATATAAATGGCTATAAGTGAGAGTGTGTGATTGTGAGAGTGGGTATATGGATGAGTGTGTGCTTGCATCAGTGATTGCATAGGAGCGTAAGAATGTGCTAGTATTTTTATGAGTAAGTGAGCTGGTGTGTATAACTGTATAGGTGAGTAAATTGGAGTGTGATTAATTATTTGCATGACTGACTAGGTGTGTGAGTACCTCTATGGATGAGTTGCGTTGTGTGAGTGTTTATATAGGTGTATTAGTGCATATGATAGTCCTGTACTGAGTGACTGTAAGTATGAGTGACTGTACGGGTGAGTGAGTAGATGTGTGTGTGTGTAGACCTAAGAATCAGTGAGTGGGTATGTACTTATTGGTATTGGAGTGTGTATGGTTTTGAGAATGGCAGTCTGTAATTTAGAGTGGGTGTATCAAAACTTATATTAGGGTGTGAGAAGATGCATTAAATTCTCACATGGATGATGTCATCAGTGATGTAATCAGTGATGTCATTTGAGATGTCATCAATGATGTCATCAGTGATGTCACTGACCATGTCATGAGTGATGTAATATGTGACGTCATCAGCAGTGCATTGCGGGGGCGTGAGTTATAGTTACCTGAACTAACTATAACGGGGAATTTCACAGGTTTTGTACGAGTGCAATGTCCAAGTAACTATAACTGTCCCTAAAACCTTATGGTTTTTTCAGTGAATTTCTAAGGTTTTTTAAATGCAAATTTCTAACTATAACGTGCCTGAAACCTATGGTTTTTTCAGTGAATTTCAAAGGTTTTTTAAATGCTAATTTCTAACTATAACATGTCTGAAACCTACGGTTTTTTCAGTGAATTTCAAAGGTTTTGTAAATGACAATTTTTAAATGTATTAATTGTTATATTTATTTTTTTTATACTGATTTACTACATTTTTAGAAACAATTTTTTTTACATATTTTATTTTTTAAATTACATTGTAATTACATTATACATTACAAAAAATACTTTCTCAGAATGAATTACTTTAGTTTAAATACTTTGCACATAGGCAATAGACTTTTAAGTACAGTAGTTACAGTTGTTGCAATGGGCAACACATTTTCAAACACAATGCAACATTCAGCTCAATGTGAATTTCTAGTTAAATGCAATTAGTTACTTTATGGATTACTTTTCTAACCACAGGACTGGATCCTAGATTCAGTCCTGGGACATCTCCTGTAAACAGTTGAGTAAAAGCGTTTTGGTTACAGTAGTGATTTTTAAGGAATATTATTGTATTTTAAAAGTTGACACTTTGAAACTTTTTCTCATAGAATCACCAATGTTATCCTATGGAAGGAAATTCACTTAGCAGGTAAAAACTGTTATCGTTACTTTTTCTTACTCAGTGTTGGATCCTGGATCCAGCACTGGTGCATCTCCTGTAAACAGTTGAAAGAATGCGTTTAAGTCATACAGGCGATTTTTAAGGAATATTTGTAGTTTGTGAAAATCAACACTTTGAAACTTTTTGCTGAAAACCAGTCAATCTTAGCCTATGAAGGAAATTCAAGTTACCGGTAAGTACGGTTAAAATTACTTTTGAGGATCAGTACTGGGCTGAAAGATGCAGCACTGAGGTCTCTCCTGATAACAGGTGAGTAAATCGGAATTCGTATTTCGGCTGATTTTAGAGGAATATTTTAAAGTTCCAAAACTCCACACTTAGAAGAATTTCCAAGTGAAACCAGTCAATGTTAGCCTATGGAAGGAAATTCAAGTTACTGGTAAGTACGGTTAAAATTACTTTTCAGGACCAGTACTGGGCTGAAAGATGCAGCACTGAGGTCTCTCCTGATAACAGGTGAGTAAATCAGAATTTGGATTTCGGCTGATTTTAGAGGAATATTTGTATGTTTCAAAAATCAACACTTAGAAACTTTTTCAGCAAAAAGCAGGCAATGATATCCTATGGAAGGAAATTCAAGTTACTGGTAAGTACGGTTAAAATTACTTTTGAGGATCAGTACTGGGCTGAAAGATGCAGCACTGAGGTCTCTCCTGATAACAGGTGAGTAAATCGGAATTCGTATTTCGGCTGATTTTAGAGGAATATTTTAAAGTTCCAAAACTCCACACTTAGAAGAATTTCCAAGTGAAACCAGTCAATGTTAGCCTATGAAGGAAATTCAAGTTACCGGTAAGTACGGTTAAAATTACTTTTCAGGACCAGTACTGGGCTGAAAGATGCAGCACTGAGGTCTCTCCTGATAACAGGTGAGTAAATCGGAATTCGTATTTCGGCTGATTTTAGAGGAATATTTTAAAGTTCCAAAACTCCACACTTAGAAGAATTTCCAAGTGAAACCAGTCAATGTTAGCCTATGGAAGGAAATTCAAGTTACTGGTAAGTACGGTTAAAATTACTTTTCAGGACCAGTACTGGGCTGAAAGATACAGCACTGAGGTCTCTCCTTATAACAGGTGAGTATATCGGAATTCTTATTTCGGCTGATTTTAGAGGAATATTTTAAAGTTCCAAAACTCCACACTTAGAAGAATTTCCAAGTGAAACCAGTCAATGTTAGCCTATGAAGGAAATTCAAGTTACCGGTAAGTACGGCTAAAATTACTTTTCAGGACCAGTACTGGGCTGAAAGATGCAGCACTGAGGTCTCTCCTGATAACAGGTGAGTAAATCTGAATTCGTATTTCGGCTGATTTTAGAGGAATATTTTAAAGTTCCAAAACTCCACACTTAGAAGAATTTCCAAGTGAAACCAGTCAATGTTAGCCTATGGAAGGAAATTCAAGTTACTGGTAAGTATGGTTAGAATTACTTTTCAGGACCAGTACTGGGCTGAAAGATACAGCACTGAGGTCTCTCCTGATAACAGGTGAGTAAATCGGAATTCGTATTTCGGCTGATTTTAGAGGAATATTTGCACAATGGTGAAGGGAGGGGGCGGAGCCTGAGGTTACATCTGTGCAAACGCGCCCCGTGGCGCGTTTTAAGTTGGGGGATTAAGTCCCCTTGAATCCTGAGGGTCCCTAGGGGCCAACTAGCCCACCAGGAACCTCCAATATGCGCCAGGGGCTGCGTTGCAGAGACGTGTAGAGGCCACACCCCTTTTACACCTCTCTGCAACGCAGCTCTGTGGCGCTTTCTGGATGTACCTGTTGGGCTAGTTGGCCCTCAGGGACCCTCAGGATTGAAGGGATTTAATTCCCCATCTTAAAACGCGCCACGGGGCCTGTTTGCACACATGTCACCTGAAGCCCCGCCCCTCCCTTCACCACTGTGCAAACGCGCCCCGTGGCGTGTTTTAAGTTGGGGATTAAGTCCCTTGAATCCTGAGGGTCCCCGGAGTCCAACTAGCCCACCATATACCTCCAAAGCGCCACAGAGCTGCGTTGCAGAGAGGTGTAAAAAGGGGCGTGGCCTCTGTACACCTCTCTGCAAGGCAGCCCCTGGCGCATACTGGAGGTTCCTGGTGGGCTAGTTGGCCCTCAGGGACCCCCAGTATTCAAGGGGAATTCGTTCCCCCTCTGCAAACGCGCCAGGGGGCGCGTTTGCAGAGTGGTGAAGGAAGGGGGCGGGGCCTGCGGGCCGATCGTTTTTTTTTTTTTGTTGTTGTTTTTTTTGTCCCCTGAAGGGGGGCTGTGTGGCCCCCTTCCTTTTTTCTGTTTTTGGGCCCTGGGGACCCCATCCCCCAGGGCCTTACCCCTTTTTTAAATTTCGAAATAAAAAAAAACGGGAAGGGGGCCGCGTGGCCCCCTTCCCCGGGCCTGTATTGGCCCCGGGGACCCCATCTCCTGGGGCATGGCCTCTATTTTTATTTTTAATATTTTGAGGGGGCTGCGTGGCCCCCTCCTCTGGGCATTTTAAGGCCCCGGGGACCCCATCTCCCGGGCCGGCCTTTCCATTTTTTTTTTATTTTCCTCTTTTTTGGGGAGGGGGCCGCGTGGCCCCCTCCCGGGCCACTACTTGCCCCGGGGACCCCATCCCCCGGGCTGGCCCTCTCCGTTGGGGACTGTGGGGGGTCCCCAATCCCCCACAGTCCCGCCGGCTCCCACGTCCCTTGGGAGCCGGCATTGCTGTTCCACATGGGGAGCAGCTGACATGCGGGAGACCGCGCTTCGATTTTTTTTTTTTCGGCAGGATTCGCGCACCCTGAGCGCATCCTGCCGATTTAAAAAAAATTTTTTTTTTGCCCAGGGGGTCCTTGTGGGACCCCTGAGCAAACCTAGGGGTCAGGGTGTTTCTACCCTGCCCCCTTTGTGCGCTTTGCGCACTTGTTTCTGTCCCTCGGTTCTACCGAGGACAAAATGGCTGCCAACATTTCCTGAATCGGAATGTTGACAGCCAGCTGACAGCCAATTAACATGCAGCTCGTGATCGGGAGGGTACGCGGACCCTACTCGGCCATAGATATCACTAACTTTTTACTTTTGATTTTCTCAGCAACTACTGAACGGATTTACACCATTTAACAAAAAGGGTTCTTTCTGAACCAAGAACTACCTCTTTGCCAAATTTGGTGTAATTCCGTTCAGCAGTTCGGGCTGTAGCCGTGTCTAAAGTTTCCTATGGGAAAATGCATGGGGAAAACGCGTTTTGGGACCCCCTTTTTCTCGGCCCCGCTTGACGTATCACCCCGAGACTTTCAGGGTAGGAGCGGACCGGAGCGCCCCACGAAGTTTGAAAATTTCACGAAGATACGTCAACCGGCAAGAGAGTTATTTCAAATAGAATGTCGCGGATTTCCTATGGATAATAGGTTGTAACTATAACTATCTACTGGCGACCGCCAGTAGATAATAAAAAGAAAAGAAAATAATTGAATAAATAGAATATCACCTAGCTCAGATACGTAATTGAGAGTACGCTCCGAATGGGGACCCATATG
This sequence comes from Calotriton arnoldi, assembly GCA_963921515.1. Classification (NCBI taxonomy): domain Eukaryota; kingdom Metazoa; phylum Chordata; class Amphibia; order Caudata; family Salamandridae; genus Calotriton; species Calotriton arnoldi. The sequence continues at coordinate 193,318 of CAWUFW010015439.1, read as the reverse complement.
GCTTTTAGCCGTGTAGATTTAGGGATGGGTTTCCCGGGGTAGGGGGGGGGGGGCACAGGGTGGGGAGCAGTGGGGAAAAAATAAAAAAAAATAGTTCCTCTGAAGCCTCTTGGATGAGTAAGGTTTTTTTTATCACACTCTGTTGATTTCAGGGATGGGTGAAAAGAAGGAGAGTCTTATAAAAATTCTCTCTTGGAACATAAACGGTCTCAGGGTACGGGGGAGGCGAGAAAGAGTTTTACAATATCTAAAGGACTGCCCTGCTCAAATTATAATATTACAGGAAACGCACCTAACTGAAAAGGAGGGTATGGACCTTTTTAGGTCTAAGAGCTGGATTGATCAAGTAGCATGCACAGCTCAAACAGCAGTAACCAAAGGGGTAGCTATACGAGTTAAAAAAGGGGTACAAGCAAGGTTAGAATCCTATGTTTCCGACAAAGCCGGGAGATGGTTAGTAGCTAAGGTTAGGATATTATCTCGCCCTTTTATTTTGGCTACTATGGACCAAATCAGGACGATGTTAATCCCCTGGGAGAATTAATGGTAGAGTTATTAAATTCCTCCCACCCAATCATTTTAGCTGGAGATTTTAATGCAGTCTTAAATCACCCCCTTGACAGATCATCTCACAGTAGGGCACTGGTTAACCCAAAAATGTCAGCACTGATTAAACAGATGATGGAGCAACTGGGATTGTGCGACTTTTGGCGTCAAAGAGCAGGTACACAGAAAGGCTTCACCTTCTACAATAAGAAGTACAAACACCAGTCGAGAATAGATTATTTTCTCATTGATGGCAAGATAAAGGACAAGGCCCATCGTATCGATCACGTGGGAGTTCACCTGTCCGACCACTCGGCAGTGATTCTCCAAATGAAGTTGGGGGAGCTGGTTGCTCAATCTAGGTGGACTTTAGACCGTACGGTCCTCCAAGACGAGGGAGTTATTGAAATGTTGAGTAAAGAGACTGAGGAGTTTATTAAATATAACTGGGGCTCGGCTTCTCCGGGTATAACCTGGGATGCTTATAAGGCCTTTTTAAGGGGAAGATTAGGAGCTCTGGGGTCAGGGAAAAGGAGAAGATACCACGAAGTAGTATCAGCTCTGGAGGAACGGCTTCGCACTTTAGAAAAGCTAATAATCGATCCAGATATAGAGGAAGAGGTGAGGGCCAGGTTGCAGCAGGAAATAACACAAGTTAAGTCCAAGTTAGCAATAGTTCTCGAGGACAGGGTGAGGAGTAGGTGGGAGGCCAGTCGTTTAGCTCATTTTGAGTATAGCGAAGGGTGTAACAAGTTGCTGGCCTGGAAGGCGAAGAAAGACCAAGCGAGTAATCGAATAGACCAGGTGATATGCGAGCAAACTGGGGCTTTGATCGAGGATACGACAGGAATAGAACAAACTTTTCATAGCCACTTCAGCAGAGTGTACCGTGAAGACCTAGAGCCAACAGAAGAAGAAATAAAGGAGTGGTTAGGACAGGACTATGTAGCCTCCCTTCCTCCAGATAAAGTAAGGCTCCTAAACAAGGGAATGGAAATTGATGAAATAGAGAAGGTAATTAGGCAGCTCAAGAAGGGGAAGGCTCCGGGTCCTGACGGGCTACCTCAAGAAGTCTATAAGGCTCTGGGTGATACATTAACCCCTATTCTGACAAGGTTATTTAATGACCTATTCATTGGAAGGTCCATAACGCCGGCTTCCTGGAACGAGGCCACTAAATCTTTATTCATGAAGCCAGGGAAAAACCCTAAAAAATGTGATTCATATCGGCCAATATCATTATTGAATAGCGACTATAAAATCTATGCTAAGATTTTGGCCGATAGGTTGAATGGGTTAATGGCTGGAATGGTACATGACGACCAGAAGGGTTTTATACGGGGCAGAACTTTAAAAGACTTAACATATACCCTGGTGGCCTCCATTGACCTAGCCACAACATATAAGCTCCCTCTGGCCGTGGTGGCCTTAGATGCCGCAAAGGCCTTTGACCGGGTTAATTGAACTTATTTAAAAGCTGTGGCAAAGTTTTCAAATTTGGGATCAAATTTCTGCAATGCTTTGGCGGACATTTATGAATCTCCAGTAGCCAGAGTCTTAGTTAACGGCTCTTTAACCGATCCAGTACGCATTACCAGAGGCACAAGGCAGGGTTGCCCGCTGTCACCCCTCCTTTTTAATCTCTACATAGAGCCATTAGCCAGGAAGATCAGGGAGGATCTGGCCATTTCTCCTTTTAAGTACAAGGATTGGAACAAAAAACTGGGTTTATATGCTGATGACATTCTCGTTTACACCACAAATTTGGTAGATACCTTAAGAGAGGATCATGACTCTGACGACTGATTTTGGGAAGGTCTCGGGTTATGAGATCAATAGGGACAAAACGGAGATTATGACCTGGAACCTAGAGGTGGAAGGGGTGGCCAAGAAAGAAGAAATGAGATACCTGGGAGTTATAATAACACAGGACATCAATAAAATCGCCAAGGTAAATTTCGAGAAGGTAAAAAAGGAGGTTTGCAGACTTTTAAAGATATGGTCCCACCTTCAGTTCTCTTTTGGGATGGGTGAACTTAATTAAAATGATAATCCTCCCGAAGTTCACCTTTCTTTTTGATACAATACCCTTGCCCCTCAGGAAGGAAGGGTTAAAGAACATGCAAAGCCAAATCAGTACCTTTATTTGGTCGAACAAAGGCCCTAGAATAGCATGGAAAAAACTAAGAAGGAAGGTAGAGAAGGGAGGCCTGGCTCTGCCGGACCTGCTCTACTACTCATGGGCTTTTCTTTTAAAGAATGGAAGAAGTTTGTTTGGCAGCCCAAGTACAACCAAGATGGGAGGCATGTGGGCCATGATGGCAAATTTAGAGCCAGGAGGCGAACAAGGTTTTCTGTTCAAATACGCGGACCCAAAGTACTTCAAAAAAGAAAGGCTGAAAATTCTAAAAGGTTTGGCAGAAATTTGGTATAAGATCAGGAAAATTGCAAAAATTCCTTACCATAGTTTGCTGGCTCCCATCTGGGACTCTCCAGGTTCCCCAGAGTGGACGAAGGACGCTCTAGCAAGACCACTATTAAATGCAGGCTTAGTCCGTTGGGAGCATATAATTACAGAAGGGGTGCTGATTTCATGGGAAGTGTGTAATCAACAAACAGATTATCAATTGTCCAGATTTAAATACCTGCAAATGAGAAGTTGGTACCAAGCCACGGGTACAATAATTGGGGAACAAAACGATCTGGAAACACGTTTGATGTCAGAGACCGTACTTAAGAAGGAGCTGGCGGCAATTTACTGGCTGCTGGTCGATTCGGAAGAAGGAGATTTTACTCTGCCAACAGAATTATGGGGAAGATACTTGCCGGAGGCATTTTTAGAACATCAATGGCAAGTATCTATGATCATGTTATTTAAAATAGTCAAGCCTGCATACCTTAGAAGGAATCACCTCTTTTCCATTCACAGAGCTTATTGGTCCCCCATAGACTGTCAAAGTTTGGGAGAGGAGGCGATGTCGCATGTCCAAAATGTGGTAGTATGAAAGAGGATGACGTTCACATGTTTGTGACATGCCCAGAACTTCAGGTCTTTTGGAGAGACGTGAGTAAGGCCCTGTCTGAATGTATGATAATCAACATCGAGGTAAGCATTATGCTTGTTATTTTTGGGCAGATTGATTCACGGGTGAAGACTACAAGGGACCAGGCAAGGCTGATTTTCTACAGTATACTATTGGCACGCAGAGAGATCTGTAAGCTATGGGTGTCTGTAATTCCTCCAAGAGTTGAAAACTGGGTTCTTTCTGTTAGATATATAGCTTCCCTAGACATGTTGGGTGTCAGCAATCATGATTTTTGGCTCCCGATACTTGATTGGTGTGAAAGATGAGTGTTAACAAGAAAAGGAAAACAAAGATGTGGGGTCCAATGATTAAGCCTGGACGCCTCTATTGGTATTTCTCTATGTTCCCTCTCGGTAGAGTGTGGTTGAGAAACGATCAGAGGCCGACTATGAAAGATGAAGATCTATTTCAAGGGCGGTACAGTTGGGATCTCCATATGTTTCTCTTGTGATCTCTCAGCACATGGAGTTTGGACTACTCCCATGCAACAGTGCAAGAGATAGAGAGTGCACTCTCTCCATTGAGGCAAATGAGGACAAAAAAAATAAAAAATGAAGTGCTTACCTTTCTTTTGTTTCCTCCTGGCATAAAGTGCAGGATGTGCTAGTGCATTCATATAGTATGTTCCAAAGCATACTACGTTTTGTTTCCAGAACGCACACAAAGTGCGCAGCCCGAGGTGGAAGGCACTCCGTCGTTGTTGGATCCTGCACTAGAAGATTATACATCCTGACAAGGTTAATATCCTCTCTCTCTCTCTTCCTGTTGTGATTGTGTGAGAGCATGCATATAGCATATTATTGAATTATAATCCCTGTTGTATGATTATAGGATCCTTTGTCCTAGTTCCTTCAGCCTGTACCTAACATCCCTTCATGCACTTCACTCTCTTATTTCATGTAGATATCGGGGATTAGGGACGGGTGGGGGCACACAGGATAAATGCTTCTCTGGTTTTTGACCCCGTTCTTCTATATTTCAAGGTGCAGCCACGTGTTTCTAGAAGGGAAACCCCATGTGAAACTTCCAGGACCTCCTTCCCCGTGTCCCAGCTTTCTTCCATGTTCAGTTATAACACACATGCAAGTGGGAGGAAAGGAACGGTAAAACTGGATCATATAGTCTCTGCGAGGCCGCACAGCAGGCAGAAGGTACGGGTTGCAGTGGTTTGACAGACATTTGCAGAATATTCTCTGCGCTAATTTTAGCCCAAAAGGGAGCACCTGGAACTAGTAGTGCTGACCCGCTACTGAGAATCAAAGGTACTGCCTGTGTGTTCGATGAATGGGTATGTGGAAGTAAGCATCCCGAAGGACCAGGGAGGTCAAACAATCCCCTTCCTGCATCGTCACGATGACTTTTTGCAGAGCAAGCATCCGAAATAACTGTTTCTTTAAAACCTTGCTCAGTTCTTTGCGATCCAGTATCTGCCTCCATTGACTGCTCTTCTTTTTTATCGAGAAGATCCTGGAATAGAAGACTCAATTCTTCTGTGATTTGGGGACAATTTCTTTGGATCCTTTGGAAAGAAGCATGGGAATTTCCATTTGCAGCTAATTAAAGAGAGAACAAGTTACTTACCTTTGGTAACACATTATCTGGTAGAGACAATATCTAGCTGCAGATTCCTTACCTTTGAACTTCCCAGGCATCAGACTGGACCCGAAAACTTTTGTGTCAGCAGTACCGCTGCGCGCCGTTTGGTTCCACGTGGCATCGGCGGCACCGGATGTGATGTTGCGGTCACCTACATAGGCGCCATCCGAAAGGCACTTACTTTTCATGACTTTCCATGCCATAAGCGCAGAGCCATGAAGTGAACTGACTAGTGTGTGTCCAAACTAGGGCCCTGAAAAGGGAGTAACCCTTGCCCTATAAATGTGTCCGCAGAGCGGGGAGGCATGGGTGGGTCTGTAAAGATAAGATAGGGAGGCTTGGATGATAAAGCCAGCAGCTCACTCACCATCCTGGCAGATGTTATTGCCACTAGAAAGGCTGTCTTGATGGTAAGCAGCCGGAAGGGACACTTGTGAAGCGGCTCAAAGGGAGCACACATGAGATAAGTGAGAACCAGGTTCAGATCCCACTGAGACGTTATGAAGGGTGAAGGTCCCTTTTAGGAACCTATTTACAACAGGGGACTTAAATAGAGAGGGTTGGTCAGGCAGTCGCAGAAAAGTATTGAACTCTCTCTGGCGCCTCCCACCACACTACCCTGCCTTAAAGATGCACCCTGCGGAAAGGGCCCTCCCGTAACCCCTCTGTCAAATGAAGCCTTTCTCCCTCTCCCCCACCCCCAACCAACGCAGCTCCCCCCATCATTAACACAGCTCTCCAACCTCAACTCCCTGCAATTGAAAAACAATGCAACCTGGTCTGAATTCAACCATGTCTATGAAGAAGTCCGGTATATACTTGCAAACATGAAGCCGACATCGCACATCTCAGACCCTCTCCTGGCGACACTTGTAAAAGAGCTCAGTCACATCATCTCTCCTATATGGACCGAAATCATGAACGCCTTCTTATCGAGTGGCTCCATGCCAGCTCCCCATAATCTCTGCCAAGTAACCCCTGATCAAAAAAACGGACACCAACCCGAACAACCTAAATAACTACAGACCTGTTAGACCTGGTACCATTGGCGTGAGTCTCCCTTCCATTTTTTTTCTGATTGCCTTCTCTGTTTTTTATATGTTTTGCTGGTTTAGATGCTTTGGGCACTGTGCCACTGCTATTTAGTGCCACAGTGCAAGTGCTCCCTATGGTAAATTGATGTATTGATTAGTGACTCCATGATTGGATCATTTGATTTACTTGTCAGACCCTAGTATAGTGCACCATGTGTGCCCAGGGCCTGTAAATCAAATGCTGCTGGTGGGCTTGCAGCACTGGTTGTGACACCCACAGAAGCAGCTTGTAAAGTGTGTCTCAGGCCTTCCATTGCAGAGCCTGTGTGCAGTCTGTGACTGCCATGTCGACTTGGCAAGTGCACCCACTTGCCAGTCCCTAAACCTTCCCTTTTCTGCTTATCAGTCACCCCTAAGGTAGGCCCACGGGCAGGGTGCATTGTATGTAAAGGTAGGACATGCCCTGGTGTGTGTAGCATGTCCTGATAGTGAATTACAGCCAATTTCGTTTTTCACTATTGCAAGGCTACCTGTCCCCATAGGCCAGAATGGGCAGTTTGATTATAACATCTTATAATCCTAACTGACCCAGGGAACATGGTAGAAAAACGAATTTAGTATGCCTGAACTCAGAATGATAAAATACATCTTTTAGTGAAGTTGGTTTTAACATTCTGTGTTTGAAAATACCACTTTTAGAAAGTAGGTATTTTCTTGCCTAACCATCCAGCCTGCCTCTGCTAGCTTGTGTATTGTATGTCTGGTTTTGTGAGTGGCAGGGCCTGGGGGGCTCCAGGAGACAGGGTGAGTCAGCATAGGGCTGAAAAGACCTATCTGCATGTAGAGTGGTGGGAGGAGTAGCACCTGGGTCTGAATAGGGCTGTGCCTGCCTTCCACAATGCTGGCTCCACCTCCTGTGGTGTAGCTGATGACCCTGGCCCACTCTGACAAAGGAAGAAGGTGTGCACTGGCAGAATGCACCCAGAACTGGTTTGGACTAGGTACAGGACCCTCTGCCTTCAGAGGACAAAGGAAATGCTGGTATAAATATTGGGGCCCTGACCCCAGAACTTTAGATCACTTCTGGAACAACAAGACGAACCTTTGCCAAGGAGAAGAACCAAGGAAGCTGCAGGAGTTTGGACTGCCCCTCTGCCAGTGTGCTGTTTGCTGGGTTGGCCTGCAGTGGTCTTCATTGCCAAGGAAAGGAGAAGGAACTTTTTTTTAAGAACTTTCATCATCTTGCAGAATATTCTCCAAGGGCTTGAACTAGAGCTTGCCTCCTGCTGAAGTCTCAGGGCTACAAGACTTCACCACCAGCTCCCTCCTGAATTCCCTTGCTGGGGATTCTGTCTGCAGAAGCCTGCGTGTCGCTGGGAGCTGGAAGCGCGACTCGACGAGAAGAAGTGTGTCGTTGTCACAGCTGTTGCCGTCGCATCGCCGGAGAAGTGTGTCGCCGCGGCAGAGGCCGCCGCTGCATCACCAGAGAAGCGTGCCTTCGTCGCAGCTGTCTGCCGTCGCATCACCGAAGAAGCGTGTCGCCATCGCAGCTGCCTGCCGTTGCATCACCGGAGAAGCGTGTCGCCACCGCAAGGGTCGCCGTCGCATCTCCGAAGAAGCGTGTCGCCGTCACAGCTGCCTGCGGTCGCATCAACGGAGAAGCGTGTTGCAGGGCCTGTCGCGGCTCCAAAGATACAGAGTTCGCCGCACGGCCGTCGGGTTGCACGCATCATCTTCACATCATCGCATCGCATGAAGAGCGCAATCGCATCGCACCGGATCGTCGCACCGCATCGAGGCGCCTGCTCGCCGCATCGCTCTCCCTGCGGACCCTTTGTTTGTTTTGCGTTACGCATCCCAGGTACTTTTGTGAGAAATGTGTCGCATTTACCATCAACTTGAACTAAGTTACTTCTACCATCTTTAAGTCATTTTGAGTACAGTATGGTGGATTTTTGTCGTTTGTGGTCTTGTGTTAAGTCTATATAAAGAATACTTATTTTTATAAAACCTGTGTGGTGTCCATCTGTAGTGTTTTCACTGTATTACTGTATGTGTTCACAAATGCTTAACACACTGCCTCTGAGATAAGCCTGTCTGCTCGTGCCAAGCTACCAAGGGGGTGAGCAGGGGTTATCCAGGAGTGTAACTCCCTTGCCCTGACTTAGAAGCAAGGGTCCCTATTTGGACAAAGGCGTATACCATTGCCAACTAGAGACCCCCAGTTCTAACATTGGTGGTCAGCGGTGGGATTCTGGACTTGCATTTGTGACTCATATACAGTGATTAGTGTACACTACTAGTGAGTGCAGACCAAACGGTGCTGGCATGCTTTGATCCGGGGGCCACACAATTGAACTGCGGAGTGGTAACATTTCTCATTCTGGCTGAACAAAAAATGCCACAAGCTTCCGACTGCAGAGGCAGTCAGGCTTGCAGCTGAAGACGCACAGGAAGTCCATTGCATAGTGTGGATAGGCAAAGAACTCAGCATTAGGCCCTCTTGCCGAGACTCCTATTTTTAAACGACAACATCACGTTTGTAACTTCATCAAAACAAAGAACCGGATTCCAGGAAACTCTCAAAGGAAAATCGTCATGCACATAACATCAATAAAATAACATCTCAAATAGTTCTAAAACCCACACGTGGCATTTTGACAAATAAACCCAATCTAAATAATAGCTGAAGCCTTATTGACTCCATAGTACATCATGTCGGGGATGCAATCTGAGAGACCTTCTCTCTTCTCGCTTCTTCCTTCTCCCTTTCTCTTTTCTCTCTTCTCCCTTTCTCTATTTTTCTTGAACTGTGAGCACCTGGCAAACGACCTGGCATCAGGCTGAATGGGAAGATGCCAGTTCTCAAATGAAAATGCTGCTCTTTTTAAAATAACTTCGCTGCAACAACAAAATGTGTCACAATGAGTCCTATTCTGGCTGCTGCATGCCTGTTAGGTTTTACTTTCAAACATGTATACATTGCACTGTACTTTATTGCGTGTATCAAGCTGAGTGCGAAGAAACTGACTCGTAATCTGACAATGCCGCTTCTTTTTTAAGTACACCGTAGCAATAAGAAAAGAGCGTTTTAAGATGTACCAAATTTTATTCGCTCGACACCTGCCAGGTGCTATCACCAGACATGTATGCGCTGCACTGCACTTCACTGTGTATATTATTGGTTTTATCGGTGTGTATCAATGGTTTTATTGATTGTTTTAATGCATTGCAATGGTATTTAGTAACTATGCAAATAAATAAACTGAAACTGAAAACATAGTATCCCACCGCTGCCACCAATGTAGGAAGCTGGCTCTGTATATGATATTGGCACTAGGTGGTAATACCGTGCACAGAGTCCAGGGGTTCCACAAAAGTGTACAGGGCTCAATGCAAAGCCCAAAGTGCTCTATCAGTGGTAGTGGGGTGAGCAGCCTTAGGCCTAGCACAGAGGAGTGTAAGACATTTATTGCACAACAGTGATCAATAATGGACACACGACTCAAGAAGGAGATCCAGACCGATTTTAGAAACATATACTTTGTTTATATTTTATTTTAAGACCAGTGTCTTCGTAAGAAGTTAAATACGTTTTTAATTCAAAATACTTTTCACTTTGAAAAATCGACACTTAGAAAGTTTTCAACACAGTCCAATATTATCCTATGGGGAAAACAATATCGCGGTTAAACAGGTAAGTACTGCACTTACTATCCCAGTCTTTTGAGCCAAAAGTCAGCAGGGGCCAGGGGTCAGGTGAGTACCAACACTGCAACACCAGCGGCACAGGGGCGGCCAGGTGCAGCGGTCAAAATCGAAGTTTGGTCCAATGCTTTCCAATGGAGACAGGGGGTGACTGGAGCCACACTGATTGCAGGTAAGTAGATTAGTTGAAGGGGTCAAGTTTTCGGGGTTAGGTTAAGCACCGGGGGAGCCACACAGCAACACCAAACATACACCACCAGCGGCACAGTGGCGGCCAGGTGCAGGTTGCAACTTCGACGTCGGGCACACAGTGCTTTTCAGTGGGGCTGAAGGCGTGGCACCGGAGGTTGCAGAAGGAAGACCAATGACAACAGAGGTAAGTAGAGATGTAGGGGGTAATAAGAGCACCGTCAGTTCAGCTCATCAAGGCCCAGGGGCTTCGAGTGCAGGGGTGTCCTTTGACGTCAGAGTTTTCTTACCCGAGCCGGTTGTGGTCAGGGGTAGCCTCTGGATTCACACTGCAGGCACCGTCGTGGAAGGCAGGAGAGGTCAGCCAACACGAGGTCAGGATCGCCGGGGAGACTTCACTGCACAGGGAAGCCACTCAGACTCGGGCTGTGGGCGTCGGGTGGAGAGTGGGCAGGAGACACGGATCCGCAGGGATCCGGAGTCCTTGGAGTAGTTTTCTTCAGGACAGGTCCGCTGTCCACGGTAGATTGGAGTCTTTTCTGAAGGCAGGAGTCCTCCGAAAGGCTTCATAGGTTGCTGGCTGCAAGACAGGTCGCAAGTTCTCAGAAGCTGGAGACAGGCCCGGTAGAGCTGGGGCCAAGGCAGTTGTCATCTTCAGTCTTCTCTGTAGGGTCATCTTTAATCTTAGGTCATCGTATAGGTCATCGCATATCTAGTTTCCATCTTCTTAGGTCATCGCACATCTAATTTAGGAGGCGTATTAGGGTAGTAGCAGATAGGGCCAATGGGCACTTTACCTGGGATGACTACACGCGCTTCTAAGTACCGGGGGAGAGAGCCAGCAGCAGGAGCCATAACGGACTCCATTTCCCAGGCTCCCCTACATCGCTGACACGCTATTGTGCGCCCGGAGGCGCATTTAATGGAAGGAGGGCTCCTGCTGCACGGGACACGCTTCTAAGTACCGGGTGAGAGAGCCAGCAGCAAGAGTCTTAACGGACTCCATTTCCTAGGCTCCCCTACATAGCTGACATGCCATCGTGCGCCCGGAGGCGCATATAACGGACGGAGGGCTCCCGCTGCGTGGGACGCATTTCTAAGTACCGGGAGAGAGAGCCAGCAGCAGGAGCCATAACGGACTCCATTTCCCAGGCTCCCCAACATCGCTGACACGTCATCGTGGGCCCGGAGGCGCATTTAACGGACGGAGAGCTCCCGCTGCGTGGGACGCGCACGGGCCAAGGGCAGGCCCGTCACTGACCGGAGATGGCCGGCCTCACCCTCTAACATCTGGCATCCGGAATCTTCAGCTGCTTGTGGCCCTATACGCCCTCCAATATAAGCCAAGATTATATCGCAGTGTGTGCCCAGGGACTGTGGTTGGGAGCACTCCATCTTGGAAGGAACTGGCGGACGTTAAGGACCTTCTCCCATTGAGACGAGTGAGTCCCACTCCTTTTATTCCTTTCATCCTGTTCTTGTGCTGTTGTGCGTGCAGACTGGGTTAACCCTCATTATGGGCAAAAGGAAAGCTGGCGACCTAATTAGAGCTGAAACTAGTGCCAAGAAACCCTGGAAACCGGGCCATAAAAAGTAAATGGTCGACTTGCGCCCTAATACCGATACGTTGGCTGACATTGATTTATTAATTGAAGAAGTCGAATCTCTATTAAACCCAGCAGACTCTGATAAAAGAAAGGGTGATGCTTCAAGGGTTCCGGACATGTTTAAAAATGTTAAAGCTAAAAAACTGCAGAAAGCAGTCACTAGACGGCAAACAAGCCCTGCTGCCTCAGACCATCAGTGTGCAATATCGGAATCCGCTGAGGATATAATCCCTTTATTGCCCAAATCTAAACTTAAGACTAGGGAAGAAGGTCCTACGATACCGACTACTAAAACCCCTTGTTCACTGTTTCCCGAGGTTATCATCGCCCTGAGCATTCCCTGCCACAACCGATTTGCAGCCCTTCAAACTCCTGGGGATGCCGAGTGGCCAAACTTACCCCAGTCGCAACCTAAAAACAGCCATGACGATCCAATGGGAAATGGATGCCAATCAGGTCTGGTGACACCTACTGAGTCCGCGTCTTTGTCAATATTAGCACTAAAATTGGATCACCCTGGTAGTTTGATTGTTTCCCTGGTGGACCAAGTCTCTTTCCTACAGCAAAGAAGTTTGTTGTGTTGCTGTAACAAAGATCCAACTCAAACTTTCTCAAACCCCCAAGTGATCCAAATCTGTTCGAAAGTGCCAGTAGACACAAATAGATTGGATCAGACTCAAAATTCTGCTGCCACCTCAAGTTCTATAAAGCCGCCAGATATTCCTCGATTCACAAGTGTTTCTTCTGCAAATTACCCAGTACGGTCTGTAAGGCATCATAATCAAACAGCCATCAACAGTACGACCACAAGAGCAGTGGATGGTGACGTGCACAAGAGAGCAAGGGCTGGTACTAATGTAAACCTTCTTCCCCACTGGGGTGCTTTATACGAACCTACTTCTCTTCTCCAACAAGACTATTCATTAATAACTTCAAATGATTGCATTCGAAGAAACAAATCAAGACTTTAATAATTCAATCTATATAACGCAAATGCCTAAACTTAAGTCTGGAGCCTATGAAGATACTGATGGGTTAATCAACAAAGTAATATTCTGGCTTAGGGTAAAACGCAAGTGCCTCTCTGTAATTAGATCAGATATTTTGAGTGCTAGACGGTGCCCTTCAGACACCCCAGCCATCGATTGCATCCAGGTTATTTTATGTGATAGCCAGTTAGCTGAGAATCTTAGTAATTCTGAAATTCGGACTTGCCACCTTATGAGAAATGATGCGATGGGGATTAGATTAAAGCTGTTTCTTCCAACTAATAGATCTTTGAGAAGCTCTATAGCGCAATCTAATAACTCATCCTCACAAGCTAGTAACCCAGCTACTACTTCAAACCTGAATGCAGTCGATTGACTGAGTGTAACGCACGCACAGAGTAATTGTGTTTTATCTAGTATAGAAATGTTTGGTACGATATCTGACTTTACTAATGAGGCCATCGATTTCGCTGACAACAGGAGGAGAGTCGCAGGGATGCTGAGGATGACAAACTGTGTGTCTCCTAATAGAAATAGTGGGGAAATTTTACCTGATGCTCCTACCCACCTGAGTAGGTCAGCCGGAAATCTGGATAGTGACAACATGGAGGGTGGGAGTAGGCCAGGTGCTATAACTACTATACCTCTGGGTGTTAGTTTATGTTCTTTGCATGCAGCGGGTCTCGCAGGTACCCAGACACAAGCTGGTATTAACCAGATATCCTGGCACCTGGCAGGTATTGCTTCTAAGCTGGATGATCCTGAGTGGCTATTGTACACCGGAGAGCATGATATTTGTTGATGGGTTTACAAGTTATAGTGTTGAAGCTAAACCCCCCAACCATTATGGGAGGGCAATTGGAGGACTCCTGATTCTTGTTAAGAATAATGTATTTAAGTCATGCACGTTGTTGCAGATATCATGCTTAGACTTAATGGGGATCACTGTCTTGCTACCATGTCTTGACACTCTTAAATTTATATGTAAGATCAACTGCGGCTAGTACTGAATACCCCATCTTGTCTACCCTTGAAAAAGTGTTGGACTCTCTTCATTCGAACACAAAAGTCATACTGGCCTGCGACTTCAATCCATCTTATGAACCATCATATATTAATTATAATTATATATTCATATATTAATGAAGTCACAGAAGATGAAGATGAACAGTGGGGTATTAGAGCACTAACGGGGAAGCCCCGAGTAAATTTCACGGCAACTGGTCGTAAACTAGGCTCCATAGTAGTGGGCAGAGGGTTGAGGGCATGTAACGGTCGCACTAGATCCGACCCTGATCGAGCCCCCAACTTCAGAAAAGGTAATTATGCGACTGTTATTGATTTTGTTATTTTGGATGTGAGACTCTGGCCACTTTTGAATGATATGAAAGTAGATGAGCGAACTGACAGTGACCACGATTCCCTGGTGGTTTCATTGGGTGGAGTCCTATTGACAAGAGTATCTAATACATGCTACACAGAGGTACCCGATCCTGTACTTTCTAACTGTAGGCGCTATGTCTCCTGGCCCAAAATTATGACGAATCAAACACTGCTGTCACAGATATATGGGCTGTATGTCAACTCACTGGATAATTATGAAGGTGTGAATGAGCAAGAAGTCCCAATTTTGAGTGTACACAATCTACTCTTTAAAGAGTTTCATCAGGTCTTTTATAAAGACATGGCCAGCAAGAAACCAGTTTTGGGGAAAAAAACTACCTGGTTTGACTCCTCTTGTAAGCAAGCGAAACATCTATTAAGGTGTGCTGTCCGGGAAGGCGATAGGGACCAACTAGCCTTAGCAAGGCGCACGTATGAAGCCTCCATAAAAGTGGCAAAAAAGCGATGGGATGATAGAATCTGGGAGGATATGCTACGCGCGGTAAACACAAATGATAACAGCTTATTCTGGCGCACAGTGTCACAAACCAGAGTGGAGAACATTAAGAACCACCAACATTTTATATCAGCTGACAGGTGGGTGTCCCATTTCTCTGATCTTTATGAGCCTAAGGAAGACATCCCACTGGGCTCCTATAGTATCACAGTGCCATCTAGGGGCTCGACCTGCCGTGATACCTTACAACTTGATGGCCCGGCTGTTAATTTCAGCCTGGAAGACACCACGAATGCCATCTCGGCGCTAAAAACAGCTAAGGCACCGGGACCCGATTAAAATCCATGGGGAACTCTATAAATTGGAACCCTAGATTTGGTCACTTTACTTTAATCTCCTTTCCAATGCTATAGCAAGAGGGGGGGAGATACCTGACACTTTGAAAGGGGCCGAGATTGTCACCATATATAAGAAGGGCGATGCATGTGTGCCATTGAATTACAGGCCAATTAGCCTGATCGACAATGCCCAGAAGATTTTCGCTAAACAAATCCTTGATAAATTACATCACTGGATAGATACAAATAATATTATGTCAGATCTCCAAGCTGGGTTTCGCTCTAAGATGAGCACTGTAGATCACATTTTCAGATTTAGCACACTACACTGGAAATACACTCTACTACAACAGCAGAATCTTTATGTGGCATTTGTTGATCTTAGAGCCGCCTTTGATCTCATCCCCCGTACAAATCTGTGGTCTGTTTTAAATGAGATGGGGGTCCCAGGGAATTTAATCCATCTTATGTTCCAGCTACATAGTAATAACTTTGCCCAGGTACGCTGTGGGCACGCAGGAGAGCTAACCGAGGGTATCCCCATACAGCGGGGTGTAGGCCAGGGGTGCGTCCTTGCTCCCACGCTCTTTACCCTCTACATAAACAATGTGGTTGATGTCTTGAAAAACTGTAGAAATGACTCCTCTTAAAAGAATCGGTACCTTATTACCGTTTTGTAATTTGCAGACGACTCCCTTCTCATTTCTAAGACCCCAGTGGGTCTTCAGCTCCTTGTCGATAAATTTACTGATTTTTGTGCGGCAAGGGGCTTGGAGCTCAATGCCAACAAAACCAAGTACATGGTATTTGGTAAGGGAGCAGCCAAAAATTCAACCCTACGGGCCGGGGGAGAAGCACTTGAGAGGGTCAGGAGCTTTGATTACTTGGGAGTTAAGGTAATGGGGAGTATGAAGTGGAATGACCAGCTAAAGAAAAGTTCACTACGACTAGAGCACAGAGCAAATGCTATCAGTAGGCTGCATAGGCAAACAAGCTCTCGTGCAGTATCGCCAGCCCTGGAAGTCTATCGCGGCAAAGCCCAATGGGCAGCCCGATATGGAGCCGAGACCTGGGGATGCACTGATGTTTCTCAACTCACTGCTGCAGAAAATAGATTTGCCAGAAGGCTGGTCTCTGTCCCCAGTAGTTCACCATTAATTCCCTTGTTTTGTGATTTAGGGCTCAAAAGAATTGCTGATCTGGCCTCCCTTAGACCACTTGTCTACTGGATTCGATTATGGGTCACCCCTGAACTGAAGGAATTTAGGGATTGCCTTGTTGAATTGTTTTGTATAAGGGGTGCCAAATCAATACTTTGGGTCAAGTTTGTCTCAGATTGGTTTAATAAGTTGGGATTGACAAGGCTATGGACTAATCCAGAAAGAATGTGTAAGACCGATCTCAACTTTTTAAAATCTAGTTATTGGACCTATATCCGAGATATTCATTTAGGTAACAATTCAATTCGCAAACTAACAAACAGATTTTTAGATATTAAGCCGTTTTCTCGTTACGAGGAATTCTTAGATTTCATCTCCTCCCCTCTAGCCAAGAGTCTTTATATCCGTTTCCGACTTGGCACTCTGCCCCTGAGATCAGTAACAAGTCAATGGAGCAAGGCCCTCGGTATTAGCACTTTTCCGGCATGCGGCTTGGCAGATGAAGATGAGGCACACATATTATTCTTCTGCCCGAGTTACCATGGCCCGCGCCGGAAATGGATCATTCACGCATGTAAAAATCTGAAATTAACAAAATATATAGTGGCCCTTAGAATACTAAGGAGTGACACAACTCCAGTAATAGCCATTGCTACGAGCACATTTTTACAGGTGGTTTGGCATAAACGTGGTAGACTACTGACTGTGCCCCCAAGCGACTTGGCCAATCTTTTTTAATGTCTGTTTTATTCTATCAATATTGATTTTACATATATAGCTGAAGATAGTTTTTAAGTTCTTTTATGTATTTATTGCTCAATTTGCACACAGCTCTGCTTAATTTCTGCCGCCCTTTTTTGCTAATGAAAATGGAATTTTGAATAGTGATGTTTTTCTTTTAATGAATTGTGTTGTGATATGTTTTAATGGTTTTATGGTATATCTCTTGTTATGTTATCGCATGTGTGCACTTTGATGGTACTTGGTTACCGAATAAAGTTCATTACTACTATTACACCCTCTATTATGCCACACTCGGGAGGGGGGCATAGACCGAGGCCTGATTGGAAGCGTCTTCCCATCTTCAAGATGGCGGAGACTGAAAGTTGTGCCTCACCTCGCCTCCCCCACCTTAGGGGTGGGGTTGGCAGAGGTGGGCACACCTCCTATTCTTTTGAATTTTTCCTTCCGGTTTTAGCGCCGAAAGTGGGGATGTAAACCAGGGGCTGCCATCTGCTGCTAACAGCAGAGGCTGGGGGTCGCATTACAAAGGTGGCAGGCCTATGAAGCTTCCCTCTTCAAGCAGTGGCCCCCCCTGGGGGAGGAGGTATGCCACCTCTGCCCAGGATGTGCATTGTTTCTTGTCCCAGAGAGCAGGGGCTCTTCACCCAGGGGTCCAGAAACATGTCTGTGTGCGGCAGGCTGCCTAAAGCCAGTCAGAGACCACACCACCGCCTGAGCTTCTATCAACCCTCCAGAAACCTGCGCACCGCCTCCCTCTCCTACACCCCCCGCGTCCACCGAAGCAACAGGGGGTGACGTTCCTTCTCCTAACTCACCGCGAAGTCCTGGAACAATCTCCCCCTCCGGATCTCACCCTCTCTTAAGGAATTCAGAGCGGGACTCGACCTGACTGTTCAACTGATTCCACCTTAGCAGCTTGGCTCTTAGCGCCTGGATGCCCTTGCAGATGAATAGCAGCGCTTTACAAATCTTGTTTGATTGAATGATTGACAGACAGCAGCTGCAGTGCTGATTTTGCAGAAGCATGCTCTTGTTTATGGGGTTAATCTTCTATCATGGTCCTCCTGTTACTCGTCCCCTGGTCCTGGTTATCCTAGCCTTGATCATCCTCGTAATCCTCTAACCTCTGGCCCAGATCACGCTCCTGATTCTCCTGAACCTCCTTCTGTTCCTTCTCTTCCTGGTTTTCCTCCTCCTCCTTGGGAAGTTTGTTTGCCTCTTTATGGTCCGATACTGCCTCATCCTCTGATGATTCCCTTTCCTTGCCCCTCTTGGTCCTACGCCTCCAGCTCCTCCTCATCCTAGTCCTCTTGCTGAACCGAAGCCTGTCACTGAGGTGTGAGGGCTGTCACGGGGTGTAAGGCCTGTCTAGGCTGTCTCTTGTGTGGAATGCCTTGCCACAGCCTGTCACTGAGGTGTGAGGGCTGTCCATATTCTGCCTCTTCTGTCTCTCTGTAGGCTGCGACTAGGGCAGGAAGGTCTGTCCATAGCCTGTCACTGAGGTGTGAGGACTGTCCATAGCCTGTCACTGAGGTGTGAGGCCTGTCCATAGCCTGTCACTGAGGTGTGAGGTCTGTCCATAGCCTGTCACTGAGGTGTGAGGGCTGTCCATAGCCTGTCACTGAGGTGTGAGGGCTGTCCATAGCCTGTCACTGAGGTGTGAGGGCTGTCCATAGCCCGTCACTGATGTATGAGGGCTGTCCATAGCCTGTCACTGAGGTGTGAGGGCTGTCCAAAGCCTGTTACTGAGGTGTGAAGTCTGTCCTTAGCCTGTCAGTAAGGTGTGAGGGCTGTCCATAGCCTGTCACTGAGGTGTAAGTCCTGTCCAAAGCCTGTCACTGAGGTGTAAGTCCTGTCCATAGCCTGTCACTGAGGTGTAAGTCCTGTCCATAGCCTGTCACTGAGGTGTGAGGGCTGTCCATAGCCTGTCACTGAGGTGTGAGGGCTGTCCATAGTCTGTCACTGAGGTGTGAGGGCTGTCCATAGTCTGTCACTGCGGTGTGAGGGCTGTCCATAGCCTGTCATTAAGGTGTGAGGGCTGTCCATAGCCTGTCACTGAGGTGTGAGGGCTGTTCATAGCCTGTCACTGAGGTGTGAGGGCTGTCCATAGCCTGTCACTGAGGTGTGAGGTCTGTCCATAGCCTGTCACTAAGGTGTGAGGGCTGTCCATAGCCTGACACTGAGGTGTGAGGGCTGTTCATAGCCTGTCACTGAGGTGTGAGGGCTGTCCATAGCTGTCACTGAGGTGTGAGGTCTGTCCATAGCCTGTCACTGAGGTGTGAGGGCTGTTCATAGCCTGTCACTGAGGTGTGAGGGCTGTTCATAGCCTGTGACTGAGGTGTGAGGGCTGTCCATAGCCTGTCACTGAGGTGTGAGGTCTGTCCATAGCCTGTCACTAAGGTGTGAGGGCTGTCCATAGCCTTTCACTGAGGTGTGAGGGCTGTTCATAGCCTGTCACTGAGGTGTGAGGGCTGTCCATAGCCTGTCACTGAGGTGTGAGGTCTGTCCATAGCCTGTCACTGAGGTGTGAGCGCTGTTCATAGCCTGTCACTGAGGTGTGAGGGCTGTCCATAGCCTGTCACTGAGGTGTGAGGTCTGTCCATAGCCTGTCACTGAGGTGTGAGAGCTGTCCATAGCCTGTCACTGAGGTGTAAGTCCTGTCCATAGCCTGTCACTGAGGTGTGAGTGCTGTCCATAGCCTGTCACTGAGGTGCGAGGGCTGTCCATAGCCTGTCACTGAGGTGTGAGGGCTGTCCATAGCCTGTCACTGAGGTGTGAGGTCTGTCCATAGCCTGTCACTAAGGTGTGAGGGCTGTCCATAGCCTGTCACTGAGGTGTGAGGGCTGTCCATAGCCTGTCACTGAGGTGTGAGGTCTGTTCATAGCCTGTCACTGAGGTGTGAGGTCTGTCCATAGCCTGTCACTGAGGTGTGAGGTCTGTCCATAGCCTGTCACTGATGTATGAGGGCTGTCCATAGCCTGTCACTGAGGTGTGAGGGCTTTTCATAGCCTGTCACTGAGGTGTGAGGTCTGTCCATAGCCTGTCACTGAGGTGTGAGGGCTGACCATAGCCTGTCACTGAGGTGTGAGGGCTGTCCATAGCCTGTCACTGAGGTGTGAGGGCTGTCCATAGCCTGTCACTGAGGTGTGAGGACTGTCCATTGCCTGTCACTGAGGTGTGAGGGCTGTCCATAGCCTGTCACTGAGGTGTGAGGGCTGTCCATAGCCTGTCACTGAGGTGTGAGGGCTGTCCATAGCCTGTCACTGATGTATGAGGGCTGTCCATAGCCTGTCACTGAGGTGTGAGGGCTGTCCAAAGCCTGTTACTGAGGTGTGAAGTCTGTCCTTAGCCTGTCAGTAAGGTGTGAGGGCTGTCCATAGCCTGTCACTGAGGTGTAAGTCCTGTCCAAAGCCTGTCACTGAGGTGTAAGTCCTGTCCATAGCCTGTCACTGAGGTGTAAGTCCTGTCCATAGCCTGTCACTGAGGTGTGAGGGCTGTCCATAGCCTGTCACTGAGGTGTGAGGGCTGTCCATAGTCTGTTACTGAGGTGTGAGGGCTGTCCATAGTCTGTCACTGCGGTGTGAGGGCTGTCCATAGCCTGTCACTAAGGTGTGAGGGCTGTCCATAGCCTGTCACTGAGGTGTGAGGGCTGTTCATAGCCTGTCACTGAGGTGTGAGGGCTGTCCATAGCCTGTCACTGAGGTGTGAGGTCTGTCCATAGCCTGTCACTAAGGTGTGAGGGCTGTCCATAGCCTGTCACTGAGGTGTGAGGGCTGTTCATAGCCTGTCACTGAGGTGTGAGGGCTGTCCATAGCCTGTCACTGAGGTGTGAGGTCTGTCCATAGCCTGTCACTGAGGTGTGAGGGCTGTTCATAGCCTGTCACTGAGGTGTGAGGGCTGTTCATAGCCTGTCACTGAGGTGTGAGGGCTGTCCATAGCCTGTCACTGAGGTGTGAGGTCTGTCCATAGCCTGTCACTAAGGTGTGAGGGCTGTCCATAGCCTTTCACTGAGGTGTGAGGGCTGTCCATAGCCTGTCACTGAGGTGTGAGGTCTGTCCATAGCCTGTCACTGAGGTGTGAGGGCTGTTCATAGCCTGTCACTGAGGTGTGAGGGCTGTCCATAGCCTGTCACTGAGGTGTGAGGTCTGTCCATATTTTGTCTCTTCTGTCTGTCTGTAGGCTGCGACTAGGGCAGGAAGGTCTGTCCATAGCCTGTCACTGAGGTGTGAGGACTGTCCATAGCCTGTCACTGAGGTGTGAGGCCTGTCCATAGCCTGTCACTGAGGTGTGAGGTCTGTCCATAGCCTGTCACTGAGGTGTGAGGCCTGTCCATAGCCTGTCACTGAGGTGTGAGTGCTGTCCATAGCCTGTCACTGAGGTGTGAGGACTGTCCATAGCCTGTCACTGAGGTGTGAGGACTGTCCATAGCCTGTCACTGAGGTGTGAGGTCTGTCCATAGCCTGTCACTGAGGTGTGAGGTCTGTCCATAGCCTGTCACTAAGGTGTGAGGGCTGTCCATAGCCTGTCACTGAGGTGTAAGTCCTGTCCATAGCCTGTCACTGAGGTGTGAGGGCTGTCCATAGCCTGTCACTGAGGTGTGAGGACTGTCCATAGCCTGTCACTGAGGTGTGAGGTCTGTCCATAGCCTGTCACTAAGGTGTGAGGGCTGTCCATAGCCTGTCACTGAGGTGTGAGGTCTGTCCATAGCCTGTCACTAAGGTGTGAGGGCTGTCCATAGCCTGTCACTGAGGTGTGAGGGCTGTCCATAGCCTGTCACTGAGGTGTAAGTCCTGTCCATAGCCTGTCACTGAGGTGTGAGTGCTGTCCATAGCCTGTCACTGAGGTGTGAGGGCTGTCCATAGCCTGTCACTGAGGTGTAAGTCCTGTCCAAAGCCTGTTACTGAGGTGTGAAGTCTGTCAGTAAGGTGTGAGGGCTGTCCATAGCCTGTCACTGAGGTGTGAGGTCTGTCCATAGCCTGTCACTGAGGTGTAAGTCCTGTCCATAGCCTGTCACTGAGGTGTAAGTCCTGTCCATAGCCTGTCACTGAGGTGTAAGTCCTGTCCATAGCCTGTCACTGAGGTGTGAGGGCTGTCCATAGCCTGTCACTGAGGTGTGAGGGCTGTCCATAGCCTGTCACTGAGGTGTGAGGGCTGTCCATAGCCTGTCACTGAGGTGTGAGGGCTGTCCATAGCCTGTCACTGAGGTGTGAGGGCTGTCCATAGCCTGTCACTGATGTATGAGGGCTGTCCATAGCCTGTCACTGAGGTGTGAGGGCTGTCCAAAGTCTGTTACTGAGGTGTGAAGTCTGTCCTTAGCCTGTCAGTAAGGTGTGAGGGCTGTCCATAGCCTGTCACTGAGGTGTACGTCCTGTCCAAAGCCTGTCACTGAGGTGTAAGTCCTGTCCATAGCCTGTCACTGAGGTGTAAGTCCTGTCCATAGCCTGTCACTGAGGTGTGAGGGCTGTCCATAGCCTGTCACTGAGGTGTGAGGGCTGTCCATAGTCTGTCACTGAGGTGTGAGGGCTGTCCATAGCCTTTCACTAAGGTGTGAGGGCTGTCCATAGCCTGTCACTGAGGTGTGAGGGCTGTTCATAGCCTGTCACTGAGGTGTGAGGGCTGTCCATAGCCTGTCACTGAGGTGTGAGGTCTGTCCATAGCCTGTCACTAAGGTGTGAGGGCTGTCCATAGCCTGTCACTGAGGTGTGAGGGCTGTTCATAGCCTGTCACTGAGGTGTGAGGGCTGTCCAGAGCCTGTCACTGAGGTGTGAGGGCTGTCCATAGCCTGTCACTGAGGTGTGAGGGCTGTCCATAGCCTGTCACTGAGGTGTGAGGGCTGTCCATAGCCTGTCACTGAGGTGTGAGGGCTGTCCATAGCCTGTCACTGAGGTGTGAGGGCTGTCCATAGCCTGTCACTGAGGTGTGAGGGCTGTCCATAGCCTGTCACTGAGGTGTGAGGGCTGTTCATAGCCTGTCACTGAGGTGTGAGGGCTGTCCATAGCCTGTCACTGAGGTGTGAGGTCTGTCCATAGCCTGTCACTGAGGTGTGAGGGCTGTCCATAGCCTGTCACTGAGGTGTGAGGGCTGTTCATAGCCTGTCACTGAGGTGTGAGGGCTGTCCATAGCCTGTCACTGAGGTGTGAGGTCTGTCCATAGCCTGTCACTGAGGTGTGAGGGCTGTCCATAGCCTGTCACTGAGGTGTGAGGGCTGTCCATAGCCTGTCACTGAGGTGTGAGGGCTGTCCATAGCCTGTCACTGAGGTGTGAGGTCTGTCCATAGCCTGTCACTGAGGTGTGAGGGCTGTCCATAGCCTGTCACTGAGGTGTGAGGTCTGTCCATAGCCTGTCACTGAGGTGTGAGGTCTGTCCATAGCCTGTCACTGAGGTGTGAGGGCTGTCCATAGCCTGTCACTGAGGTGTGAGGGCTGTCCATAGCCTGTCACTGAGGTGTGAGGGCTGTCCATAGCCTGTCACTGAGGTGTGAGGGCTGTCCATAGCCTGTCACTGAGGTGTGAGGTCTGTCCATAGCCTGTCACTAAGGTGTGAGGGCTGTCCATAGCCTGTCACTGAGGTGTGAGGACTGTCCATAGCCTGTCACTGAGGTGTGAGGGCTGTCCATAGCCTGTCACTGAGGTGTGAGGGCTGTCCATAGCCTGTCACTGAGGTGTGAGGGCTGTCCATAGCCTGTCACTGATGTATGAGGGCTGTCCATAGCCTGTCACTGAGGTGTGAGGGCTGTCCAAAGCCTGTTACTGAGGTGTGAAGTCTGTCCTTAGCCTGTCAGTAAGGTGTGAGGGCTGTCCATAGCCTGTCACTGAGGTGTGAGGGCTGTCCAAAGCCTGTCACTGAGGTGTAAGTCCTGTCCATAGCCTGTCACTGAGGTGTAAGTCCTGTCCATAGCCTGTCACTGAGGTGTGAGGGCTGTCCATAGTCTGTCACTGAGGTGTGAGGGCTGTCCATAGTCTGTCACTGAGGTGTGAGGGCTGTCCATAGCCTGTCACTAAGGTGTGAGGGCTGTCCATAGCCTGTCACTGAGGTGTGAGGGCTGTTCATAGCCTGTCACTGAGGTGTGAGGGCTGTCCATAGCCTGTCACTGAGGTGTGAGGTCTGTCCATAGCCTGTCACTAAGGTGTGAGGGCTGTCCATAGCCTGTCACTGAGGTGTGAGGGCTGTCCATAGCCTGTCACTGAGGTGTGAGGGCTGTCCATAGCCTGTCACTGAGGTGTGAGGGCTGTCCATAGCCTGTCACTGAGGTGTGAGGGCTGTCCATAGCCTGTCACTGAGGTGTGAGGGCTGTCCATAGCCTGTCACTGAGGTGTGAGGGCTGTCCATAGCCTGTCACTGAGGTGTGAGGTCTGTCCATAGCCTGTCACTGAGGTGTGAGGGCTGTCCATAGCCTGTCACTGAGGTGTGAGGGCTGTCCATAGCCTGTCACTGAGGTGTGAGGGCTGTCCATAGCCTGTCACTGAGGTGTGAGGGCTGTCCATAGCCTGTCACTGAGGTGTGAGGGCTGTCCATAGCCTGTCACTGAGGTGTGAGGTCTGTCCATAGCCTGTCACTGAGGTGTGAGGGCTCTCCAAAGCCTGTCACTGAGGTGTAAGTCCTGTCCATAGCCTGTCACTGAGGTGTGAGGTGCTGTCCATAGCCTGTCACTGAGGTGTGAGGGCTGTCCATAGCCTGTCACTGAGGTGTGAGGGCTGTCCATAGCCTGTCACTGAGGTGTGAGGGCTGTCCATAGCCTGTCACTGAGGTGTGAGGGCTGTCCATAGCCTGTCACTGAGGTGTGAGGGCTGTCCATAGCCTGTCACTGAGGTGTGAGGTCTGTCCATAGCCTGTCACTGAGGTGTGAGGTCTGTCCATAGCCTGTCACTGAGGTGTGAGGTCTGTCCATAGCCTGTCACTGAGGTGTGAGGGCTGTCCATAGCCTGTCACTGAGGTGTGAGGGCTGTCCATAGCCTGTCACTGAGGTGTGAGGTCTGTCCATAGCCTGTCACTGAGGTGTGAGGGCTGTCCATAGCCTGTCACTGAGGTGTGAGGTCTGTCCATAGCCTGTCACTGAGGTGTGAGGGCTGTCCATAGCCTGTCACTGAGGTGTGAGGGCTGTCCATAGCCTGTCACTGAGGTGTGAGGGCTGTCCATAGCCTGTCACTGAGGTGTGAGGGCTGTCCATAGCCTGTCACTGATGTATGAGGGCTGTCCATAGCCTGTCACTGAGGTGTGAGGGCTGTCCAAAGCCTGTTACTGAGGTGTGAAGTCTGTCCTTAGCCTGTCAGTAAGGTGTGAGGGCTGTCCATAGCCTGTCACTGAGGTGTGAGGTGCTGTCCAAAGCCTGTCACTGAGGTGTAAGTCCTGTCCATAGCCTGTCACTGAGGTGTAAGTCCTGTCCATAGCCTGTCACTGAGGTGTGAGGGCTGTCCATAGCCTGTCACTGAGGTGTGAGGGCTGTCCATAGCCTGTCACTGAGGTGTGAGGGCTGTCCATAGCCTGTCACTGAGGTGTGAGGGCTGTCCATAGCCTGTCACTGAGGTGTGAGGGCTGTCCATAGCCTGTCACTGAGGTGTGAGGGCTGTCCATAGCCTGTCACTGAGGTGTGAGGGCTGTCCATAGCCTGTCACTGAGGTGTGAGGGCTGTCCATAGCCTGTCACTGAGGTGTGAGGGCTGTCCATAGCCTGTCACTGAGGTGTGAGGTCTGTCCATAGCCTGTCACTGAGGTGTGAGGGCTGTCCATAGCCTGTCACTGAGGTGTGAGGGCTGTCCATAGCCTGTCACTGAGGTGTGAGGGCTGTCCATAGCCTGTCACTGAGGTGTGAGGGCTGTCCATAGCCTGTCACTGAGGTGTGAGGGCTGTCCATAGCCTGTCACTGAGGTGTGAGGGCTGTCCATAGCCTGTCACTGAGGTGTGAGGGCTGTCCATAGCCTGTCACTGAGGTGTGAGGGCTGTCCATAGCCTGTCACTGAGGTGTGAGGGCTGTCCATAGCCTGTCACTGAGGTGTGAGGGCTGTCCATAGCCTGTCACTGAGGTGTGAGGGCTGTCCATAGCCTGTCACTGAGGTGTGAGGGCTGTCCATAGCCTGTCACTGAGGTGTGAGGGCTGTCCATAGCCTGTCACTGAGGTGTGAGGGCTGTCCATAGCCTGTCACTGAGGTGTGAGGGCTGTCCATAGCCTGTCACTGAGGTGTGAGGGCTGTCCATAGCCTGTCACTGAGGTGTGAGGCCTGTCCATAGCCTGTCACTGAGGTGTGAGGGCTGTCCATAGCCTGTCACTGAGGTGTGAGGGCTGTCCATAGCCTGTCACTGAGGTGTGAGGGCTGTCCATAGCCTGTCACTGAGGTGTGAGGTCTGTCCATAGCCTGTCACTAAGGTGTGAGGGCTGTCCATAGCCTGTCACTGAGGTGTGAGGGCTGTCCATAGCCTGTCACTGAGGTGTGAGGGCTGTCCATAGCCTGTCACTGAGGTGTGAGGGCTGTCCATAGCCTGTCACTGAGGTGTGAGGGCTGTCCATAGCCTGTCACTGAGGTGTGAGGGCTGTCCATAGCCTGTCACTGAGGTGTGAGGGCTGTCCATAGCCTGTCACTGAGGTGTGAGGGCTGTCCATAGCCTGTCACTGAGGTGTGAGGGCTGTCCAAAGCCTGTTACTGAGGTGTGAAGTCTGTCCTTAGCCTGTCAGTAAGGTGTGAGGGCTGTCCATAGCCTGTCACTGAGGTGTGAGGGCTGTCCAAAGCCTGTCACTGAGGTGTAAGTCCTGTCCATAGCCTGTCACTGAGGTGTGAGGACTGTCCATAGCCTGTCACTGAGGTGTGAGGTCTGTCCATAGCCTGTCACTGAGGTGTGAGGGCTGTCCATAGCCTGTCACTGAGGTGTGAGGTCTGTCCATAGCCTGTCACTAAGGTGTGAGGGCTGTCCATAGCCTGTCACTGAGGTGTGAGGGCTGTCCATAGCCTGTCACTGAGGTGTGAAGTCCTGTCCATAGCCTGTCACTGAGGTGTGAGTGCTGTCCATAGCCTGTCACTGAGGTGTGAGGGCTGTCCATAGCCTGTCACTGAGGTGTGAGGGCTGTCCAAAGCCTGTCACTGAGGTGTGAGGTCTGTCCATAGCCTGTCACTGAGGTGTGAGGGCTGTCCATAGCCTGTCACTGAGGTGTGAGGGCTGTCCATAGCCTGTCACTGAGGTGTGAGGTCTGTCCATAGCCTGTCACTGAGGTGTGAGGGCTGTCCATAGCCTGTCACTGAGGTGTGAGGTCTGTCCATAGCCTGTCACTGAGGTGTGAGGGCTGTCCATAGCCTGTCACTGAGGTGTGAGGGCTGTCCATAGCCTGTCACTGAGGTGTGAGGCCTGTCCATAGCCTGTCACTGAGGTGTGAGGGCTGTCCATAGCCTGTCACTGAGGTGTGAGGGCTGTCCATAGCCTGTCACTGAGGTGTGAGGCCTGTCCAAAGCCTGTTACTGAGGTGTGAAGTCTGTCCTTAGCCTGTCAGTAAGGTGTGAGGGCTGTCCATAGCCTGTCACTGAGGTGTGAGGTCTGTCCATAGCCTGTCACTGAGGTGTTAGTCCTGTCCATAGCCTGTCACTGAGGTGTGAGGGCTGTCCATAGCCTGTCACTGAGGTGTGAGGGCTGTCCATAGCCTGTCACTGAGGTGTGAGGGCTGTCCATAGCCTGTCACTGAGGTGTGAGGGCTGTCCATAGCCTGTCACTGAGGTGTGAGGGCTGTCCATAGCCTGTCACTGAGGTGTGAGGGCTGTCCATAGCCTGTCACTGAGGTGTGAGGGCTGTCCATAGCCTGTCACTGAGGTGTGAGGGCTGTCCAAAGCCTGTTACTGAGGTGTGAAGTCTGTCCTTAGCCTGTCAGTAAGGTGTGAGGGCTGTCCATAGCCTGTCACTGAGGTGTGAGGTGCTGTCCAAAGCCTGTCACTGAGGTGTAAGTCCTGTCCATAGCCTGTCACTGAGGTGTGAGGGCTGTCCATAGCCTGTCACTGAGGTGTGAGGGCTGTCCATAGCCTGTCACTGAGGTGTGAGGGCTGTCCATAGCCTGTCACTGAGGTGTGAGGGCTGTCCATAGCCTGTCACTGAGGTGTGAGGGCTGTCCATAGCCTGTCACTGAGGTGTGAGGGCTGTCCATAGCCTGTCACTGAGGTGTGAGGTGCTGTCCATAGCCTGTCACTGAGGTGTGAGGGCTGTCCATAGCCTGTCACTGAGGTGTGAGGGCTGTCCATAGCCTGTCACTGAGGTGTGAGGGCTGTCCATAGCCTGTCACTGAGGTGTGAGGGCTGTCCATAGCCTGTCACTGAGGTGTGAGGGCTGTCCATAGCCTGTCACTGAGGTGTGAGGGCTGTCCATAGCCTGTCACTGAGGTGTGAGGGCTGTCCATAGCCTGTCACTGAGGTGTGAGGGCTGTCCATAGCCTGTCACTGAGGTGTGAGGGCTGTCCATAGCCTGTCACTGAGGTGTGAGGGCTGTCCATAGCCTGTCACTGAGGTGTGAGGGCTGTCCATAGCCTGTCACTGAGGTGTGAGGTGCTGTCCATAGCCTGTCACTGAGGTGTGAGGGCTGTCCATAGCCTGTCACTGAGGTGTGAGGGCTGTCC
Source organism: Calotriton arnoldi (assembly GCA_963921515.1). Taxonomy (NCBI): domain Eukaryota; kingdom Metazoa; phylum Chordata; class Amphibia; order Caudata; family Salamandridae; genus Calotriton; species Calotriton arnoldi. Next base: position 164,901 of record CAWUFW010015439.1, on the reverse strand, counting down.
ATAGCCTGTCACTGAGGTGTGAGGGCTGTCCATAGCCTGTCACTGAGGTGTGAGGGCTGTCCATAGCCTGTCACTGAGGTGTGAGGTCTGTCCATAGCCTGTCACTGAGGTGTGAGGGCTGTCCATAGCCTGTCACTGAGGTGTGAGGTCTGTCCATAGCCTGTCACTGAGGTGTGAGGGCTGTCCATAGCCTGTCACTGAGGTGTGAGGGCTGTCCATAGCCTGTCACTGAGGTGTGAGGGCTGTCCATAGCCTGTCACTGAGGTGTGAGGGCTGTCCATAGCCTGTCACTGATGTATGAGGGCTGTCCATAGCCTGTCACTGAGGTGTGAGGGCTGTCCAAAGCCTGTTACTGAGGTGTGAAGTCTGTCCTTAGCCTGTCAGTAAGGTGTGAGGGCTGTCCATAGCCTGTCACTGAGGTGTGAGGGCTCTCCAAAGCCTGTCACTGAGGTGTAAGTCCTGTCCATAGCCTGTCACTGAGGTGTGAGGGCTGTCCATAGCCTGTCACTGAGGTGTGAGGTCTGTCCATAGCCTGTCACTGAGGTGTGAGGGCTGTCCATAGCCTGTCACTGAGGTGTGAGGTCTGTCCATAGCCTGTCACTAAGGTGTGAGGGCTGTCCATAGCCTGTCACTGAGGTGTGAGGGCTGTCCATAGCCTGTCACTGAGGTGTAAGTCCTGTCCATAGCCTGTCACTGAGGTGTGAGTGCTGTCCATAGCCTGTCACTGAGGTGTGAGGGCTGTCCATAGCCTGTCACTGAGGTGTGAGGGCTGTCCAAAGCCTGTTACTGAGGTGTGAAGTCTGTCCTTAGCCTGTCAGTAAGGTGTGAGGGCTGTCCATAGCCTGTCACTGAGGTGTGAGGGCTCTCCAAAGCCTGTCACTGAGGTGTAAGTCCTGTCCATAGCCTGTCACTGAGGTGTGAGGACTGTCCATAGCCTGTCACTGAGGTGTGAGGTCTGTCCATAGCCTGTCACTAAGGTGTGAGGGCTGTCCATAGCCTGTCACTGAGGTGTGAGGTCTGTCCATAGCCTGTCACTAAGGTGTGAGTGCTGTCCATAGCCTGTCACTGAGGTGTGAGGGCTGTCCATAGCCTGTCACTGAGGTGTAAGTCCTGTCCATAGCCTGTCACTGAGGTGTGAGTGCTGTCCATAGCCTGTCACTGAGGTGTGAGGGCTGTCCATAGCCTGTCACTGAGGTGTAAGTCCTGTCCAAAGCCTGTTACTGAGGTGTGAAGTCTGTCAGTAAGGTGTGAGGGCTGTCCATAGCCTGTCACTGAGGTGTGAGGTCTGTCCATAGCCTGTCACTGAGGTGTAAGTCCTGTCCATAGCCTGTCACTGAGGTGTAAGTCCTGTCCATAGCCTGTCACTGAGGTGTGAGTCCTGTCCATAGCCTGTCACTGAGGTGTGAGGGCTGTCCATAGCCTGTCACTGAGGTGTGAGGGCTGTCCATAGCCTGTCACTGAGGTGTGAGGGCTGTCCATAGCCTGTCACTGAGGTGTGAGGGCTGTCCATAGCCTGTCACTGAGGTGTGAGGGCTGTCCATAGCCTGTCACTGATGTATGAGGGCTGTCCATAGCCTGTCACTGAGGTGTGAGGGCTGTCCAAAGCCTGTTACTGAGGTGTGAAGTCTGTCCTTAGCCTGTCAGTAAGGTGTGAGGGCTGTCCATAGCCTGTCACTGAGGTGTGAGGTCCTGTCCAAAGCCTGTCACTGAGGTGTAAGTCCTGTCCATAGCCTGTCACTGAGGTGTGAGTGCTGTCCATAGCCTGTCACTGAGGTGTGAGGGCTGTCCATAGCCTGTCACTGAGGTGTGAGGGCTGTCCATAGCCTGTCACTGAGGTGTGAGGTCTGTCCATAGCCTGTCACTAAGGTGTGAGGGCTGTCCATAGCCTGTCACTGAGGTGTGAGGGCTGTCCATAGCCTGTCACTGAGGTGTGAGGTCTGTTCATAGCCTGTCACTGAGGTGTGAGGTCTGTCCATAGCCTGTCACTGAGGTGTGAGGGCTGTCCATAGCCTGTCACTGAGGTGTGAGGTCTGTCCATAGCCTGTCACTGAGGTGTGAGGGCTGTCCATAGCCTGTCACTGAGGTGTGAGGTCTGTCCATAGCCTGTCACTAAGGTGTGAGGGCTGTCCATAGCCTGTCACTGAGGTGTGAGGGCTGTCCATAGCCTGTCACTGAGGTGTGAGGGCTGTCCATAGCCTGTCACTGAGGTGTGAGGGCTGTCCATAGCCTGTCACTGATGTATGAGGGCTGTCCATAGCCTGTCACTGAGGTGTGAGGGCTGTCCAAAGCCTGTTACTGAGGTGTGAAGTCTGTCCTTAGCCTGTCAGTAAGGTGTGAGGGCTGTCCATAGCCTGTCACTGAGGTGTGAGGGCTGTCCAAAGCCTGTCACTGAGGCGTAAGTCCTGTCCATAGCCTGTCACTGAGGTGTAAGTCCTGTCCATAGCCTGTCACTGAGGTGTGAGGGCTGTCCATAGCCTGTCACTGAGGTGTGAGGGCTGTCCATAGTCTGTCACTGAGGTGTGAGGGCTGTCCATAGCCTGTCACTAAGGTGTGAGGGCTGTCCATAGCCTGTCACTGAGGTGTGAGGGCTGTCCATAGCCTGTCACTGAGGTGTGAGAGCTGTCCATAGCCTGTCACTAAGGTGTGAGGGCTGTCCATAGTCTGTCAGTTGTGAGGCCTGTCCATATTTTGTCTCTTCTGTCTGTCTGTAGGCTGCGACTAGGGCAGGAAGGTCTGTCCATAGCCTGTCACTGAGGTGTGAGGACTGTCCACAGCCTGTCACTGAGGTGTGAGGCCTGTCCATAGCCTGTCACTGAGGTGTGAGGTCTGTCCATAGCCTGTCACTGAGGTGTGAGGCCTGTCCATAGCCTGTCACTGAGGTGTGAGTGCTGTCCATAGCCTGTCACTGAGGTGTGAGGACTGTCCATAGCCTGTCACTGAGGTGTGAGGACTGTCCATAGCCTGTCACTGAGGTGTGAGGTCTGTCCATAGCCTGTCACTGAGGTGTGAGGTCTGTCCATAGCCTGTCACTAAGGTGTGAGGGCTGTCCATAGCCTGTCACTGAGGTGTAAGTCCTGTCCATAGCCTGTCACTGAGGTGTGAGGGCTGTCCATAGCCTGTCACTGAGGTGTGAGGACTGTCCATAGCCTGTCACTGAGGTGTGAGGTCTGTCCATAGCCTGTCACTGAGGTGTGAGGGCTGTCCATAGCCTGTCACTGAGGTGTGAGGTCTGTCCATAGCCTGTCACTAAGGTGTGAGGGCTGTCCATAGCCTGTCACTGAGGTGTGAGGGCTGTCCATAGCCTGTCACTGAGGTGTAAGTCCTGTCCATAGCCTGTCACTGAGGTGTGAGTGCTGTCCATAGCCTGTCACTGAGGTGTGAGGGCTGTCCATAGCCTGTCACTGAGGTGTAAGTCCTGTCCAAAGCCTGTTACTGAGGTGTGAAGTCTGTCAGTAAGGTGTGAGGGCTGTCCATAGCCTGTCACTGAGGTGTGAGGTCTGTCCATAACCTGTCAATGAGGTGTAAGTCCTGTCCATAGCCTGTCACTGAGGTGTAAGTCCTGTCCATAGCCTGTCACTGAGGTGTGAGGGCTGTCCATAGCCTGTCACTGAGGTGTGAGGGCTGTCCATAGCCTGTCACTGAGGTGTGAGGGCTGTCCATAGCCTGTCACTGAGGTGTGAGGGCTGTCCATAGCCTGTCACTGATGTATGAGGGCTGTCCATAGCCTGTCACTGAGGTGTGAGGGCTGTCCAAAGCCTGTTACTGAGGTGTGAAGTCTGTCCTTAGCCTGTCAGTAAGGTGTGAGGGCTGTCCATAGCCTGTCACTGAGGTTCTACGTCCTGTCCAAAGCCTGTCACTGAGGTGTAAGTCCTGTCCATAGCCTGTCACTGAGGTGTAAGTCCTGTCCATAGCCTGTCACTGAGGTGTGAGGGCTGTCCATAGCCTGTCACTGAGGTGTGAGGGCTGTCCATAGTCTGTCACTGAGGTGTGAGGGCTGTCCATAGCCTTTCACTAAGGTGTGAGGGCTGTCCATAGCCTGTCACTGAGGTGTGAGGGCTGTTCATAGCCTGTCACTGAGGTGTGAGGGCTGTCCATAGCCTGTCACTGAGGTGTGAGGTCTGTCCATAGCCTGTCACTAAGGTGTGAGGGCTGTCCATAGCCTGTCACTGAGGTGTGAGGGCTGTTCATAGCCTGTCACTGAGGTGTGAGGGCTGTCCAGAGCCTGTCACTGAGGTGTGAGGGCTGTCCATAGCCTGTCACTGAGGTGTGAGGGCTGTCCGTAGCCTGTCACTGAGGTGTGAGGGCTGTCCATAGCCTGTCACTGAGGTGTGAGGGCTGTTCATAGCCTGTCACTGAGGTGTGAGGGCTGTCCATAGCCTGTCACTGCGGTGTGAGGTCTGTCCATAGCCTGTCACTGAGGTGTGAGGGCTGTTCATAGCCTGTCACTGAGGTGTGAGGTCTGTCCATAGCCTGTCACTGAGGTGTGAGGGCTGTCCATAGCCTGTCACTGAGGTGTAAGTCCTGTCCATAGCCTGTCACTGAGGTGTGAGTGCTGTCCATAGCCTGTCACTGATTTGTGAGGGGTGTCCATAGCCTGTCACTGAGGTGTGAGGGCTGTCCATAGCCTGTCACTGAGGTGTGAGGTCTGTCCATAGCCTGTCACTAAGGTGTGAGGGCTGTCCATAGCCTGTCACTGAGGTGTGAGGTCTGTCCATAGCCTGTCACTGAGGTGTGTGGGCTGTCCATAGCCTGTCACTGAGGTGTGAGGTCTGTCCATAGCCTGTCACTAAGGTGTGAGGGCTGTCCATAGCCTGTCACTGAGGTGTGAGGGCTGTCCATAGCCTGTCACTGAGGTGTGAGGGCTGTCCATAGCCTGTCACTGAGGTGTGAGGGCTGTCCATAGCCTGTCACTGATGTATGAGGGCTGTCCATAGCCTGTCACTGAGGTGTGAGGGCTGTCCAAAGCCTGTTACTGAGGTGTGAAGTCTGTCCTTAGCCTGTCAGTAAGGTGTGAGGGCTGTCCATAGCCTGTCACTGAGGTGTGAGGGCTCTCCAAAGCCTGTCACTGAGGTGTAAGTCCTGTCCATAGCCTGTCACTGAGGTGTGAGGACTGTCCATAGCCTGTCACTGAGGTGTGAGGTCTGTCCATAGCCTGTCACTAAGGTGTGAGGGCTGTCCATAGCCTGTCACTGAGGTGTGAGGTCTGTCCATAGCCTGTCACTAAGGTGTGAGGGCTGTCCATAGCCTGTCACTGAGGTGTGAGGGCTGTCCATAGCCTGTCACTGAGGTGTAAGTCCTGTCCATAGCCTGTCACTGAGGTGTGAGTGCTGTCCATAGCCTGTCACTGAGGTGTGAGGGCTGTCCATAGCCTGTCACTGAGGTGTGAGGGCTGTCCAAAGCCTGTTACTGAGGTGTGAAGTCTGTCCTTAGCCTGTCAGTAAGGTGTGAGGGCTGTCCATAGCCTGTCACTGAGGTGTGAGGGCTCTCCAAAGCCTGTCACTGAGGTGTAAGTCCTGTCCATAGCCTGTCACTGAGGTGTGAGGACTGTCCATAGCCTGTCACTGAGGTGTGAGGTCTGTCCATAGCCTGTCACTAAGGTGTGAGGGCTGTCCATAGCCTGTCACTGAGGTGTGAGGTCTGTCCATAGCCTGTCACTAAGGTGTGAGTGCTGTCCATAGCCTGTCACTGAGGTGTGAGGGCTGTCCATAGCCTGTCACTGAGGTGTGAGTGCTGTCCATAGCCTGTCACTGAGGTGTGAGTGCTGTCCATAGCCTGTCACTGAGGTGTGAGGGCTGTCCATAGCCTGTCACTGAGGTGTAAGTCCTGTCCAAAGCCTGTTACTGAGGTGTGAAGTCTGTCAGTAAGGTGTGAGGGCTGTCCATAGCCTGTCACTGAGGTGTGAGGTCTGTCCATAGCCTGTCACTGAGGTGTAAGTCCTGTCCATAGCCTGTCACTGAGGTGTAAGTCCTGTCCATAGCCTGTCACTGAGGTGTAAGTCCTGTCCATAGCCTGTCACTGAGGTGTGAGGGCTGTCCATAGCCTGTCACTGAGGTGTGAGGGCTGTCCATAGCCTGTCACTGAGGTGTGAGGGCTGTCCATAGCCTGTCACTGAGGTGTGAGGGCTGTCCATAGCCTGTCACTGAGGTGTGAGGGCTGTCCATAGCCTGTCACTGATGTATGAGGGCTGTCCATAGCCTGTCACTGAGGTGTGAGGGCTGTCCAAAGCCTGTTACTGAGGTGTGAAGTCTGTCCTTAGCCTGTCAGTAAGGTGTGAGGGCTGTCCATAGCCTGTCACTGAGGTGTACGTCCTGTCCAAAGCCTGTCACTGAGGTGTAAGTCCTGTCCATAGCCTGTCACTGAGGTGTGAGTGCTGTCCATAGCCTGTCACTGAGGTGTGAGGGCTGTCCATAGCCTGTCACTGAGGTGTGAGGGCTGTCCATAGCCTGTCACTGAGGTGTGAGGTCTGTCCATAGCCTGTCACTAAGGTGTGAGGGCTGTCCATAGCCTGTCACTGAGGTGTGAGGGCTGTCCATAGCCTGTCACTGAGGTGTGAGGTCTGTTCATAGCCTGTCACTGAGGTGTGAGGTCTGTCCATAGCCTGTCACTGAGGTGTGAGGTCTGTCCATAGCCTGTCACTGATGTATGAGGGCTGTCCATAGCCTGTCACTGAGGTGTGAGGGCTGTTCATAGGCTGTCACTGAGGTGTGAGGTCTGTCCATAGCCTGTCACTGAGGTGTGAGGGCTGTCCATAGCCTGTCACTGAGGTGTGAGGTCTGTCCATAGCCTGTCACTAAGGTGTGAGGGCTGTCCATAGCCTGTCACTGAGGTGTGAGGGCTGTCCATAGCCTGTCACTGAGGTGGGAGGGCTGTCCATAGCCTGTCACTGAGGTGTGAGGGCTGTCCATAGCCTGTCACTGATGTATGAGGGCTGTCCATAGCCTGTCACTGAGGTGTGAGGGCTGTCCAAAGCCTGTTACTGAGGTGTGAAGTCTGTCCTTAGCCTGTCAGTAAGGTGTGAGGGCTGTCCATAGCCTGTCACTGAGGTGTGAGGGCTGTCCAAAGCCTGTCACTGAGGCGTACGTCCTGTCCATAGCCTGTCACTGAGGTGTAAGTCCTGTCCATAGCCTGTCACTGAGGTGTGAGGCCTGTCCATAGCCTGTCACTGAGGTGTGAGGCCTGTCCATAGCCTGTCACTGAGGTGTGAGTGCTGTCCATAGCCTGTCACTGAGGTGTGAGGACTGTCCATAGCCTGTCACTGAGGTGTGAGGACTGTCCATAGCCTGTCACTGAGGTGTGAGGTCTGTCCATAGCCTGTCACTGAGGTGTGAGGTCTGTCCATAGCCTGTCACTAAGGTGTGAGGGCTGTCCATAGCCTGTCACTGAGGTGTAAGTCCTGTCCATAGCCTGTCACTGAGGTGTGAGGGCTGTCCATAGCCTGTCACTGAGGTGTGAGGACTGTCCATAGCCTGTCACTGAGGTGTGAGGTCTGTCCATAGCCTGTCACTAAGGTGTGAGGGCTGTCCATAGCCTGTCACTGAGGTGTGAGGTCTGTCCATAGCCTGTCACTAAGGTGTGAGGGCTGTCCATAGCCTGTCACTGAGGTTTGAGGGCTGTCCATAGCCTGTCACTGAGGTGTAAGTCCTGTCCATAGCCTGTCACTGAGGTGTGAGTGCTGTCCATAGCCTGTCACTGAGGTGTGAGGGCTGTCCATAGCCTGTCACTGAGGTGTAAGTCCTGTCCAAAGCCTGTTACTGAGGTGTGAAGTCTGTCAGTAAGGTGTGAGGGCTGTCCATAGCCTGTCACTGAGGTGTGAGGTCTGTCCATAGCCTGTCAATGAGGTGTAAGTCCTGTCCATAGCCTGTCACTGAGGTGTAAGTCCTGTCCATAGCCTGTCACTGAGGTGTGAGGGCTGTCCATAGCCTGTCACTGAGGTGTGAGGGCTGTCCATAGCCTGTCACTGAGGTGTGAGGGCTGTCCATAGCCTGTCACTGAGGTGTGAGGGCTGTCCATAGCCTGTCACTGATGTATGAGGGCTGTCCATAGCCTGTCACTGAGGTGTGAGGGCTGTCCAAAGCCTGTTACTGAGGTGTGAAGTCTGTCCTTAGCCTGTCAGTAAGGTGTGAGGGCTGTCCATAGCCTGTCACTGAGGTTCTACGTCCTGTCCAAAGCCTGTCACTGAGGTGTAAGTCCTGTCCATAGCCTGTCACTGAGGTGTAAGTCCTGTCCATAGCCTGTCACTGAGGTGTGAGGGCTGTCCATAGCCTGTCACTGAGGTGTGAGGGCTGTCCATAGTCTGTCACTGAGGTGTGAGGGCTGTCCATAGCCTTTCACTAAGGTGTGAGGGCTGTCCATAGCCTGTCACTGAGGTGTGAGGGCTGTTCATAGCCTGTCACTGAGGTGTGAGGGCTGTTCATAGCCTGTCACTGAGGTGTGAGGGCTGTCCATAGCCTGTCACTGAGGTGTGAGGTCTGTCCATAGCCTGTCACTAAGGTGTGAGGGCTGTCCATAGCCTGTCACTGAGGTGTGAGGGCTGTTCATAGCCTGTCACTGAGGTGTGAGGGCTGTCCAGAGCCTGTCACTGAGGTGTGAGGGCTGTCCATAGCCTGTCACTGAGGTGTGAGGGCTGTCCATAGCCTGTCACTGAGGTGTGAGGGCTGTCCATAGCCTGTCACTGAGGTGTGAGGGCTGTCCATAGCCTGTCACTGAGGTGTGAGGGCTGTCCATAGCCTGTCACTGAGGTGTGAGGTCTGTCCATAGCCTGTCACTGAGGTGTGAGGGCTGTCCATAGCCTGTCACTGAGGTGTGAGGTCTGTCCATAGCCTGTCACTGAGGTGTGAGGGCTGTCCATAGCCTGTCACTGAGGTGTGAGGCCTGTCCATAGCCTGTCACTGAGGTGTGAGGGCTGTCCATAGCCTGTCACTGAGGTGTGAGGGCTGTCCATAGCCTGTCACTGAGGTGTGAGGGCTGTCCATAGCCTGTCACTGAGGTGTGAGGTCTGTCCATAGCCTGTCACTAAGGTGTGAGGGCTGTCCATAGCCTGTCACTGAGGTGTGAGGTGGCTGTCCATAGGCGGCTGTCCACTGAGGTGTGAGGGCTGTCCATAGCCTGTCACTGAGGTGTGAGGGCTGTCCATAGCCTGTCACTGATGTGTGAGGGCTGTCCATAGCCTGTCACTGAGGTGTGAGGGCTGTCCAAAGCCTGTTACTGAGGTGTGAAGTCTGTCCTTAGCCTGTCAGTAAGGTGTGAGGGCTGTCCATAGCCTGTCACTGAGGTGTGAGGGCTCTCCAAAGCCTGTCACTGAGGTGTAAGTCCTGTCCATAGCCTGTCACTGAGGTGTGAGGACTGTTCATAGCCTGTCACTGAGGTGTGAGGTCTGTCCATAGCCTGTCACTAAGGTGTGAGGGCTGTCCATAGCCTGTCACTGAGGTGTGAGGTCTGTCCATAGCCTGTCACTAAGGTGTGAGGGCTGTCCATAGCCTGTCACTGAGGTGTGAGGGCTGTCCATAGCCTGTCACTGAGGTGTAAGTCCTGTCCATAGCCTGTCACTGAGGTGTGAGGGCTGTCCATAGCCTGTCACTGAGGTGTAAGTCCTGTCCAAAGCCTGTTACTGAGGTGTGAAGTCTGTCAGTAAGGTGTGAGGGCTGTCCATAGCCTGTCACTGAGGTGTGAGGTCTGTCCATAGCCTGTCACTGAGGTGTAAGTCCTGTCCATTGCCTGTCACTGAGGTGTAAGTCCTGTCCATAGCCTGTCACTGAGGTGTGAGGGCTGTCCATAGCCTGTCACTGAGGTGTGAGGGCTGTCCATAGCCTGTCACTGAGGTGTGAGGGCTGTCCATAGCCTGTCACTGAGGTGTGAGGGCTGTCCATAGCCTGTCACTGAGGTGTGAGGGCTGTCCATAGCCTGTCACTGATGTATGAGGGCTGTCCATAGCCTGTCACTGAGGTGTGAGGGCTGTCCAAAGCCTGTTACTGAGGTGTGAAGTCTGTCCTTAGCCTGTCAGTAAGGTGTGAGGGGCTGTCCATAGCCTGTCACTGAGGTTCTACGTCCTGTCCAAAGCCTGTCACTGAGGTGTAAGTCCTGTCCATAGCCTGTCACTGAGGTGTAAGTCCTGTCCATAGCCTGTCACTGAGGTGTGAGGGCTGTCCATAGCCTGTCACTGAGGTGTGAGGGCTGTCCATAGTCTGTCACTGAGGTGTGAGGGCTGTCCATAGCCTTTCACTAAGGTGTGAGGGCTGTCCATAGCCTGTCACTGAGGTGTGAGGGCTGTTCATAGCCTGTCACTGAGGTGTGAGGGCTGTTCATAGCCTGTCACTGAGGTGTGAGGGCTGTCCATAGCCTGTCACTGCGGTGTGAGGTCTGTCCATAGCCTGTCACTGAGGTGTGAGGGCTGTTCATAGCCTGTCACTGAGGTGTGAGGTCTGTCCATAGCCTGTCACTGAGGTGTGAGGGCTGTCCATAGCCTGTCACTGAGGTGTGAGTGCTGTCCATAGCCTGTCACTGATTTGTGAGGGCTGTCCATAGCCTGTCACTGAGGTGTGAGGTCTGTCCATAGCCTGTCACTAAGGTGCGAGGGCTGTCCATAGCCTGTCACTGAGGTGTGAGGGCTGTTCATAGCCTGTCACTGAGGTGTGAGGGCTGTCCAGAGCCTGTCACTGAGGTGTGAGGGCTGTCCATAGCCTGTCACTGAGGTGTGAGGGCTGTCCATAGCCTGTCACTGAGGTGTGAGGTCTGTCCATAGCCTGTCACTGAGGTGTGAGGGCTGTCCATAGCCTGTCACTGAGGTGTGAGGGCTGTTCATAGCCTGTCACTGAGGTGTGAGGGCTGTCCATAGCCTGTCACTGCGGTGTGAGGTCTGTCCATAGCCTGTCACTGAGGTGTGAGGGCTGTTCATAGCCTGTCACAGGTGTGAGGTCTGTCCATAGCCTGTCACTGAGGTGTGAGGGCTGTCCATAGCCTGTCACTGAGGTGTAAGTCCTGTCCATAGCCTGTCACTGAGGTGTGAGTGCTGTCCATAGCCTGTCACTGATTTGTGAGGGGTGTCCATAGCCTGTCACTGAGGTGTGAGGGCTGTCCATAGCCTGTCACTGAGGTGTGAGGTCTGTCCATAGCCTGTCACTAAGGTGTGAGGGCTGTCCATAGCCTGTCACTGAGGTGTGAGGTCTGTCCATAGCCTGTCACTGAGGTGTGTGGGCTGTCCATAGCCTGTCACTGAGGTGTGAGGTCTGTCCATAGCCTGTCACTAAGGTGTGAGGGCTGTCCATAGCCTGTCACTAAGGTGTGAGGGCTGTCCATAGCCTGTCACTGAGGTGTGAGGGCTGTCAATAGCCTGTCACTGAGGTGTGAGGGCTGTCCATAGCCTGTCACTGAGGTGTGAGGGCTGTCCATAGCCTGTCACTGATGTATGAGGGCTGTCCATAGCCTGTCACTGAGGTGTGAGGGCTGTCCAAAGCCTGTTACTGAGGTGTGAAGTCTGTCCTTAGCCTGTCAGTAAGGTGTGAGGGCTGTCCATAGCCTGTCACTGAGGTGTGAGGGCTCTCCAAAGCCTGTCACTGAGGTGTAAGTCCTGTCCATAGCCTGTCACTGAGGTGTGAGGACTGTCCATAGCCTGTCACTGAGGTGTGAGGTCTGTCCATAGCCTGTCACTAAGGTGTGAGGGCTGTCCATAGCCTGTCACTGAGGTGTGAGGTCTGTCCATAGCCTGTCACTAAGGTGTGAGGGCTGTCCATAGCCTGTCACTGAGGTGTGAGGGCTGTCCATAGCCTGTCACTGAGGTGTAAGTCCTGTCCATAGCCTGTCACTGAGGTGTGAGTGCTGTCCATAGCCTGTCACTGAGGTGTGAGGGCTGTCCATAGTCTGTCACTGAGGTGTGAGGGCTGTCCAAAGCCTGTTACTGAGGTGTGAAGTCTGTCCTTAGCCTGTCAGTAAGGTGTGAGGGCTGTCCATAGCCTGTCACTGAGGTGTGAGGGCTCTCCAAAGCCTGTCACTGAGGTGTTAGTCCTGTCCATAGCCTGTCACTGAGGTGTGAGGACTGTCCATAGCCTGTCACTGAGGTGTGAGGTCTGTCCATAGCCTGTCACTAAGGTGTGAGGGCTGTCCCTAGCCTGTCACTGAGGTGTGAGGTCTGTCCATAGCCTGTCACTAAGGTGTGAGGGCTGTCCATAGCCTGTCACTGAGGTGTGAGGGCTGTCCATAGCCTGTCACTGAGGTGTAAGTCCTGTCCATAGCCTGTCACTGAGGTGTGAGTGCTGTCCATAGCCTGTCACTGAGGTGTGAGGGCTGTCCATAGCCTGTCACTGAGGTGTAAGTCCTGTCCAAAGCCTGTTACTGAGGTGTGAAGTCTGTCAGTAAGGTGTGAGGGCTGTCCATAGCCTGTCACTGAGGTGTGAGGTCTGTCCATAGCCTGTCACTGAGGTGTAAGTCCTGTCCATAGCCTGTCACTGAGGTGTAAGTCCTGTCCATAGCCTGTCACTGAGGTGTAAGTCCTGTCCATAGCCTGTCACTGAGGTGTGAGGGCTGTCCATAGCCTGTCACTGAGGTGTGAGGGCTGTCCATAGCCTGTCACTGAGGTGTGAGGGCTGTCCATAGCCTGTCACTGAGGTGTGAGGGCTGTCCATAGCCTGTCACTGATGTATGAGGGCTGTCCATAGCCTGTCACTGAGGTGTGAGGGCTGTCCAAAGCCTGTTACTGAGGTGTGAAGTCTGTCCTTAGCCTGTCAGTAAGGTGTGAGGGCTGTCCATAGCCTGTCACTGAGGTGTACGTCCTGTCCAAAGCCTGTCACTGAGGTGTAAGTCCTGTCCATAGCCTGTCACTGAGGTGTAAGTCCTGTTCATAGCCTGTCACTGAGGTGTGAGGGCTGTCCATAGCCTGTCACTGAGGTGTGAGGGCTGTCCATAGTCTGTCACTGAGGTGTGAGGGCTGTCCAGAGCCTGTCACTGAGGTGTGAGGGCTGTCCATAGCCTGTCACTGAGGTGTGAGGTCTGTCCATAGCCTGTCACTGAGGTGTGAGGGCTGTCCATAGCCTGTCACTGAGGTGTGAGGGCTGTTCATAGCCTGTCACTGAGGTGTGAGGGCTGTCCATAGCCTGTCACTGCGGTGTGAGGTCTGTCCATAGCCTGTCACTGAGGTGTGAGGGCTGTTCATAGCCTGTCACTGAGGTGTGAGGTCTGTCCATAGCCTGTCACTCAGGTGTGAGGGCTGTCCATAGCCTGTCACTGAGGTGTAAGTCCTGTCCATAGCCTGTCACTGAGGTGTGAGTGCTGTCCATAGCCTGTCACTGATTTGTGAGGGGTGTCCATAGCCTGTCACTGAGGTGTGAGGGCTGTCCATAGCCTGTCACTGAGGTGTGAGGTCTGTCCATAGCCTGTCACTAAGGTGTGAGGGCTGTCCATAGCCTGTCACTGAGGTGTGAGGTCTGTCCATAGCCTGTCACTGAGGTGTGTGGGCTGTCCATAGCCTGTCACTGAGGTGTGAGGTCTGTCCATAGCCTGTCACTGAGGTGTGAGGGCTGTCCATAGCCTGTCACTGAGGTGTGAGGGCTGTCCATAGCCTGTCACTGAGGTGTGAGGGCTGTCCATAGCCTGTCACTGAGGTGTGAGGGCTGTCCATAGCCTGTCACTGATGTATGAGGGCTGTCCATAGCCTGTCACTGAGGTGTGAGGGCTGTCCAAAGCCTGTTACTGAGGTGTGAAGTCTGTCCTTAGCCTGTCAGTAAGGTGTGAGGGCTGTCCATAGCCTGTCACTGAGGTGTGAGGGCTCTCCAAAGCCTGTCACTGAGGTGTAAGTCCTGTCCATAGCCTGTCACTGAGGTGTAAGTCCTGTCCATAGCCTGTCACTGAGGTGTGAGGGCTGTCCATAGCCTGTCACTGAGGTGTGAGGGCTGTCCATAGTCTGTCACTGAGGTGTGAGGGCTGTCCATAGTCTGTCACTGCGGTGTGAGGGCTGTCCATAGCCTGTCACTAAGGTGTGAGGGCTGTCCATGGCCTGTCACTGAGGTGTGAGGGCTGTCCATAGCCTGTCACTGAGGTGTGAGAGCTGTCCATAGCCTGTCACTGAGGTGTGAGGGCTGTCCATAGTCTGTCAGTTGTGAGGCCTGTCCATATTTTGTCTCTTCTGTCTGTCTGTAGGCTGCGACTAGGGCAGGAAGGTCTGTCCATAGCCTGTCACCTTGGTGTGAGGGCTGTCCATAGCCTGTCACTGAGGTGTGACGGCTGTTCATAGCCTGTCACTGAGGTGTGAGGGCTGTCCAAAGCCTGTCACTGAGGTGTGAGGTCTGTCCATAGCCTGTCACTAAGGTGTGAGGGCTGTCCATAGCAAGTCACTGAGGTGTGAGGGCTGTTCATAGCCTGTCACTGAGGTGTGAGGGCTGTCCATAGCCTGTCACTGAGGTGTGAGGTCTGTCCATAGCCTGTCACTAAGGTGTGAGGGCTGTCCATAGCCTGTCACTGAGGTGTGAGGGCTGTCCATAGCCTGTCACTGAGGTGTGAGGTCTGTCCATAGCCTGTCACTGAGGTGTGAGGGCTGTTCATAGCGTGTCACTGAGGTGTGAGGGCTGTCCATAGCCTGTCACTGAGGTGTGAGGTCTGTCCATAGCCTGTCACTGAGGTGTGAGGGCTGTCCATAGCCTGTCACTGAGGTGTAAGTCCTGTCCATAGCCTGTCACTGAGGTGTGAGGGCTGTCCATAGCCTGTCACTGAGGTGTGAGAGCTGTCCATAGCCTGTCACTGAGGTGTGAGGGCTGTCCATAGTCTGTCAGTTGTGAGGCCTGTCCATATTTTGTCTCTTCTGTCTGTCTGTAGGCTGCGACTAGGGCAGGAAGGTCTGTCCATAGCCTGTCACCTTGGTGTGAGGGCTGTCCATAGCCTGTCACTGAGGTGTGAGGGCTGTTCATAGCCTGTCACTGAGGTGTGAGGGCTGTCCAAAGCCTGTCACTGAGGTGTCAGGTCTGTCCATAGCCTGTCACTAAGGTGTGAGGGCTGTCCATAGCAAGTCACTGAGGTGTGAGGGCTGTTCATAGCCTGTCACTGAGGTGTGAGGGCTGTCCATAGCCTGTCACTGAGGTGTGAGGTCTGTCCATAGCCTGTCACTGAGGTGTGAGGGCTGTCCAAAGCCTGTCACTGAGGTGTGAGGTCTGTCCATAGCCTGTCACTAAGGTGTGAGGGCTGTCCATAGCAAGTCACTGAGGTGTGACTGCTGTTCATAGCCTGTCACTGAGGTGTGAGGGCTGTCCATAGCCTGTCACTGAGGTGTGAGGTCTGTCCATAGCCTGTCACTGAGGTGTAAGTCCTGTCCAAAGCCTGTCACTGAGGTGTAAGTCCTGTCCATAGCCTGTCACTGAGGTGTAAGTCCTGTCCATAGCCTGTCACTGAGGTGTAAGTCCTGTCCATAGCCTGTCACTGAGGTGTGAGGGCTGTCCATAGCCTGTCACTGAGGTGTGAGGGCTGTCCATAGTCTGTCACTGAGGTGTAAGTCCTGTCCAAAGCCTGTTACTGAGGTGTGAAGTCTGTCAGTAAGGTGTGAGGGCTGTCCATAGCCTGTCACTGAGGTGTGAGGTCTGTCCATAGCCTGTCACTGAGGTGTAAGTCCTGTCCATAGCCTGTCACTGAGGTGTAAGTCCTGTCCATAGCCTGTCACTGAGGTGTAAGTCCTGTCCATAGCCTGTCACTGAGGTGTGAGGGCTTTCCATAGCCTGTCACTGAGGTGTGAGGGCTGTCCATAGCCTGTCACTGAGGTGTGAGGGCTGTCCATAGCCTGTCACTGAGGTGTGAGGGCTGTCCATAGCCTGTCACTGAGGTGTGAGGGCTGTCCATAGCCTGTCACTGATGTATGAGGGCTGTCCATAGCCTGTCACTGAGGTGTGAGGGCTGTCCAAAGCCTGTTACTGAGGTGTGAAGTCTGTCCTTAGCCTGTCAGTAAGGTGTGAGGGCTGTCCATAGCCTGTCACTGAGGTGTACGTCCTGTCCAAAGCCTGTCACTGAGGTGTAAGTCCTGTCCATAGCCTGTCACTGAGGTGTAAGTCCTGTCCATAGCCTGTCACTGAGGTGTGAGGGCTGTCCATAGCCGGTCACTGAGGTGTGAGGGCTGTCCATAGTCTGTCACTGAGGTGTGAGGGCTGTCCATAGCCTTTCACTAAGGTGTGAGGGCTGTCCATAGCCTGTCACTGAGGTGTGAGGGCTGTTCATAGCCTGTCACTGAGGTGTGAGGGCTGTCCATAGCCTGTCACTGAGGTGTGAGGTCTGTCCATAGCCTGTCACTAAGGTGTGAGGGCTGTCCATAGCCTGTCACTGAGGTGTAAGGGCTGTTCATAGCCTGTCACTGAGGTGTGAGGGCTGTCCAGAGCCTGTCACTGAGGTGTGAGGGCTGTCCATAGCCTGTCACTGAGGTGTGAGGGCTGTCCATAGCCTGTCACTGAGGTGTGAGGTCTGTCCATAGCCTGTCACTGAGGTGTGAGGGCTGTCCATAGCCTGTCACTGAGGTGTGAGGGCTGTTCATAGCCTGTCACTGAGGTGTGAGGGCTGTCCATAGCCTGTCACTGCGGTGTGAGGTCTGTCCATAGCCTGTCACTGAGGTGTGAGGGCTGTTCATAGCCTGTCACTGAGGTGTGAGGTCTGTCCATAGCCTGTCACTCAGGTGTGAGGGCTGTCCATAGCCTGTCACTGAGGTGTAAGTCCTGTCCATAGCCTGTCACTGAGGTGTGAGTGCTGTCCATAGCCTGTCACTGATTTGTGAGGGGTGTCCATAGCCTGTCACTGAGGTGTGAGGGCTGTCCATAGCCTGTCACTGAGGTGTGAAGTCTGTCCATAGCCTGTCACTAAGGTGTGAGGGCTGTCCATAGCCTGTCACTGAGGTGTGAGGTCTGTCCATAGCCTGTCACTGAGGTGTGTGGGCTGTCCATAGCCTGTCACTGAGGTGTGAGGTCTGTCCATAGCCTTTCACTAAGGTGTGAGGGCTGTCCATAGCCTGTCACTGAGGTGTGAGGGCTGTCCATAGCCTGTCACTGAGGTGTGAGGGCTGTCCATAGCCTGTCACTGAGGTGTGAGGGCTGTCCATAGCCTGTCACTGATGTATGAGGGCTGTCCATAGCCTGTCACTGAGGTGTGAGGGCTGTCCAAAGCCTGTTACTGAGGTGTGAAGTCTGTCCTTAGCCTGTCAGTAAGGTGTGAGGGCTGTCCATAGCCTGTCACTGAGGTGTGAGGGCTCTCCAAAGCCTGTCACTGAGGTGTAAGTCCTGTCCATAGCCTGTCACTGAGGTGTAAGTCCTGTCCATAGCCTGTCACTGAGGTGTGAGGGCTGTCCATAGCCTGTCACTGAGGTGTGAGGGCTGTCCATAGTCTGTCACTGAGGTGTGAGGGCTGTCCATAGTCTGTCACTGCGGTGTGAGGGCTGTCCATAGCCTGTCACTAAGGTGTGAGGGCTGTCCATGGCCTGTCACTGAGGTGTGAGGGCTGTCCATAGCCTGTCACTGAGGTGTGAGAGCTGTCCATAGCCTGTCACTGAGGTGTGAGGGCTGTCCATAGTCTGTCAGTTGTGAGGCCTGTCCATATTTTTGTCTCTTCTGTCTGTCTGTAGGCTGCGACTAGGGCAGGAAGGTCTGTCCATAGCCTGTCACCTTGGTGTGAGGGCTGTCCATAG
Source organism: Calotriton arnoldi (assembly GCA_963921515.1). Lineage (NCBI taxonomy): Eukaryota > Metazoa > Chordata > Amphibia > Caudata > Salamandridae > Calotriton > Calotriton arnoldi. The sequence goes on along the minus strand of CAWUFW010015439.1, from coordinate 147,272 downwards.
CCTGTCACTGAGGTGTGACGGCTGTTCATAGCCTGTCACTGAGGTGTGAGGGCTGTCCAAAGCCTGTCACTGAGGTGTGAGGTCTGTCCATAGCCTGTCACTAAGGTGTGAGGGCTGTCCATAGCAAGTCACTGAGGTGTGAGGGCTGTTCATAGCCTGTCACTGAGGTGTGAGGGCTGTCCATAGCCTGTCACTGAGGTGTGAGGTCTGTCCATAGCCTGTCACTAAGGTGTGAGGGCTGTCCATAGCCTGTCACTGAGGTGTGAGGGCTGTCCATAGCCTGTCACTGAGGTGTGAGGTCTGTCCATAGCCTGTCACTGAGGTGTGAGGGCTGTTCATAGCGTGTCACTGAGGTGTGAGGGCTGTCCATAGCCTGTCACTGAGGTGTGAGGTCTGTCCATAGCCTGTCACTGAGGTGTGAGGGCTGTCCATAGCCTGTCACTGAGGTGTAAGTCCTGTCCATAGCCTGTCACTGAGGTGTGAGGGCTGTCCATAGCCTGTCACTGAGGTGTGAGAGCTGTCCATAGCCTGTCACTGAGGTGTGAGGGCTGTCCATAGTCTGTCAGTTGTGAGGCCTGTCCATATTTTGTCTCTTCTGTCTGTCTGTAGGCTGCGACTAGGGCAGGAAGGTCTGTCCATAGCCTGTCACCTTGGTGTGAGGGCTGTCCATAGCCTGTCACTGAGGTGTGAGGGCTGTTCATAGCCTGTCACTGAGGTGTGAGGGCTGTCCAAAGCCTGTCACTGAGGTGTCAGGTCTGTCCATAGCCTGTCACTAAGGTGTGAGGGCTGTCCATAGCAAGTCACTGAGGTGTGAGGGCTGTTCATAGCCTGTCACTGAGGTGTGAGGGCTGTCCATAGCCTGTCACTGAGGTGTGAGGTCTGTCCATAGCCTGTCACTGAGGTGTGAGGGCTGTCCAAAGCCTGTCACTGAGGTGTGAGGTCTGTCCATAGCCTGTCACTAAGGTGTGAGGGCTGTCCATAGCAAGTCACTAAGGTGTGACTGCTGTTCATAGCCTGTCACTGAGGTGTGAGGGCTGTCCATAGCCTGTCACTGAGGTGTGAGGTCTGTCCATAGCCTGTCACTGAGGTGTAAGTCCTGTCCAAAGCCTGTCACTGAGGTGTAAGTCCTGTCCATAGCCTGTCACTGAGGTGTAAGTCCTGTCCATAGCCTGTCACTGAGGTGTGAGGGCTGTCCATAGCCTGTCACTGAGGTGTGAGGGCTGTCCATAGTCTGTCACTGAGGTGTGAGGGCTGTCCATAGCCTGTCACTAAGGTGTGAGGGCTGTCCATAGCCTGTCACTGAGGTGTGAGGGCTGTCCATAGCCTGTCATTGAGGTGTGAGAGCTGTCCATAGCCTGTCACTGAGGTGTGAGGGCTGTCCATAGTCTGTCAGTTGTGAGGCCTGTCCATATTTTGTCTCTTCTGTCTGTCTGTAGGCTGCGACTAGGGCAGGAAGGTCTGTCCATAGCCTGTCACTGAGGTGTGAGGACTGTCCATAGCCTGTCACTGAGGTGTGAGGCCTGTCCATAGCCTGTCACTGAGGTGTGAGGTCTGTCCATAGCCTGTCACTGAGGTGTGAGGCCTGTCCATAGCCTGTCACTGAGGTGTGAGTGCTGTCCATAGCCTGTCACTGAGGTGTGAGGACTGTCCATAGCCTGTCACTGAGGTGTGAGGACTGTCCATAGCCTGTCACTGAGGTGTGAGGTCTGTCCATAGCCTGTGACTGAGGTGTGAGGTCTGTCCATAGCCTGTCACTAAGATGTGAGGGCTGTCCATAGCCTGTCACTGAGGTGTAAGTCCTGTCCATAGCCTGTCACTGAGGTGTGAGGGGTGTCCATAGCCTGTCACTGAGGTGTGAGGACTGTCCATAGCCTGTCACTGAGGTGTGAGGTCTGTCCATAGCCTGTCACTAAGGTGTGAGGGCTGTCCATAGCCTGTCACTGAGGTGTGAGGTCTGTCCATAGCCTGTCACTAAGGTGTGAGGGCTGTCCATAGCCTTTTCACTGAGGTGTGAGGGCTGTCCATAGCCTGTCACTGAGGTGTAAGTCCTGTCCATAGCCTGTCACTGAGGTGTGAGTGCTGTCCATAGCCTGTCACTGAGGTGTGAGGGCTGTCCATAGCCTGTCACTGAGGTGTAAGTCCTGTCCAAAGCCTGTTACTGAGGTGTGAAGTCTGTCAGTAAGGTGTGAGGGCTGTCCATAGCCTGTCACTGAGGTGTGAGGTCTGTCCATAGCCTGTCACTGAGGTGTAAGTCCTGTCCATAGCCTGTCACTGAGGTGTGAGGGCTGTCCAAAGCCTGTTACTGAGGTGTGAAGTCTGTCCTTAGCCTGTCAGTAAGGTGTGAGGGCTGTCCATAACCTGTCACTGAGGTGTACGTCCTGTCCAAAGCCTGTCACTGAGGTGTAAGTCCTGTCCATAGCCTGTCACTGAGGTGTAAGTCCTGTCCATAGCCTGTCACTGAGGTGTGAGGGCTGTCCATAGCCTGTCACTGAGGTGTGAGGGCTGTCCATAGTCTGTCACTGAGGTGTGAGGGCTGTCCATAGCCTGTCACTAAGGTGTGAGGGCTGTCCATAGCCTGTCACTGAGGTGTGAGGGCTGTTCATAGCCTGTCACTGAGGTGTGAGGGCTGTCCATAGCCTGTCACTGAGGTGTGAGGTCTGTCCATAGCCTGTCACTGAGGTGTGAGGGCTGTCCATAGCCTGTCACTGAGGTGTGAGGTCTGTCCATAGCCTGTCACTGAGGTGTGAGGGCTGTCCATAGCCTGTCACTGAGGTGTGAGGTCTGTCCATAGCCTGTCACTGAGGTGTGAGGGCTGTTCATAGCCTGTCACCGAGGTGTGAGGGCTGTTCATAGCCTGTCACTGAGGTGTGAGGGCTGTCCATAGCCTGTCACTGAGGTGTGAGGTCTGTCCATAGCCTGTCACTGAGGTATGAGGGCTGTCCATAGCCTGTCACTGAGGTGTGAGGGCTGTTCATAGCCTGTCACTGAGGTGTGAGGGCTGTCCATAGCCTGTCACTGCGGTGTGAGGTCTGTCCATAGCCTGTCACTGAGGTGTGAGGGCTGTTCATAGCCTGTCACTGAGGTGTGAGGGCTGTCCATAGCCTGTCACTGAGGTGTAAGTCCTGTCCATAGCCTGTCACTGAGGTGTGAGTGCTGTGAGGTGTGAGGGCTGTCCATAGCCTGTCACTGAGGTGTGAGGTCTGTCCATAGCCTGTCACTAAGGTGTGAGGGCTGTCCATAGCCTGTCACTGAGGTGTGAGGGCTGTCCATAGCCTGTCACTGAGGTGTGAGGGCTGTCCATAGCCTGTCACTGAGGTGTGAGGGCTGTCCATAGCCTGTCACTGATGTATGAGGGCTGTCCATAGCCTGTCACTGAGGTGTGAGGGCTGTCCATAGCCTGTTACTGAGGTGTGAAGTCTGTCCTTAGCCTGTCAGTAAGGTGTGAGGGCTGTCCATAGCCTGTCACTGAGGTGTGAGGGCTGTCCAAAGCCTGTCACTGAGGTGTAAGTCCTGTCCATAGCCTGTCACTGAGGTGTAAGTCCTGTCCATAGCCTGTCACTGAGGTGTGAGGGCTGTCCATAGCCTGTCACTGAGGTGTGAGGGCTGTCCATAGTCTGTCACTGAGGTGTGGGGGCTGTCCATAGCCTGTCACTAAGGTGTGAGGGCTGTCCATGGCCTGTCACTGAGGTGTGAGGGCTGTCCATAGCCTGTCACTGAGGTGTGAGAGCTGTCCATAGCCTGTCACTGAGGTGTGAGGGCTGTCCATATTCTGTCAGTTGTGAGACCTGTCCATATTTTGTCTCTTCTGTCTGTCTGTAGGCTGCGACTAGGGCAGGAAGGTCTGTCCATAGCCTGTCACCTTGGTGTGAGGGCTGTCCATAGCCTGTCACCTTGGTGTGAGGGCTGTTCATAGCCTGTCACTGAGGTGTGAGGGCTGTCCACAGCCTGTCACTGAGGTGTGAGGTCTGTCCATAGCCTGTCACTAAGGTGTGAGGGCTGTCCATAGCAAGTCACTGAGGTGTGAGGGCTGTTCATAGCCTGTCACTGAGGTGTGAGGGCTGTCCATAGCCTGTCACTGAGGTGTGAGGTCTGTCCATAGCCTGTCACTGAGGTGTGAGGGCTGTTCATAGCCTGTCACTGAGGTGTGAGGGCTGTCCATAGCCTGTCACTGAGGTGTGAGGTCTGTCCATAGCCTGTCACTAAGGTGTGAGGGCTGTCCATAGCCTGTCACTGAGGTGTGAGGGCTGTCCATAGCCTGTCACTGAGGTGTGAGGTCTGTCCATAGCCTGTCACTGAGGTGTGAGGGCTGTTCATAGCCTGTCACTGAGGTGTGAGGGCTGTCCATAGCCTGTCACTGAGGTGTGAGGTCTGTCCATAGCCTGTCACTGAGGTGTGAGGGCTGTCCATAGCCTGTCACTGAGGTGTAAGTCCTGTCCATAGCCTGTCACTGAGGTGTGAGTGCTGTCCATAGCCTGTCACTGAGGTGTGAGGGCTGTCCATAGCCTGTCACTGAGGTGTGAGGGCTGTCCATAGCCTGTCACTGAGGTGTGAGGTCTGTCCATAGCCTGTCACTAAGGTGTGAGGGCTGTCCATAGCCTGTCACTGAGGTGTGAGGGCTGTCCATAGCCTGTCACTGAGGTGTGAGGGCTGTCCATAGCCTGTCACTGAGGTGTGAGGGCTGTCCATAGCCTGTCACTGATGTATGAGGGCTGTCCATAGCCTGTCACTGAGGTGTGAGGGCTGTCCAAAGCCTGTTACTGAGGTGTGAAGTCTGTCCTTAGCCTGTCAGTAAGGTGTGAGGGCTGTCCATAGCCTGTCACTGAGGTGTGAGGGCTGTCCAAAGCCTGTCACTGAGGTGTAAGTCCTGTCCATAGCCTGTCACTGAGGTGTAAGTCCTGTCCATAGCCTGTCACTGAGGTGTGAGGGCTGTCCATAGCCTGTCACTGAGGTGTGAGGGCTGTCCATAGTCTGTCACTGAGGTGTGGGGGCTGTCCATAGCCTGTCACTAAGGTGTGAGGGCTGTCCATGGCCTGTCACTGAGGTGTGAGGGCTGTCCATAGCCTGTCACTGAGGTGTGAGAGCTGTCCATAGCCTGTCACTGAGGTGTGAGGGCTGTCCATAGTCTGTCAGTTGTGAGGCCTGTCCATATTTTGTCTCTTCTGTCTGTCTGTAGGCTGCGACTAGGGCAGGAAGGTCTGTCCATAGCCTGTCACCTTGGTGTGAGGGCTGTCCATAGCCTGTCACTGAGGTGTGAGTGCTGTCCATAGTCTGTCACTGAGGTGTGAGGGCTGTCCATAGCCTGTCACTGAGGTGTGAGGGCTGTCCATAGCCTGTCACTGAGGTGTGAGGGCTGTCCATAGTCTGTCACTGAGGTGTGAAGGCTGTCCATAGCCTGTCACTGAGGTGTGAGGGCTGTCCATAGCCTGTCACTGAGGTGTGAGGGCTGTCCATAGCCTGTCACTGAGGTGTGAGGTCTGTCCATAGCCTGTCACTGAGGTGTGAGGGCTGTCCATAGCCTGTCACTGAGGTGTGAGGTCTGTCCATAGCCTGTCACTAAGGTGTGAGGGCTGTCCATAGCCTGTCACTAAGGTGTGAGGGCTGTCCATAGCAAGTCACTGAGGTGTGAGGGCTGTTCATAGCCTGTCACTGAGGTGTGAGGGCTGTCCATAGCCTGTCACTGAGGTGTGAGGTCTGTCCATAGCCTGTCACTGAGGTGTGAGGGCTGTTCATAGCCTGTCACTGAGGTGTGAGGGCTGTCCATAGCCTGTCACTGAGGTGTGAGGTCTGTCCATAGCCTGTCACTAAGGTGTGAGGGCTGTCCATAGCCTGTCACTGAGGTGTGAGGGCTGTCCATAGCCTGTCACTGAGGTGTGAGGTCTGTCCATAGCCTGTCACTGAGGTGTGAGGGCTGTTCATAGCCTGTCACTGAGGTGTGAGGGCTGTCCATAGCCTGTCACTGAGGTGTGAGGTCTGTCCATAGCCTGTCACTGAGGTGTGAGGGCTGTCCATAGCCTGTCACTGAGGTGTAAGTCCTGTCCATAGCCTGTCACTGAGGTGTGAGTGCTGTCCATAGCCTGTCACTGAGGTGTGAGGGCTGTCCATAGCCTGTCACTGAGGTGTGAGGGCTGTCCATAGCCTGTCACTGAGGTGTGAGGTCTGTCCATAGCCTGTCACTAAGGTGTGAGGGCTGTCCATAGCCTGTCACTGAGGTGTGAGGGCTGTCCATAGCCTGTCACTGAGGTGTGAGGTCTGTCCATAGCCTGTCACTGAGGTGTGAGGGCTGTCCATAGCCTGTCACTGAGGTGTGAGGTCTGTCCATAGCCTGTCACTAAGGTGTGAGGGCTGTCCATAGCCTGTCACTGAGGTGTGAGGGCTGTTCATAGCCTGTCACTGAGGTGTGAGGGCTGTCCATAGCCTGTCACTGAGGTGTGAGGTCTGTCCATAGCCTGTCACTGAGGTGTGAGGGCTGTCCATAGCCTGTCACTGAGGTGTAAGTCCTGTCCATAGCCTGTCACTGAGGTGTGAGTGCTGTCCATAGTCTGTCACTGAGGTGTGAGGGCTGTCCATAGCCTGTCACTGAGGTGTGAGGGCTGTCCATAGCCTGTCACTGAGGTGTGAGGGCTGTCCATAGTCTGTCACTGAGGTGTGAAGGCTGTCCATAGCCTGTCACTGAGGTGTGAGGGCTGTCCATAGCCTGTCACTGAGGTGTGAGGGCTGTCCATAGCCTGTCACTGAGGTGTGAGGGCTGTCCATAGCCTGTCACTGAGGTGTGAGGGCTGTCCATAGCCTGTCACTGAGGTGTGAGGCGCTGTCCATAGTCTGTCACTGAGGTGTGAGGGCTGTCCATAGCCTGTCACTGAGGTGTGAGGCCTGTCCATAGTCTGTCACTGAGGTGTGAGGGCTGTCCATAGCCTGTCACTGAGGTGTGAGGGCTGTCCATAGTCTGTCACTGAGGTGTGAGGGCTGTCCATAGCCTGTCACTGAGGTGTGAGGGCTGTCCATAGCCTGTCACTGAGGTGTGAGGGCTGTCCATAGCCTGTCACTGAGGTGTGAGGGCTGTCCATAGCCTGTCACTGAGGTGTGAGGGCTGTCCATAGCCTGTCACTGAGGTGTGAGGGCTGTCCATAGCCTGTCACTGAGGTGTGAGGGCTGTCCATAGCCTGTCACTGAGGTGTGAGGGCTGTCCATAGCCTGTCACTGAGGTGTGAGGGCTGTCCATAGCCTGTCACTGAGGTGTGAGGGCTGTCCATAGCCTGTCACTGAGGTGTGAGGGCTGTCCATAGCCTGTCACTGAGGTGTGAGGGCTGTCCACAGCCTGTCACTGAGGTGTGAGGTCTGTCCATAGCCTGTCACTAAGGTGTGAGGGCTGTCCATAGCAAGTCACTGAGGTGTGAGGGCTGTTCATAGCCTGTCACTGAGGTGTGAGGGCTGTCCATAGCCTGTCACTGAGGTGTGAGGTCTGTCCATAGCCTGTCACTGAGGTGTGAGGGCTGTTCATAGCCTGTCACTGAGGTGTGAGGGCTGTCCATAGCCTGTCACTGAGGTGTGAGGTCTGTCCATAGCCTGTCACTAAGGTGTGAGGGCTGTCCATAGCCTGTCACTGAGGTGTGAGGGCTGTCCATAGCCTGTCACTGAGGTGTGAGGTCTGTCCATAGCCTGTCACTGAGGTGTGAGGGCTGTTCATAGCCTGTCACTGAGGTGTGAGGGCTGTCCATAGCCTGTCACTGAGGTGTGAGGTCTGTCCATAGCCTGTCACTGAGGTGTGAGGGCTGTCCATAGCCTGTCACTGAGGTGTAAGTCCTGTCCATAGCCTGTCACTGAGGTGTGAGTGCTGTCCATAGCCTGTCACTGAGGTGAGAGGGCTGTCCATAGCCTGTCACTGAGGTGTGAGGGCTGTCCATAGCCTGTCACTGAGGTGTGAGGTCTGTCCATAGCCTGTCACTAAGGTGTGAGGGCTGTCCATAGCCTGTCACTGAGGTGTGAGGGCTGTCCATAGCCTGTCACTGAGGTGTGAGGTCTGTCCATAGCCTGTCACTGAGGTGTGAGGGCTGTCCATAGCCTGTCACTGAGGTGTGAGGTCTGTCCATAGCCTGTCACTAAGGTGTGAGGGCTGTCCATAGCCTGTCACTGAGGTGTGAGGGCTGTTCATAGCCTGTCACTGAGGTGTGAGGGCTGTCCATAGCCTGTCACTGAGGTGTGAGGTCTGTCCATAGCCTGTCACTGAGGTGTGAGGGCTGTCCATAGCCTGTCACTGAGGTGTAAGTCCTGTCCATAGCCTGTCACTGAGGTGTGAGTGCTGTCCATAGTCTGTCACTGAGGTGTGAGGGCTGTCCATAGCCTGTCACTGAGGTGTGAGGGCTGTCCATAGCCTGTCACTGAGGTGTGAGGGCTGTCCATAGTCTGTCACTGAGGTGTTAGGGCTGTCCATAGCCTGTCACTAAGGTGTGAGGCCTGTCCATAGTCTGTCACTGAGGTGTGAGGGCTGTCCATAGCCTGTCACTGAGGTGTGAGGGCTGTCCATAGTCTGTCACTGAGGTGTGAGGGCTGTCCATAGCCTGTCACTGAGGTGTGAGGGATGTTCATAGCCTGTCACTGAGGTGTGAGGGCTGTCCATAGCCTGTCACTGAGGTGTGAGGTCTGTCCATAGCCTGTCACTGAGGTGTGAGGGCTGTCCATAGCCTGTCACTGAGGTGTAAGTCCTGTACATAGCCTGTCACTGAGGTGTGAGTGCTGTCCATAGCCTGTCACTGAGGTGTGAGGGCTGTCCATAGCCTGTCACTGAGGTGTGAGGGCTGTCCATAGCCTGTCACTGAGGTGTGAGGTCTGTCCATAGCCTGTCACTAAGGTGTGAGGGCTGTCCATAGCCTGTCACTGAGGTGTGAGGGCTGTCCATAGCCTGTCACTGAGGTGTGAGGTCTGTCCATAGCCTGTCACTGAGGTGTGAGGGCTGTCCATAGCCTGTCACTGAGGTGTGAGGTCTGTCCATAGCCTGTCACTAAGGTGTGAGGGCTGTCCATAGCCTGTCACTGAGGTGTGAGGGCTGTTCATAGCCTGTCACTGAGGTGTGAGGGCTGTCCATAGCCTGTCACTGAGGTGTGAGGTCTGTCCATAGCCTGTCACTGAGGTGTGAGGGCTTCCTTCCGCCGCCTTTTCTCCCGTGACTGGCGTCGCGTCGGTGTCACGTGAAACGTGACTCGCGTTGCCTGTCGGGAGTTGTAGTTCCGAGAGGGGTGCGTCCATGATGCCCAACACACCCGTGTCATGCAGTCAGTGCATAACCGGCAGCAGGATCGTGACAAGCTCTTACTTGGGTTTGCGACCTGTCACCTGAGTGTGAGTTCTCTCCCTATTCAGTCACTCGGTGGGTTGAGAATGTCCTTACTAGCAGGTCAATGGGTGGGGTAGGCTTGGTTGGTCACTGGGTGTGGTGTCCAGCCCTTTACAGTCGATACTAGGGAGTCACTGAGTGATGGATCTGGGGAATGACAACAAGGGGAGGGTATGGGGAGTGAGTGCTGAATCCTGCCATTTGCTTGTCACTGAGTGTAGGGTCTGTCTACAACAGACGATTAGTGAGTGTCACAGTGTGTGTGTGTCTTGTCTGTAGCCTGTCACAGGGTGTGATAGCTTACTGCAGCCCAGCACTGAGATGTGAGGACTGCCCATTGCCAGTCTCAGGTGTGAGGCATGTCTGTAGCCCATTATTTGGGTTGGAAGCCATGTCTACAGTCTGTTACATGACTGTAATGTGTGATCATGGCTTGCCACTGTGGGGTGATGTCTGCACATAGCCTTGGGTTCAAGGCCTGTCAGTAACCAGGGAACAGAGTTTTGTTCATAGCCGGTCACTGAAGATGAAGCCGAAAGCACACCTCTCAAATCTCCCTTCTTTTAAGGGTGTCACACTCCTGGGACTCCTCTGTACCCTCTCAAAAACATATTTTCATTTCTATTGATTACAGTGGAAGCCTCTTCAGCTCTCACTGTCCACTGAGAAGGGGAATGCTGAGTCTGTCACTGGGGGTGAGTCCTGTCTACAGCTGTGACTCAGGAAGTGGCGTAGTAAGGGCACTATGGGCTCTAATGTTATCAAGGAAACTGCCCACTGCCCCCAGTTCAGTTTTTAAGAAATCATTGGGTTGTTGGCCCTTACACCCCTGGGCTCTGGTGACACTGCACCTGCTGCACTAATGAATGGGCTGGAATGGAATAGGGTTCCACCTTTCTTATGAAAAATACTGGTCATTTGTTTGTTTTGCTATTCAGGGAAAGACCAGAGTTGGTAGTGGGAAAAGAATTTGTGAAAAATTGGCACGATGCTTCCCCCCCCCCCCCAAAGATACTGTGTAGCGTCTTTATTCTTGTTCCAAATATTTTATTGTTTTTTTAATAGAACATACAGTCAAGCAAGTACTGAGGTTCCATTGCGATACGTACAAAGGTTGGGTGAACGGACCGAGAATACATAGCATATGATATGAAAATTACATTCATGAGATGTTTGTAGACAACGAACAGTCATGCCACAGGGATCATGGATATTACAAATATGATTTGACAAAAAGACCGAGGTACAGTGCATCTTCCGTAGCTCTAGCAAGTGATACAGTCATCTAATCATCCTCAGACTGGGGGACCGGGGAATAACATATCCAGTTAGGTCTAAAGCCAATGATACAGTGTGTGATCTGGGACGGTTTGTTTATGGTTTCTACGTGAAGCTGTCAGTGTCATATGCGTGAATCGCTACTAAGGTTGATAGAGAGAAGAGAGCTGAGGGGGAGGGGTGGCTGGGTGAGTGGGATATGAGACCTGAGCGTAAGCCAATGTTTAGGATCAAGAGCCTAGCTGCGGCAAAACTGTGTGCTTGTTACTTCTTAGTTCTATGAACTTATCTAAGGAACGCCAAGCTCGCGATCTGGGGGTAAATCTGGCGTTTTCTAACCAGGTATATGTCTCTCTTTGCTCTGACAGTCGTTCTGAAACGTATTAGACATTTCTTGGTCTTGGGTGTTTTAGGCTTAGGTTTCAAAGGGAACAAATACAGGCTTTCACTATTCTTAATAGTCTATACTTTAAAACACAGGCCAGGGTGTAAAAAACACAGGGCTGGCAGGGGGCAATTCTAACCTGGATTCAGCTCAAGGCTAATATACCGAGCGAGGCCTCTCCCCAGAAACCCCCTTGCACCACTGACTCCCATCACCAGGTGAGCGGAGGGCCGCAGCCCCTTGCCCATGAGGTGATCCTCTGCCTCTTCCCTGGCCCCCATATACCCTCCCCTTCTGTGGCCCCCATGTACCAGCCCCTTCTCTGCCCCGTGTACCCTCCCCTCTGTGGCACCATATACCCTCCCCTGGCCCCAATGAACCCTCCCCTTCTGTAGCCCCCCATGTACCCATCCCTTCTCTGGCCCCCGTGTATCCGCCCCTTCTCTGGCCCCGTGTACCCGCCTCTTCTCTGGCCCCCGTGTAACCACCCCTTCTCTGGCCCCATGTACCCAGCCCTTCTCTGGCCCCCGTGTACCCGCCCCTTCTCTGGCCCCATGTACCCAGCCCTTCTCTGGCCCCCTTGTTACCGCCCCTTCTCTGGCCCCAATGAAGCCTCCCTTCTCTGGCCCCCATGTACTGACCCCTTCTCTGGCCCCCATATACCCATCCCATATCTGGTCCCCATGTACCTACCCCTTCTCTGGCTCCTATCTACCCACCCCTGTCTCCCATGTACACTCCCCTTTTCTGGCCCCCATGTACCCTCCCCTTCTCTGGTCCCCGTGTACCCACCCCTTTTCTGGCCCCTGTGTACCCCCCTTTTTCTGGCCCTCATGTACCCTCCCCTTCTCTGGCCCCCATATACCCACCCCTTTTCTGGCCCCCGTGTACCCACCTCTTTTCTGGCCTTTATGTACCCTGCCCTGGCCCCCATGTACCCTTCGCTGGACCCCCGTGTACCCACCCCTTCTCTGGCCCCAGTGTATCCACCCATTCTCTGGCCCCGTGTATCCATCCCTTCTCTGGCCCCCATCTACCCTCCCCTGGTCCCCATGCACCCTCCCCTTCTCTGTCTCCTGTGTATCTAGCCCTTCTCTGGCCCCTGTCTACCCTCCCCTGGCCCCCATGCACCCTCCCCTTCTCTGTCTCCTGTGTATCTAGCCCTTCTCTGGCCCCTGTCTACCCTTCCCTGGCCACCATGTCGCTCTCCTGGCCCCCATGTACCCTCCCCTGGCCCACATGTACCCTTCTCTGGCCCCTTGCACTCACCCCTTCTCTGGCCCCTGGGTACCCTCCCCTTCTCTGGCCCCTGTGTAACCAGCCGATCTCTGGCCCCCGTGCACCCACCCCTTCTCTGGCCCCCATGTACCCATCCCTTTTCTGGACCCCATGCCCCCGCTACTTGCCTGGTCCCCATTTCCCCTGTCCTTCTCTGGTCCCCATGTACCCACCCCTGGCCCCCATGCACCCTCCCCTTCTCTGGCTCCTGTGTATCTAGCCCTTCCCTGGCCCCTGTCTACCCTTCCCTGGCCCCCTTGTCACTCCCCTGGCCCCCATATACCCTCCCCTGGCCCACATGTACCCTTCTCTGGCCCCGTGCACTCACCCCTTCTCTGGCCCCTGTGTACCCTCCCCTTCTCTGGCCCCTGTGTAACCAGCCGATCTCTGGCCCCGTGCACCCACCCCTTCTCTGGCCCCGTGTACCCACCCCTTCTCTGGCACCGTGTTCCCAGCCCTTCTCTGGCACCCTTGTACCCATCCCTTCTGGGCCCGCATGTACCCCTCCCTTCTCGGGCCCCCCGTGTATCGTCCCCTTCTCTGGCCCCCATTTACCCTTCTCTGGCCCTCATGTCCCCATCCCTTCTCTGGCCCCTAAGTACCCAGCCCTTCTCTAGCACCCGGGTACCCAGCCCTTCTCTGGCCCACATGTACCCTCCCTTGCCCCCGTGTACCCCTCCCCTGACCCTCATGTACCCATCCCTTCTCTGGCCCCATGCCCCCCTCCTTGTCTGGTCCCCATGTACCCATGGTCCCCCCTCCTTGTCTGGTCCCCATGTACCCATGGTCCCCCCTCTCCTTGTCTGGCCCCCATGCACCCTCCACATCTCTGGCCCCATGTAGGCAGCCCTTCTCTGGCCCCATGCACCTTACCCTCCTCTGGCCTCCATGTACCCTTCTCTGGCCCCATGTACCCAGCCCTTCTCTGGCCCCCTTGTTACCGCCCCTTCTCTGGCCCCAATGAAGCCTCCCCTTCTCTGGCCCCCATGTACTGACCCCTTCTCTGGCCCCCATATACCCATCCCATATCTGGTCCCCATGTACCTACCCCTTCTCTGGCTCCTATCTACCCACCCCTGTCTCCCATGTACACTCCCCTTTTCTGGCCCCCATGTACCCTCCCCTTCTCTGGTCCCCGTGTACCCACCCCTTTTCTGGCCCCTGTGTACCCCCCTTTTTCTGGCCCTCATGTACCCTCCCCTTCTCTGGCCCCCATAGACCCACCCCTTTTCTGGCCCCCGTGTACCCACCTCTTTTCTGGCCTTTATGTACCCTGCCCTGGCCCCCATGTACCCTTCGCTGGACCCCGTGTACCCACCCCTTCTCTGGCCCCAGTGTATCCACCCATTCTCTGGCCCCGTGTATCCATCCCTTCTCTGGCCCCCATCTACCCTCCCCTGGTCCCCATGCACCCTCCCCTTCTCTGTCTCCTGTGTATCTAGCCCTTCTCTGGCCCCTGTCTACCCTCCCCTGGCCCCCATGCACCCTCCCCCTTCTCTGTCTCCTGTGTATCTAGCCCTTCTCTGGCCCCTGTCTACCCTTCCCTGGCCACCATGTCGCTCTCCTGGCCCCCATGTACCCTCCCCTGGCCCACATGTACCCTTCTCTGGCCCCTTGCACTCACCCCTTCTCTGGCCCCTGGGTACCCTCCCCTTCTCTGGCCCCTGTGTAACCAGCCGATCTCTGGCCCCCGTGCACCCACCCCTTCTCTGGCCCCCATGTACCCATCCCTTTTCTGGACCCCATGCCCCCGCTACTTGCCTGGTCCCCATTTCCCCTGTCCTTCTCTGGTCCCCATGTACCCACCCCTGGCCCCCATGCACCCTCCCCTTCTCTGGCTCCTGTGTATCTAGCCCTTCCCTGGCCCCTGTCTACCCTTCCCTGGCCCCCTTGTCACTCCCCTGGCCCCCATATACCCTCCCCTGGCCCACATGTACCCTTCTCTGGCCCCGTGCACTCACCCCTTCTCTGGCCCCTGTGTACCCTCCCCTTCTCTGGCCCCTGTGTAACCAGCCGATCTCTGGCCCCGTGCACCCACCCCTTCTCTGGCCCCGTGTACCCACCCCTTCTCTGGCACCGTGTTCCCAGCCCTTCTCTGGCACCCTTGTACCCATCCCTTCTCGGGCCCGCATGTACCCTCCCCTTCTCGGGCCCCCGTGTATCGTCCCCTTCTCTGGCCCCCATTTACCCTTCTCTGGCCCTCATGTCCCCATCCCTTCTCTGGCCCCTAAGTACCCAGCCCTTCTCTAGCACCCGGGTACCCAGCCCTTCTCTGGCCCACATGTACCCTCCCCTTGCCCCCGTGTACCCTCCCCTGACCCTCATGTACCCATCCCTTCTCTGGCCCCATGCCCCCCTCCTTGTCTGGTCCCCATGTACCCATGGTCCCCCCCTCCTTGTCTGGTCCCCATGTACCCATGGTCCCCCCTCTCCTTGTCTGGCCCCCATGCACCCTCCACATCTCTGGCCCCATGTAGGCAGCCCTTCTCTGGCCCCATGCACCTTACCCTCCTCTGGCCTCCATGTACCCTTCTCTGGCCCCGTGTATCTAGCCCTTCTCTAGCCCCTTTGTACCTACCACATCTCTGGCCCCCATTTACCCTTCCCTGGCCCTCATGGAACCTCCCCTGTCCCCCATGTACCCTTCACTGGCCCGTGCACCCACCCCTTCTCTGGCCCCAGTGTACCCTCCCCTTCTCTGGCCCCCGTGCACCCACCCCTTCTCTGGCCCCAGTGTACCCTCCCCTTCTCTGGCCCCCGTGCACCCAGCCCTTCTCTGGCACCCGTGTTCCCAGCACTTCTCTGGAACCCATGTACTGGCCCCTTTCCGGACCCCATGTACCCTCCCCTTCTTGGGCCCCCATGTACCCTCCCCTTCTCTGGCCCCCATGTACTCTTTTCTGGCCCCCATGTCCCCACCCCTTGTCTGGCCCCACCCCTTATCTGGCCCCCAAGTACCCAGCCCTTTACTGGCACCCTTGTGCCCTTCCCTGGCCCCCCATGTACCCTACCCTTCTCTTGTCCCCATGTTCCCAGCCCTTATCTGGACCCCATGTACCCTCCCCTGGCTCCCATATATCCTCCCCTGGCCCCCATGTACCCATCTCTGGCTCCCATGTACCCTCCTCTTCCCTGGCCCCATGTACCCTCCCCTGGCCCCCATGTACCCTCCCCTTCTGTGGCCCCCGTGTACCTTTCCCTGGCCCCAATGCACCCATCATTTCTCTGGACCGCATGCCCCCTCTCCTTGTCTGGTCCCCATGTACCCAGCCCTCCCCTGTCCCCAATGCACCCTCCCCTTCTCTGGCCCCCATGTACCCAGCCATCCCCTGTCCCCGATACACGCAGCCCTTCTCTGGCCCCCATGTATCCAGCCCTTCTCTGGCCTCTGTGTACCTGCCCCTTCTCTGGGCCCCATATACCCAGCCCTTCTCTGGGCCCGTGTACCCAGCCCTTCTCTGGCCTTCGTGTACCCGCCTCTTCTCAGGCCCTGTGTACCCAGCCTTCTCTTACCCCGTGCACCCTCCCCTTCTTTGGTCCCGTGCACCCTCCCCTTCTCTGGCCCCCGGGCACCCTCCCCTTATCTGGCTCCTATGTACCCACCCCTTCTCTGGCCCCCTTGTATCCACCCCTTCTCTGGCCCACATATACTCTTCTCTGGCTCCCATGTACCCAGCCCTCCCTTGTCCTCCATACACCCAGCCCTTCTCTGGCCTCTGTGTACCTGCCCCTTCTCTGGGCCCCATATACCCAGCCCTTCTCTGGCCCCGTGTACCCAGCCCTTCTCTGGCCTCCGTGTACCTGCCCCTTCTCTGGGCCCCATGTACCCAGCCCTTCTCTGGGCCCCCTGTACCCAGCCCTTCTCTGGGCCCCATGTACCCTGCCCTTCTCTGGGTCATGTGTACCCTGCCCTTCTCTGGCCTTCATGTACCCGCTCCTTCTCTGACCCCATTATTATTATTATTAGATTTATATGGCGCACAGCTACCCGGAGGTTTCCCGGCGCCTACGGACATACAAGGCGAGAGAAAAGGTCAAAGCTAATAATAAAAGGTTCTACTGATTAAAAAGCCATGTTTTCAGCTCTTTGCGGAATTTGAGGTAGTGTTTTTCAAGGTGGAGATGCATTGGAAGTGAGTTCCAAAGGGAAGGAGCTAGGTAGGCAAAGGAACGTTTTCCCATTCTGGCTCGTTTGATCCTCGGTACCTGGAATTTTAATTGATTGGAGGAACGTAGTAAGCGTGAGGGACGATAATGGTGCACCAAAGCACTTAGATAGTGGGGAACTGAGCCTATATTTATTTTGTGCATATAGCAAAGGGCTTTAAATTTGGCGCGATTGTCAATTCTCAGCCAGTGTAGTTTTCGAAGAGCCCCTGAAATGGAGGCCATTCTGGGTAGTTGGCAAAGCAATCTTGCCGCGGAATTTTGAACTACCTGCAGCTTCTGGAGTACTTCCTTACTAGCACCCAGGTAAAGCACGTTGGCGTAGTCCAACCTGGACACTATGAAGGCCTGGATGACAGTTTTTTGTGTAACAGAGGGAAGCATCCAGAGAATTTTCCTAAGCCACTTCAGGATAGCAAAGCAAGTGGAGGCGACCTTGATCACTTGCTGCCTCATAGACAATTGGTCGTCAATAATGACGCCAAGGTTACGGGCCGATTGTGATGGATGCGGAAGATCGCCCATTTGCGGTGGCCAATGTTGGGGACCCCAGAGAGTTTTATTACCACCGAAGATGAGGAGTTCGGTTTTCCCACCGTTGAGTTTTAGTTTGTTTAAATGCATCCAATCAGCGATCTTTTTTAGCCCCGTCTGGAGAGAGGATGATTTCGGGGTCTCCTTGGAGGAAAGCGAAAAGATCAACTGGGTGTCGTCCGCATAAGAGTATATTGTTAGCCCTGCTTGCTCTGCTATCGTAGCCAGAGGGCTGACGTAGATGTTGAAAAGCAATGGGCTAAGTATGGAGCCCTGAGGGACTCCATATGGGGAAACCTGAGTCTTGGAATGAGCAGTAGAGGAGAAGACCTGAAAGGTCCTTTTAGATAAAAAGCTAGACAGCCATTTAAGTGCCGTACCACCGATGCCCTTAGCTTGAAGGATTTTTATAAGCGAAGTGTGGGAAACAGTGTCAAATGCGGCACTTAAATCAAGTAAAATAAGAGCCACCATATCTCGACCCCATGTACCCACCCATTCTCTGGCTCCTGTGTACCCAGCCCTTCTGGGCCCCGTGCACCCTCCCCTTCTTTGGTCCCGTGCACCCTCCCCTTCTCTAGCTCCTGTGCACCCTCCCCTTCTCTGGCCCCCGTGCACCCACCCCTTCTCTGACGCGTGTCCCCACCCCTTCTCTGGCCCCAGTGTATCCACCACTTCTCTGGCCCCCTTGTATCCACCCCTTCTCTGGCCCCCATGTACCCTTCTCTGGTCCCCAAGTACCCAGCCCTTCACTGACACCCGTGTACCTTTCCCTGGCCCCCCTGTACCCTACCCTTCTCTGTCCCCCTTGTACCCAGCCCTTCTCTGGCCCCAGTATACCCACCCCTTCTCTGGACCCCATGTACCTTCCTCAGGCCCCCATGTACCCAGCCCATCTCTGGCCCACATGTACCCACCCCTTCCCTGGGTCCCATGTACACTCCCCTGGCCCCCATCTACCCTTCTCTGGCCCTTGTGTATCCAGCCTTTCTCTGGACCCCATGTACCTACCCCTTCTCTGGCCCCCATGTACCCTTCTCTGGCCCCCATGTACCCTCCCGTGGCTCCCTTGTACCCTTCTCTGGCCCCGTGTACTCTTCACTGGCCCACATGTACCCTTCCTGGCCCCAATGTACCCTCCCCTGGCCCCCATATACCCTTCTCAGGCCCCCGTGTACCCAGCCCTTCTCTAGCACCAATGTACCCTCCCCTGGCCCCCGTGTACCCTTTCCTGGCCCCCATGTACCCTTCCCTGGCCTGTGTACCCTACCCTTCTCTGGCCCGGATGTACCCATCCCTTCTGTGGCCTCCGTGTACCCACCCCTTCTTTGGCCCCCATGTACCCTCCCCTGGCCCCCATGTACTCTCCTCTGGCTCCCATGTACCCTCCCCTTCCCTGGGCCCCATGTACCCTCCCCATGCCCCATGTCCCCTTCCCTGGCCCCCATGTACCCTTCTCTGGCCCAGTGTACCCATCCCTTCTCTAGCCCCTGTGTACCCTCCCCTTCTCTGACTCACGTGTAACCAGCCGTTCTCTTGCCCCCCCTGCACCCACGCCTTCTCTGGGCTCGTGTACCCAGCCATTCTCTGGCACCTGTGTTCCCAGCCCTTCTCTGGCATCCATGTACCCACCCCTTCTCGGGCCCCATGTACCCTCCCCTTCACTGTCCCCATGTACCCTTCTCTGGCCCCCATGTCCCCACCCCTTCTCTGGCCTTCATGTACCCTTCTCTGGCCCCCATGTCCCCACCCATTCTATGGCCCCCATGTACCCTTCTCCGGTCCCCATGTACCCTTCCCTGCCCCCCATGTACCCTTCTCTGGACCAGTGCACCACCCCTTCTTTAGCCCCTGTGTACCGTCCTCTTCACTAGCTCATGTGTAACTAGCCGTTCTTTGGCCCCGTGCACCCACGCCTTCTTTGGACCCTTGTACCCAGCCCTTCTCTGGCACCCATGTACACTCCCCTTCTCTGGCCCCGATGTACTCTTCTCTGGCCCCCATGTCCCCACCCCTTCTCTGGCCCCCATCTACCCTTCTCTGGTCCCCAAGTACCCAGCCCTTCTACCCCTTCTCTGGCCCCGATGTACCCTCCCCTGGCCCCCATGTGCTCTTCTCTGGCTCCCATGTACACTCCCCTCCCCTGGCCCCTTGTACCTTCCTCTGGCCCCCCATGTACCCTCCCCTTCTCTGGCCCCCATGTACCCTCCGGTATAATGGCCCCCATTTACCAACCCCTGCCCCATGTACCCTTCTCTGGCCCCCGTGTATTATTATTGTTATTATTATTATAAGCTTATAAAGCGCGCAGCTACCCCCAACGGGGGGTGTCCCGGCGCTAGGACAGACGATAGATAAGAGTACTCACAGCAGGCTAAGGATTGGAAAAAAAAGGCAGGTCTTCAAGTCACGTCGGAAAATAGATTCAGATTCAGCCATCCGCAAGGACAAAGGCAGGCTGGTCTAAGTTTTGGCGGTGAGCACTGCAAAAGCTCTGCCGCCCATTCTGGCGCAGCAAAAACGGGGAGTCACCAGTAGGCGAAGATGGTTAGATCTGAGCGAGCGGTTAGACTGAGCATGCTTAAGTCGAGCTCTAAGGTGGGCCGGGCCCTTACCCTGCAATGCTCTAAAAGCCAAAACCATTGACTTAAACTGAATGCGCTTGGTCACTGGAAGCCAGTGAAGCTTCTTCAGGTAAGGAGATCGAGTGGCGATAAGGAATGTTATAGATCAACCTGGCTGCCGCATTCTGAACAATCTGTAAACGTCTGATCAGGTAAGCAGGAGCCCTAGTGTACAGACTATTAGCATGGTCCAGATGTGAGGTAATCAGCGCGTGAACAATGGTCCGGCGAGATTCCCGAGGGAGAAAAGGGAGAATTTTGCGAATCATGTGCAATTTACCGAAACAGGCCGCGGAAACCTGATCGATTTGCGCTTTACATGATAATTCATTATTAAACCGGAATCCAAGGTTCCTGGCTGAATCCACCGGTTCCAGAGGGGGGTTCAACTCCGATGGCCACCATAGTAGGGATGAAGGAGGGTTTTTTGATTGAAAAACAACACCTCAGTTTTATCAGAGTTGAGTCTAAGCGTATTTAGGGCCATCCAAGTGGAGATATTGCACAGGCAGCGTATAAATTTAAGAAGGTTGCTTCAGAGTGATCCCTAAATGAGAACACCAATTGGGTGTCGTCAGCATAGGAGATCACTCTGACTCCACACGATTCTACCACTGAGGCCAAAGGAGAGAGATATATATTAAAAAATAGCGGGCTCAACGCGGAGCCCTGAGGGACTCCACAGTTCAGTGGTTTCTCCTCGGAAACAAATGGCTGAACGGAGACCTGTTGAGTGCGACCATTTAAAAAAGATCTGATCCACGATAAAGGGGTACCCTGAATCCCAAGGCTGAGTAGTCTCTCAAGCAAAATAGCATGAGAGACCGTATCGAATGCCGCGGACAGGTCGAGAAGCACCAACATTGCCGCTTCACCTGTATCCACACATTCACGAATGGTTTCAGAAACCTCCAGCAGTGCAGTCTCTGTGCTATATCCAGATCTAAACCCGGACTATGAGTCGTGTAAAAGATGGCATGACTCAAGATAGCTGGATAATTGCTCCTGGACTACTTTTTCTAGGACTTTGGCTGGTTTAGGTAATAGGGAGATAGGGCGATAGTTTTTAAAAACAGAAGGATCAGCATCTGTTTTTTTTAAAATAGGTATTAGCATGGCCAGTTTCCAGGCTGAGGGGAAAACCCCAGTTCGCAATGAGGAGTTCCAGTTCGAATTCAGGGGAGAGATAATGAGGGGGGCCACAGAACTAAATAGTGATGCCAGGCAGGGGTCCCTTGGGGAGCCTGATTTACAGGCAAGCCATTTTTGAAGAGCTAACTTGTTGGAGATCGGAATAAAGGAGGTAAATGAGCCACTATTGGTAGCCACAGAGTTTTAAACCGGGCAATCTCGGGTAGGACCAAACGTGGAGAAAATGTCTAAAGTTTTGTCATAAAAGAAGTCCGATAGACCATCGCAGAGTTCCTGAGTAGGGGGAGTCATACTAGAAAGTGCGGCTGGTTTAGTAAAATCTTTCACAATTTTAAAAAGGGTTTTGGAAGAATTACCAGCGGAATTCACCTTCTTGACAAAATATTCTCTCATTTCTGAGCACTTTAGTTTATGAAAATTCTTAATCGCAGCTCTATAAATTGATTTAGCCTCCATACTGTAGGCTAGTCCCAGCTCCGTTCAAGTTTCTTGCACCAACTTTTTTCAGCGGGCAGAGTGGGAGTAAACCAGGGGGCCGATGGTTTTTGTCTCGAAGAGACAGTAGGTTGAACAGGGGCAACCATATCGAGGGCAGAAGAGAGCCAATTATTGAAACTAGAGACATCTAGTTCCCAGCCCAACCCTTCTCTGGCAGGCGTGTACCCACCCCTTCTTTGGCCCCCATGTACCCTCCCCAGGACCCAATGTACCCTTCCCTGGCCCCGTTTATTCACCCCTTCTCTGGCCCCCATGTACCCACCCCTTCTCTGGCCCTGTGTACTCTCCCCTGGCCCCCATGTACCCATCCCTTCTCTGGACCCCATGCCCCCTCTCCTTGTCTGGTCCCCATGTACCCACCCCTGGCCCCCATGCACCCTCCCCTTCTCTGGCCCCATGTAGCTAGCCCTACCCTGACCTCCATGCACCCTCCCCTTCTCTGGCCCCCATATCCCCTCCACTTCTATGGCCCCCATGTACCCTCCCCTTCTATGGCCCCCATGTACCCTCCCCTGGGCCCCATGTACCCTCCCCGGGCCCCCATGTGCCCTCCCCTGGCCCCCATGTACCCAGCCCACCCTTGGCCCCCATGCACCCAGACCTCCCCTTCTCTGGCCCCCGTGTATCTAGCCCTTCTCTGGCCCCTGTGTATCTACCACTTCTCTGGCCCCCATTTACCCTTCCCTGGCCCCCATGTACCCTCCCCTGGCCCCATGTACCCTTCTCTGGCCCCCGTGCACCCACCCCTTCTCTGGCTCCCGTGTAACCATCCATTCTTGGTGCCCGTGCACCCACCCGTTCTCTGGCCCTGTGTACCCAGCCCTTCTCTGACACCCGTGTTCCCAGCCTTTCTCTGGGACCCGTGTACCCACCCCTTCTCGGGCCCCCATGTACCCACCGCTTCTTGGGCCCTCATGTACCCTCCCCTTCTCTGGCCCCCATGTACCCTTCTCTGGCCCCTAAGTACCCAGCCCTTCATTGGCACCCGTGTACCCTTCCCTGGCCCCAGTGTACCCTATCTTTCTCATGCCCCCTTGTACCCAGCCCTTCTCTGGCCCCCTTGTACCCTCCTTAGCCCCCATGTACCCTTCTCTGGCTCCCATGTACCTTCCCCTTCCCTGGCCACCATGTACCCTCCCCTGGCCCCCGTGTACCCACCGCTTCTCTGGCCCCTTTGTATCCACCCCTTTCCCTGGCCCCCGTGTACCCTCCCCTGGCCCCCATGTACCCATCCTTTCTCTGGCCCCTGTAGTAATGGTGTAATATCCTGTTGTTGTGTTTATACTGTTCCCTGTTGCCTGGTTCCTCGCTGCTCAGCCAGTGTGAGTGTTCTGTGTGGAATGCTGGTGTGATGGACATGAGTGGGATGCTTGGGTGCCTGGTGTGAGTGTTCTGTGTGGAATGCTGGTGTGATGGACATGAGTGGAATGCTTGGGTGCCTGGTGTGAGTGTTCTGTGTGGAATGCTGGTGTGATGGACATGAGTGGAATGCTTGGGTGCCTGGTGTGAGTGTTCTGTGTGGAATGCTGGTGTGATGGACATGAGTGGGATGCTTGGGTGCCTGGTGTGAGTGTTCTGTGTGGAATGCTGGTGTGATGGACATGAGTGGAATGCTTGGGTGCCTGGTGTGAGTGTTCTGTGTGGAATGCTGGTGTGATGGACATGAGTGGGATGCTTGGGTGCCTGGTGTGAGTGTTCTGTGTGGAATGCTGGTGTGATGGACATGAGTGGAATGCTTGGGTGCCTGGTGTGAGTGTTCTGTGTGGAATGCTGGTGTGATGGACATGAGTGGAATGCTTGGGTGCCTGGTGTGAGTGTTCTGTGTGGAATGCTGGTGTGAGTGTTCTGTGTGGAATGCTGGTGTGATGGACATGAGTGGGATGCTTGGGTGCCTGGTGTGAGTGTTCTGTGTGGAATGCTGGTGTGATGGACATGAGTGGAATGCTTGGGTGCCTGGTGTGAGTGTTCTGTGTGGAATGCTGGTGTGATGGACATGAGTGGAATGCGTGGGTGCCTGGTGTGAGTGTTCTGTGTGGAATGCTGGTGTGATGGACATGAGTGGAATGCTTGGGTGCCTGGTGTGAGTGTTCTGTGTGGAATGCTGGTGTGATGGACATGAGTGGAATGCTTGGGTGCCTGGTGTGAGTGTTCTGTGTGGAATGCTGGTGTGATGGACATGAGTGGAATGCTTGGGTGCCTGGTGTGAGTGTTCTGTGTGGAATGCTGGTGTGAGTGTTCTGTGTGGAATGCTGGTGTGATGGACATGAGTGGGATGCGTGGGTGCCTGGTGTGAGTGTTTTCAATTGAAGATGGGCTGAGCAGCAGGGAGGCTGCTCCTGGTGGGGCTGCTACCACTGATCTTATGGACTTAATAAATATCTTACAAAGACACTACTCGGCTACGTCGACTACTTCACCTCTACGCTTGGAACCTCATTATCACATTTTGGTGATGATCTGGAGACAAACTCATGCTCTACAAGTGATTTTATGGAAGTTAAAGGTGAATTGTCAAAGAAGTCTTCATTGTGGAAGGAACCTACGGAGGTGACAGTCACAAACAGCACACAGTACAGCTCCTGGAGGAAGTGGTTCACAAAGGATCACACAGACAGAGCGAGCTCATTTCCAGGAGGAAGTGTTGACACAAAACAAACAAGATTGTCAAGAAACAAGTGTAACTGGGGCAGCACACCTCGCAGCCCCACCAGTGCCCTTCACATCGGAGAGCCCCAGCCCAGGCGTGCTGTGCTCATCAACATCTGTTGGTCTCCCAACATGTGCCATCCTGAATACATTCAGCTTTGTTGTCTAGGGATCTCTCACCTATGGCTTCATGTGGCTCTGCTCAAACTGTAGCCGGCTCAACGAGGTATCGTTACTGGAGAGTTTCTACACACGTTTTGGTCCGGGTTTTATGTCATCAAAGGCATGTTTTAATGTGCTTTCTACACTAAGTGAGTTACATATATGTGGAACGGTGTGATTCTTGGTTAAATTCAGCCTTGGTACCGGCGTCCGGAGCGGAACATTTATGGTGAGACAATTATCGTCTCTTATTTGTGTTTTTTCACTTGAGCCCCCCCCTCGCAGTGATGGCAGTTAAACCGCTGTTGGCACGGTTTAAAAGCTGAGGCACGAGTCGTGTGTGGCGCACGCACACCTCCCGTCATTACGTAGTCGTGCGGTGCCGCAGTGAGTTCTTCAGTGACGTCTTCAGCTGACTTCAACCTTTGCTGCTCTGGGACGCTTTGCACCAGGGACGCGCCTGGAGCCACCCGGTGCTCGTAACGCATGCTTGCCACCATTTTTGTTTTGATAGATACACGCAAGTCTTGAAGAAGTATTATGCATTCGACCCTCAGCCGCCATAGCAACCCCAGGATTATTTTTACTTCTAACAACCGGAGGAACAAACAAACCAATAGAGATGTTGGTGGTCCAGATGATCCTCTTAGGTTTGTTTTACGTGTGCCCACTGGAACGGCATTCTTGGCTTGCGCACATTGGTACAAGTTGGTGTGTCAATCTCGTTTTGTACTGCTTTATCGTTCTTACACGCCGGATCCACATTAATCATGTGGTTACAGAGTACGATGCCCGAGGCTCACAGCAGTATACACGTATCGATGGTGTCTGTATCAGCCTGCAACACAACATGTAATAAAGAGTAATGCAGCCGTGGCTGAATTTCCAAATGTGTTTGACATGACGTGGAAGTTGTGCAAATGGACGCTAGCACTTAGTTTGCACTTGAGTGGTTGTGCAAATTAGTGAGGTCCTCTGACTACAGGTCCAGTGTGACTTTTAAAATATCCTCTTTGGTAGCATTCAAGTCTCCAACATTCAAGTTTTGAGGTCCTGCTGTGAAGCAAGGCTTTTGGTACAGGTCTTTTTGGGTCACTTAACTTGAGAGAATGACTCTGTATCTGGGGTGCACAAGACAAGAGTACAAGAGTGTGCCCAGAGCAGTACTACTCGGGTGAGAGGTCGCTCACCGGCGAAGCGTTTTTCATTTCATTGTTTGTTACATTGCCATGTTCTGCATTTTCTCTTTTTCATGCCCTTACGTGAGGGATTGCTGTATTGTTTATATTTCACCTTGTGCTGCACCTATTCTATGAGTGTTATTTTGTGCATAAGTCACCTTGTGTTGCACGTTGTTTATGTAGTGTTTAAGCCCTAAGATGGGAATGGGTTTTAGTCCAATTTCCACGCTGTAAGCCACATTACCCTTACAAGAGGAGTGGCTTAAAGGGGTGTCATTCCCTTTTTCACAGCTTATGGGTTTTAGTCCCATTTTAATGCAGTTAGTCATGTCCCTTACAGGAGGAGTGGCTTAAAGGGGTGTCATTCCCTTTTACGCTTGTAATGGGTATTAGCCCCATCTACACAGTTTGTATTATGGGTCTCAGTCCCATTTTGGCATGTGTTGACCCTTACATAAGGGGTGGCAAGTTGGGTTTCAGTCATTTCTTCACAATGTATTGTTTTCGTTCCTTACATAAGGAGTAGATACATGGGTGCAGTCCACCGATAGTGTTAGAGTTCTGGGGGTGTGTTACTCCCATGTTTCTCTTCACAGTGTTAGAGTTCTCGGAGTGCGTTTCTCCCGTGGTCTCTTCACAGTGTTAGAGTTCTCGGAGTGCGTTTCTCCCGTGGTCTCTTCACAGTGTTAGAGTTCTCGGAGTGCGTTTCTCCCGTGGTCTCTTCACAGTGTTAGAGTTCTGGGGGTGTGTTACTCCCATGTTTCTCTTCACAGTGTTAGAGTTCTGGGGGTGTGTTACTCCCATGTTTCTCTTCACAGTGTTAGAGTTCTGGGGGTGTGTTGCTCCCATGTTTCTCTTCACAGTGTTAGAGTTCTCGGAGTGCGTTTCTCCCGTGGTCTCTTCACAGTGTTAGAGTTCTCGGAGTGCGTTTCTCCCGTGGTCTCTTCACAGTGTTAGAGTTCTCGGAGTGCGTTTCTCCCGTGGTCTCTTCACAGTGTTAGAGTTCTCGGAGTGCGTTTCTCCCGTGGTCTCTTCACAGTCTTTGCTCTGCTTTACAGGGCATGGTTGGATGCTTCTTTAGCATCTTTCTTCAGTTTTTGTTTCACGTGTCTTTTCATGTGGTGGTATCTCACTTTGTTTGGGTGAGCTTAACATTATTTAAACTTCCAATTTGTTTTTTATTATTAAAGGAGGAGGATGTTTGATATTTCATGTGTATCTTTTTTCACTCTTCTTTCCTACTTTGTTTAGTCTTTGTTCCCTCTCGTGATGTGGTTTTTACCATTCATCCCTGGGTCCTGGACTATTGCCTTCCTTTGTACATTGTTGTGTATAGTTGCTTGCATTTTTGTATGGTTTAATTAATTTTCAATTTTAAGGGGAGAAGATATGTAATATCCTGTTGTGTTTATACTGTTCCCAGTTGCCTGGTTCCTCGCTGCTCAGCCAGTGAGAGTCTCCTGTGTGGAATGTTGGTGTGATGGACATGAGTCGAATGCTTGGGTGCCTGGTGTGAGTGTTCTGTGTGGAATGTTGGTGTGATGGACATGAGTCGAATGCTTGGGTGCCTGGTGTGAGTGTTCTGTGTGGAATGCTGGTGTGATGGACATGAGTGGAATGCGTGGGTGCCTGGTGTGAGTGTTCTGTGTGGAATGCTGGTGTGATGGACATGAGTGGAATGCGTGGGTGCCTGGTGTGAGTGTTCTGTGTGGAATGCTGGTGTGATGGACATGAGTGGAATGCGTGGGTGCCTGGTGTGAGTGTTCTGTGTGGAATGCTGGTGTGATGGACATGAGTCGAATGCTTGGGTGCCTGTTGTGAGTGCTGACAGTTAAAGATGGGCTGAGCAGCAGGGTGGCTGATCCTGGTGGGGCTGCTACCACTGATGTTATGGACTTGATAAATATCTTACAAAGACACTACTCGACTACGTCTACTACTTCACCTCTACGCTTGGACCCTCATTATTACAAATGGTTAGCATAGGAAGAACAGAGTCGGAGAAAGTCGATAGCAGGAAACAGTTGTGTTTAATGTTCATGAAGAGATATAAAGGCAACAGGACCCACGGCACACCCAGCACCGCAAAGGAGGACAGACAGGCTAACAATGACTGCCTTCCCATCACTAAGTTCCAAAAGAGAATTGGAACAATAAGAAGAGGAACACAATGCTTAAAGGGGTGTATAGAAATAAAGAAGAAAGAAACAACACAGTAAAACAAAGCATCTCCGAAAAACTGAAGACAAAACATAGTCATCAAAACCTCCCTGTCACTAACGTGTTTAATGTTGTCAAAATACTCCTTTTTCTGTGCCAAATATACATTACTCACAGGAGAAACAGAAGTACTTCCTTTGTTAGTGGAATCGGATTGCAGCTCTAGCCAAGATGGTAATAGCTCAGATCTACATTTTCTCCCCTTAATAATTCGAAAGGAGTAAAACCAGTAATTGAATGTGGAGTAGTATGGGAGGCATTTACTTTTTCTTTAAGATATAAATTAACATCCATACCAGAAGAAAGAGCAGTCTGAATACCTTCTTTCAAGAATCGGTTAGCCCTCTCGACTAGTCCATTCGCTGAAGGACTATATAGTGCAACTTGAAGATGTTTAACATCACAATCCGTGAGAAACATTTTCATGGATGATGAAACAAAAGGGGTGCCAGTATCTGTTACAAGTTCTCTGGGAGTGCCCTCTAGCGAAAAAACTTCCTTTAGAACACTTAAAACAGATTGAGTAATAGCCGATTCAACAAAGGAAAAGTAAATCCATTTAGAATAATAGTCTACAAGTACTATTAAAAACTTACTGCAGGTGGGTAAGAGATTGAAAGGACCAGCGAAGTCTAATGCAACTTTCATCCAAGGATTCCCCGGTAAAGGAACCGGATGAAGGGGATTTTAGTGTGGTTTTCCAATGCTTGTCGGAAACGACACACGGAGGACACACCGCTACAAAAGAAGAAACCTGTGCATTCATGGAGAGCCACCAGTAATTCTCTCTTAACTTCTTACATGTAGCAGTGATGCCCAAATGTCCCACATGTGCAATGCGGATAAGACTTTGCCTTAAAGATGAAGGAGGAACAAAGTTACCATTCCTAGTACAGAGGTAATTTCTAACAGATAGCTCAGAGGCTATTTGGGCAAATGGCTTCAAATCATTGGGCAAATTGTGAAATGTGGGCCACCCTTCTATAATGTACTCAACAACGTTTTTAAGAATGGCATCATGAGAAGCAGCTTCTACCCAATCGTTCTCTGAAATAACCCCATCACTTGAGGACGCTGCATCAATAGCTGCAACTACACACTCATAGTCTTCTTCAGTGTTATCAGTAAAAGGTAAAGGTAATCGGGAAAGGCAGTCTGCTCGGAATTTTTTGCCACCTTGTATGTACTTGATGGTTGTAACGAGGGCGGTCGGATGAAGAGCGGGATGCGCCCACAGGAAGGTGGGGAGAATGTGATTACCTCCGACACCCCTCTTGTTTTCCTGCAGCAGGACGAATGGACTTGGCCGGACATTCGAGCCGGGGACGTGGAAGACGAAAAGGAACACCTTTCCTTTAAGTGGGATGACTGGTCACTGAACCACGCCCGCTTCGATGACGACGAGGAGGTCGGCCCTTCAAAGACGGGAGGAAGGCGGAAGTACGGGTGTGCTAGCACCAGAGGCGCAGGAGGAGTCGAGGGAGTCGAGAACCAAGGGAAGCAGACGGAAGCAACAGCAGGAGCAGAGGCGGAACGGTCGCAAGACGGAAAGGAGCCAGGAGGCCAACGTTCCCGTGTATCGCCCAGCCACGTTCCAGGAGGAGCGTGGCTTTCGCAGGTACGAGACCGCTTGACGGGCTGGGTGGGTAAAAGTGAGAGCCCGAGAACCTAGTGCATCAGTCCCCGTATCCCGGTACCCCCATCCTGAGCACTGCCCTCACCTTTGTAGAAGTGTTACGCACCGTGTGACTCCTCACTACCCCTTCCCTTGTCAACCTAGTGAATACGTGCACTACACTCACACCCCGCTACTTTCTCTTTCCTTCCCCATCCACGCTTCCTCTGTACCGGACGGACCCGTGCTGGAGCGGCTATGAAGGGTGCGGACCTCGCCGAGGGACCGAGAACGTAGAGAAAAGACAGAAGAACAACCCTTGCCTTATTATAGACCGGTCTCACGACAGAGGCGTGTTCTTAGACCAATAAAGCCTTCTTTGACCCCCACCTGTCTCCCGTATGTGCCTCCTAACCCGCTACAATGGTGAAGTTATATTCCTGGAGTTTGGATAATAAATGTTCAAGTCGAGCAGATGCTCTTCCTAAACCATCAGCTTGTAAAAGATAAACAAGAGGTTTGTGATCAGTGAAATTACAAAATGACTGCCCCAAAGGTACATCTTAAATTTCTGGATGGCCCAGACACAGGCTAAGGCCTCCCTCTCTATGGTACAGTACTTTGTTTCTGTACTAGACAAACTTTTTGAAGCGAAAGCTACAGTATTCTCTTTGTCATAAACTTTTTTGTCCAAACACTGCTCCGATCCCTTTCATGCTGGCATCTACGCTAACAGAACATTCATGACCAGGTATGAAAGGACTCAAGGCAGGAGCTTTAACTACAAGTTCTTTGATATTAGTGAATGCGTTGTTGATCTCTACAGTCCAATTAAAGTTAGTGCCTTTATTGAGCACATTTCTCAAGGGCTGAATGGTAAAAGCATAATCAGGCACAATCAATCAATCAGGTATTTGAGAAGCGCGCTACTCACCCGAGAGGGTCTCAAGGTGCTGTGGGGGGGGGGTGGAAATTGTGCAGCTCTTTCTCACTCAAAGAGCCAGGTCTTGAGGCTCTTCCTGAAGGCTTGCAGGGTGGATGAACGTTTGATGCTGAGCGGGAGTTCGTTCCAGGTTTTTGCTGCGATGTAGGAGTAGGCTCTTCCACCTGTTCTGGCTCTGAGGAAGGGGGGGATTCGGCAAGGGCGAGGTTGGCGGATTGGTGGAGGGATTTGTGAGCGTGGGTGAATAGCTTGAAGGTCACTCTCTTTTCCACGGGGAGCTAGTGGAGGTCTCGTAGGTGCTGGGTGATGTGGTCTTGTCGTGGGATGCCGAGGATGAGTCTGGCGGCAGTGTTCTGGATGGTCTGGAGTTTTTGGAGCAGGGATTTGTTGATTCCGTCGTAGAGGGCGTTTCCGTAGTCCAGTCTGCTGGTAATGAGTGCGTGGGTGATAATCTTACTGGATTCGGAGGGGATCCATTTGAAGGTCTTGCGAAGGATGTTGAAGCATGTGGAGCAGATGGCGTTGATCTGTCGGGTCATGGTGAGGGAGGAGTCGAGTATGATGCCGAGGTTGCGGACGTAGTCCGTTGGTGTGGGGGAGTTGCCGAGGGCGGTGGGCCACCAGGTGTTGTCCCATGCGGAGGGGGTGGGTCTGAGGACGAGGACTTCTACCTTCTCCGAGTTGAGCTTCAGGCAGCTACTGCTCATCCAGGACACAACGTCTTTCATTCCTTCCTGGAAGCTGAGTCTGGTGGTGTCAGTTTCCTTTGTGAGGGAGAGGATGAGCTGTGTGTCATCGGCGTAGGATACTATACTGAGGCCATGCTGTCTGACGTTGGCGGCGAGGGGGGCCATGTAGATTTTGAAGAGTGTGGGGCTGAGCAAAGATCCTTGGGGTACTCCGCAGCTGATCTCTGTGGGTTCGGAGAGGAAGGACGGGAGTCTGATTCTTTGGGTTCTGCCGGAGAGGAAGAAGCAGATCCAGTCGAGTGCGGTTCCCTGTATGCCGGCGTCGTGGAGTCTAGTGGTGTGTGCTTTGGGAGACGGTGTTGAAGGCTGCAGAGAGGTCTAGTAGGATGAGAGCCGCCGTGTGGTCGAGGAGAGTGCAGATGTCGTCTGTGGTGGCTAGGAGGGCGGTCTCAGTGCTGTGGTTGCTGCAGAATCCGGATTGGAAGGAGTCGAGGATGGAGTTCACTTCGATGAAGTTTGTGAGCTGGGTGTTGACGATTTTTCCAGTGACTTTGGCTGCAAAGGGGAGGAGAGAGATGGGTCAGTAGTTTTTGAGGTCCGTCTGGTCTTCGGAGTGCTTCTTGAGGAGGGGCTTGACTTCAGCGTGTTTCCAGTTGTCAGGGAATGTGCTGGTTTCGAAGGTGGAGTTGATGGGTGCGTCGTAGTTCGTGTGTTATGGCGGTGGCAGCTCTGTAGAAAATTGGCAGCGGGCAGGGGTCCGTGGGGGCGCCTGAGTGAATGCTCTTCATGGTTGTGCCGGTTTCTTCTGTAGTGACCGAGGTAAAGGCGGAGATGGTAGGCTGGCTGGCATTGCTGGAGGTAGGTGTGGCTTCAGTGTCTAGTATCTGTTCGTTGAAGTTGTCATAGAGGGACTTGATCTTGAGATGGAAGTAGGAGCCGAGTTTGTTGCAGAGGTCCTGAGAGGGTGTAACGTCTGAGGCTTCGCTGGGGGGGTTTGGTGAATTCCTGTATAATGTTGAAGAGTTCTTTCGAGTTGCTGGAGTTAGCGAGAATCTTGTCCTAGATTAAGCTCCTTTTAGTGGATCTGATGCGTTGGTGGTGTTCAGTCCAGCCCGAACTGCCAAGCCATGTCTTCCCTGGACCGGAAACAAGCATCCTGGGACCGGTTTCGGGCTAACAGCCCTCATCAGCCAGGCTAGCTTGAATCCAGTGGCAAAGTGAGCAAGGGACCCACGTCTGGGCATACCCTGCCAACTTAGGGCGAACAAAGCGATACCAAAGGGGATGATGGACGGAGCGCTTGAGCTAATCAAACACTCACCCCCAGTCAACTGATCTGGGTTTAATCCATCATCATTCTTTAGCTCACTCCACCACCCCAGTTCAGACATGGCCATATGCAAATCAGTCTGACCCTGTGCCTCATGGGAACAGTCCAGCCCGAACTGCCAAGCCATGTCTTCCCTGGACCGGAAACAAGCATCCTGGGACCGGTTTCTGGCTTACAGCCGTCATCGGCCAGGCTAGCTTGAATCCAGTGGACTGGTCCCATGAGGCACAGGGTCAGACTGATTTGCATATGGCCATGTCTGAACTGGGGTGGCGGAGTGAGCTAAAGAATGATGATGGATTAAACCCAGATCAGCTGACTGGGGGTGAGTGCTTGCAATGTTCAACACTCCATCCATCATCCCCTTTGGTTTTGCTACGTACTCTTCAACAGACTCATCGCTAGCTTGCTTGCGTTTAAAAAAACTGTGTCTTTCTAGGAGCACATTAGGCTCGTCTGTAAATTGATTTTTAATCCTTTCTTTGGTTTCAACATAAATATTCCAAATACAGTCACCTCCGGGCGAGAGAAGAGGAGGTAAAATATCAAAAATATTCTGTCCAGCAATTCCCAAATGATTATAAAGTAAAGCGTTTTTCCTTGGAGGGGTGTAATTCAGACCATCTATGCCCATTAAATAATTTTCAAAAATGAGAATCCATTGTTTCCACTTAATTTCTGGTTTGCAAGGTTTATGTAGGAAAGGTGGTGGATGGATTGCATTGTCTGATGAGGCCATGTATAGAAAGTAGTAAAAAAAAATTAAAAAATACTATTCGGAAATGTGGATACCTGAAAACGAAAATGATTAATTGCATAAAATAGTACAGATGCTGGGTAAAACAAATGCAATAAAATAGAGAAAGAAGAAGAAAGAAAAAACAATAACAGAAGTACAAATAAAGTTCACATGCAAGATGGCCGCTGGACAGCGATGTTAGAGCGTCAAATTCCCTGAGTTCCTCAGGCCCGAAACGTCCAGGAAACTAAGGAAGCGATGTAGAGATTACGGCAGGGTGACGGAAGGGAATTTTGACGAAACAAACAGTGCTGCAATGAAAAACAAGTCAGGCAAAAGCGGCCGGAGCAAGCTCCCACAGCCAAAGCGCACATCGAAGTGGCCGGAGCAACCTCCCACAGCCGAAGCGCATGTCGAAAGCCTGGAGATTTGGGCTGAAGAACGCGTCTCTATGTCAACGGCTGGAACGGGGCTCCCACAACCGAGGTGAAGCCGGAGAGACTGCTATGGCAACCAGTAGAACAGTGTCACGTGCAGACAAAGCAAAAGAAGCGCACGCTAGAGGAGCACGTGGTGACAGCTATGTCGGTGAGAAAAGGTAAGGTCGCATGAAGCTCTAAGCGGGGCACGTTGCGTGCAATCAAATGAATAAAATGGCAGTTGAGGCCTGTAGAACATTCTGGCTGTAACTAGTCACGTAGAAACAAGCAAACAACGCTGCAGCACGCACCTGGGAAGTACAAGCTTGTGGGTCCTGGTTCTCCTTTCAGCGCAGCACTTTTCCTCTTTTTTTTCCTTTTCCGCCTTTTCTGAATACCAAAAAGGTTATGAAGCGCTCAGTCAGAAGGTAGTAGTAGTAGTAGGGAAGAGGCAGAAAAGTACCCCACTCCTGGTACCAAATTGTAGTGATGGTTAGCGTAGGAAGAACAGAGTCAGAGAAAGTCGATAACAGGAAACAGTTGTGTTTAATGTTCATGAAGAGATATAAAGGCAACAGGACCCACGGCACACCCAGCACCGCAAAGGAGGACAGACAGGCTAACAATGACTGCCTTCCCATCACTAAGTTCCAAAAGAGAATTGGAACAATAAGAAGAGGAACACAATGCTTAAAGGGGTGTATACAAATAAAGAAGAAAGAAACAACAGAGTAAAACAATGCATGTGATATAAAGTGAGTATACTACACCCCCATTGTACCCACCCCTGCTCTGGCCCCATGTACTCTCCCCTTTAATGGCCTCCATGTACCAACCCTGGCACCCATGTACCCTTCTCTGGCCTCCAAGTACCCAGCCCTTCTCTAGCCCCTGTGTACCCAACCCTTCTCTGACCAACTTATACCTACCCCTTCTCTGGCCCCCATGTACCCTTCCCTGGCCCCCGTGTATCCACCCCTTCTCGGGCCCCATTTATTCACCCCTTCTCTGGCCCCCATGTACCCACCCCTTATCTGGCACCCATGTACCTTCCCCTGGCCCCCATGTACCCATCCCTTCTCTGGCCCCCATGCCCCCTCTCCTTGTCTGGTCCCCATGTACCCACCCCTGGGCCCCATGCACCCTCCCCTTCTCTGGCCCCATGTAGCCAGACATTCCCTGGCCCCCATGCACCCTCCCCTTCCCTGGCCCTCATGTACCCTTCCCTGGCCCCCATGTACCCTTTTCTGGCCCGTGCACCAACCCCTTCTCTGACCTCAGTGTACCCTCCCCATCTCTGGCCCTCGTGTAACCAGCCGTTCTCTGGCCCTCATGCACCCACCCTTTCTCTGGCCCCCGTGTACCCACCCCTTCTCTGACACCTGTGTTCCCAGCCCTTCTCTGGCACCCGTGTTCTCAGCCCTTCTCTGGCACCCGTGTTCCCAGCCCTCCTCTGGCACCCATGCACCCTCCCCTTCTCTGGCACCCATGCACCCTCCCCTTCTCTGGCCCCCGTGCGCCCTCCCCTTCTCTGGCCCCCATGCACCCACCCCTTCTCGGGCCCTTGTGTATCCACCCCTTCTCTGCCCCCCTTGTATCCACCCCTTCTCTGGCCCCTGTGTACCCTCCCCTGGCCCCCATACACCCATCCTTTCTCTGGCCCCCATGCCCCCCTCTCCTTGTCTGGTCCCCATGTACCTAGCCCTCCCCTGTCCCCCATGCACCCTGCCCTTCTCTGGCCCCCATTTACACAGCCATCCCCTGTCCCCCATGCACCCTCCCCTTCTCTGGCCCCCATGTACCCAGGCGTCCCCTGGCTTCCATGCACCATCACCTTCTCTGGACCCCATGTACCCACCCCTTCTCTGGCCCCCATGTACCCTTCCTTTCTCTGACGCCCATGTACTGACTCCTTCTCTAGCCCCCATATTCCTTAGCCCTTCTCTGGCCCCCATGTACCCACCCCTTCTCTGCCCCCTGTGTACCTACCTCTTCTCTGGCTCCCATTTACCCTTCCCTGGCCTCATGTACCCTCCCCTGGCCCCCATGTACCCTTCTCTGGCCCGTGTAACCAACCGGTCTCTGGCCACTGTGTCCCCAGCTGTACTCTGGCCCCTGTGTCCCCAGCCCTTCTCTGGCACCCGTGT
Source organism: Calotriton arnoldi (assembly GCA_963921515.1). NCBI lineage: Eukaryota > Metazoa > Chordata > Amphibia > Caudata > Salamandridae > Calotriton > Calotriton arnoldi. Next base: position 111,937 of record CAWUFW010015439.1, on the reverse strand, counting down.
TCCCAGACTTTCTCTGGAACCCATGTACCAGCCCCTTCTCAGGTCCCATGTACCCTTCCCTTCTCGGGCCCAATGTACCCATATCTGGCCCCCATGTCCCCACCCTTTCTCTGGCACCTGTGTTCCCTTCCCTGGCCCCCATGTACCTTACCCTTCTCTTGCCCCCTTGTACCCAGCTCTTATCTGGCCCCTGTGTACCCATTCCTTCTCTGGCCCCCATGTATCCTTCTCTGCCCCCGTGTACTCACCCCTTCTCTGGCCCCCGTTGTATCCACCCCTTCTCTGGCCCCCATGTACTTATTCCTTCTCTGGCCTCCATTCCCCCTCCTCTCCTTGTGTGGTCCCCATGTGCCCAGCCCTCCCCTGTCCCCCCATGCACCCTCCCCTTCTCCGGCCCCCATGTACCCAGCCCTCCCCTGTCCCCCAAGCACCCTCCTCTTCTCTGGCCCCCATGTACCCAGCCCTCCCCTTTCTTCCATGCACCCTCCCCTTCTCTGGCCCCTGTGTACCCTCCCCTGGCCCCCATGTACCCTCCCCTTCTCTGGCCCCCTTGTACCCTTTTTCTGGCCCCCATGTATCCAGCTCTTCACTGGCACCCGTGTACACTTCCCTGGCCCCCGTGTACCCTACCCTTCTCTTGTCCCCTTTTACCCAGCCCTTATCTGGCCCATGTGTACCCACTCCTTCTCTGGCCCCCAAGTACCCTTCCCTGGCCCCCATGTACTCTCCCCTGGCCCCCATGTACCCTCCCATTCTCCAGCCCCCATGTACCCTCCCCTTCTGGAGCCCCCCTGTACCCTCCCCTGGCCCCCATGTACCCATCCTTTCTCTGGTCCCCATGTACCCAGCCCTCCCCTGTTCCCCAACCACACTCCCCTTCTTTGGCCCCCATGTACCCAGCCCTCCCCTGTTCCCCATACACCCAGCCCTTCTCTGGCCCCCGTGTACCCAGCCCTTCCCTGGCCTCTGTATAGCTGCCCCTTTTCGTGCCCGCGTGTACCCAGCCCTTCTCTGGGCCCCGTGTAACCAACCCTTCTCACAGTCCAGTTACCCTGCCCTTCTCTGGCCTTCGTGTACCCGCCTCTTCTCTGGCCCCCGTTTACCCGCCCCGTCTCTGACCCCGTGTACCCACCCGTCTCTCGGGCCCCCGTGTACCCAGAACTTCTCTGGCCCCGTGTACCGAGCCCTTCTCTGGCCACATACACCCCCCCCCCTTTTCTGGCTCCCATGTACCTAGCCATCCCCCGGCTTCCATGCACCGTCCCTTTCTCTGGCCCCTATGTACCCTCCCCTGGCCCCCATGTACCCTCCTCTTCTGTGGCCCCCATGTACCCAGCCTTCCCCTAGTCCCCATGTACCCTCCCCTTCTGTGACCCCCATGTACCCACTCCTCCCTGGTCCCCATGTACCCACCCTTTCCTTGGTCCCCATGTACCCTCCCCTGGCCCCCACGTACCCTCCCCTTCTCTGCCCACCATGTACTCTCCCTTGGCCCCCATGTTCCCTCCTCTGGCCGCTATGTACCCTCCCCTGGCCCCCATTTACCCAGCCCTCCCCTGGCTCCCATGTACCCTCCCCTTCTGTGGCCCCCATGTATCCACCCCTTCTGTGGCCCCCATGTACCCAGCCCTCCCCTTGCCTCCATGTACCCTCCTCTTCTGTGGCCCCCCCATGTACCCAGCCCTTGCCTGGCCCCCATGTACCCTCCTCTTCTGTGGCCCCCATGTACCCAGCCCTCGCCTGGCCCCCATGTACGCTCCTCTGACCCCCATGTACCCTCCCTTGGCCCCCAAGTACCTTCCTCTGGCCCCCATGTACCCTCCCCCGGTCCTCATGGACCTTCCCCTGGCCCCCATGGCCCCGCCCCTTCTCTGGCCCCTATGTACCCTCCCCATGCCCCCCTGGCCCCTCCCCATTGCCCCTCCCCTTCAGCAGGGGCGGCTGTTCTTAAGGGGCGAAGTGGGCGTTGCCCCCTAACAATAAACAAAAAAACACGGAGTTCTAATGAAAGGCTTCAAAGTGCTTTGTTTCAGGCAGTAAGGAGCCTGAAATCGTTTTTTTTTTAACAGCTGGATAAGTGAACACAGCTGCACATGTGCCGGCTGCCGGGCAAGAGAATACTCGCCCTGGAGGCACAAAGCAGTGTTGTGTCGTCAGGGTGGTGGGCGCGGCATTTTTCAATGCCATTGTATTTGCTTGATTCTGGGCGTTAATGCCTGCGACCTTGGACGGGATCCACGTAACGCCAGAGACAAAGGAGGCAGGGCTGATTAGGTGTCAGCAAACATGCGAGCCCCTCCCCAACCCCATACGTTGGTATGCTTTTGTTTCAGAGGGTGTGCTGAAGGAGGAGGGGCCCGCAGTGTATTTGGCAGTTGATACACCGGAGGGAAGAAGACTTAACGGGCGAAGCAAGGTACAGTGAACTTTTTGCTCGGTTCTACTATGGCTTTGCAGCTGGGAACCTTTTCCTATGTGATTTGAAGTTCCGAGTCCGACCCTGAGGACTACAGACGCTTTTCAGCTGCTGTCCTTCTTATAGTAATGTTGAGGGGTCCAGGAGTCGCGACCCACCCCCACAACAACCTCCTAGTCCTAATTAAATAATTATAGGGGGGCCACACATGTGCAGGAACATACAGCGCCGGCACCAAAGGGCCGATGCTGTCCAAATTACCCGAGAAAACAGCCTGTGTAGTTTCTCACACTCGTGAACATAGTCGAAACCGAGTAAATCTATTTGACTGAGACGTGTGACTGGGCAGAGGTGAGACAGGGCGTCAACGTGCCGGCAGGATTCACACACACCCTGGTCTTCATCTCCACCCTTGAATCGGATAGGCCGCAAAAGCTGGGAAGCCAGACGTCACCAGAGGAACTACATTCTGGAAGTCCTCTTGTTGGAGACCGCTGCACGGACTAGGCGAGAAGAACTTGCATTTTAATTTATACCGGGTGCCCCTTTAAGGTCATATGCCAATCTGCAAAAATTTGAATGAGTTTTGAGTACTCTACTGTCTAAATAATTCTTATTAATTTTCCGTTCACCAGCCTGCTTTTCTGCGATACATCTGTTATGGAAATGTGGTGCATATATTTTTAAAATGACAGTAACAATTGAACAACCTTTGATATGTACAAGAGTACTTGGTAAGTGCTCGATTCATCATATCTGTGACAGTTAGCGCACTAGCGTTTGCCGATAGCGCGCGCCAGCCGTTCCCCGCCCCTGCGCTCACGCCGGCCGGCGTGAGCGCGCCCTTAAATAAAGACGGGCGGAGCTGCGACCATACAACAGCGTGAGTGTGTTTATTTAGCGGCGCACCTCAAGGCCTTATCACGAGGCATCCGGCGGGACGAGGGGGCCCTCCATGAATGCAACATTGGTGACGAGGAGCGGAGGCAATTCACGCCTGCTCGCAACCGGCACAAGAAACCCTCAGCAAGCCAGTACCACGTGGGCGGTACCCACAGTCTGGAACCCTGCCAGGACGTACTGCTACGATCCCTGCCACACCACGACCCCAGCTCCGGCAGCTAGTATCAGGCAGCAGTACACGACGCTGTCCTCCCTCCCCACCACCTACTGGTCAAGTCAATCAATGCCTCACAGCCTGGGTGAGTCCGGCCAGCTGCGGAAAAGACCCACAAGCGCGCCTTACTCCAGGTTAGGCCCAGCCACGCGCCACGCGACCAGGCGCACGAGGGCCCACGCTACGCCCAGCAGCCCCGCACCACCTCCTGGTGTGCCAGAACCTCTAGCTATTGAGCATCTTTCGTAGCAAGCCACCTCTTCGCCCACACGCTCACCTCCATGGGGGATCAAGACAACGCGGCCCAAGCCTCAGTGCCTGCGCCTCCGCACCATCCCCCCTCAGGGGTCCTACCTCCATTTAGCGAGTCGGCAGACCCCACCACAGCAGCGCCAAGGTGGCAGACCTGGATTGGCCGGTTGGAGAACTATTTCATTGCCACGAGGGAGAAGGATGGGGCGGTGAAACGGTCGCTGTTGCTACACTACGCCGGTGAGGAAATATATCTGCTATTCAAGCACCTACCGAACACAGGCCCTCCCGACGACTACGCAGCAGCAGTCACAGCGTTAAACGCTCACTTTAACCCCCAAATGAACCCAGATTTCGAACATTTCAAGTTGAGGCAAGCCAAGCAAAGGGAGGGCGAGTCAGTGGATGCCTTCCACGCGAGGCTCAGGGAGTTAGCCGACACTCACCTTGTGGGAGACCGTGCAGCGGAAGAGATCAGGGCCCAGCTAATCCTGGGGATACGCAGCAAAGTCCTGCGAGGCCTCATACTCAGGCAACCGAACATTCCCATGAATTACATTCTTGTCCTAGCAAGATCGCATGACCTTTCGGCAGCACGAGCGGAGGAAATGGACATGGCATTGGTGCGTGGGGCAGAAAAGAGCGTCGCGGTCAAGACAGAAAGAACAGATGCAGTCTGGATGAGAGACAGGCCCCACAGGCCACGTGATCGCCAGCCGCAAACCCCAAAGAACCAGTGTGGATACTGCGGGTATGAGGAACACCCCGCGCAGTCATGCCCAGCACAAGGAAAAACCTGCACAAACTGCGGCATCGCGAACCACTTCGCGTCAGTGTGCAGAAGGAAGGCACAGCGGAAGGAAGGGGGCCGACGCCAACAAATGCGGAGGATGGTCCGCCAACTATCGCACGTCTCACTCACATCCCAACAAGGAGGGAAGAAGAGAGAGCAGACAGTATACCAAGAGGGGGATTCCACATCGGAAGACGAAGGGGAGACATACCTAGTCTCTTTCACCCAAGCCCTAAAGAGCAGGAGACGGCCCCAACCTCGCTGCACAGTACAAATTGCTGGATCAGAGGTCAATGCAGTGATCGACACAGGCACATCGGTGACAGTGATGGGGATCCAGCAGTATAATAAGCTAAGACCCAAGCCGGAACTCAGACCATCGAAGGCACAGATCTTCGCGTATGGCAGTGACTCGCCGTTACCCCTCCGAGGCAAAATGACCGTGCCGGTGCGGTCAGGAGGCGTTGAAATCACCATTGACATCCAGGTCATCAACCAGGAAGTAGACACGCTGCTCAGCAGTCATGCAGCTGAGGACTTAGGACTGGTGACATTTGCCAGGAGGGTACAGGCAGACTAGACGGAAGAGTTACTGAGCCAGTTCGGAGATTTGTTCAAAGGTCTGGGGAAGATAAAGAGAGCTCCCATCCGGCTTCACATAGACCCAGCCGTCCCGCCAACAGCGCTAAGACACCGGAGAATCCCGTTTCATCTCCGACCCCTAGTAGAGGAGGAACTACAAAAGCTCGAAGACCAAGGGGTAATAGAGAAGGTGTCCGGACCTACACCGTGGGTGTCACCCATGGTAATCGCAGAAAAACCTCGCCAACCGGGGAAGATCAGACTCTGCATTGACATGCGCCTCCCGAATAAAGCCATCCGGCGAGAAAGCCACATAACGCCGACTATGGACGACATCGTGGCCGATCTGAACGGATCCAGATGGTTCTCGAAGCTGGATCTAAATGTGGGCTATCACCAACTAGCCCTCGCCAAAGACAGCCGGTACATAACGACGTTCAGCACCCACCTAGGCCTCAGGAGGTACAAGCGGCTCAATTTCGGCATAGCATCCGCCGCTGAAATATTCCAGAACGCCGTCAAAGAGATCCTGGTTGGACTACCCGGCGTCCTAAACGTGAGTGATGACATCCTCATCCACTCTAAGACGGCAGAAGAACATTACCGCCACGTGAGAGCCACCCTGAAGAGACTCCTAGATCATGGGGTCACTCTACACAAGGAAAAGTGCCTGCTGATCCAGCAGAAGATAGAGTTCTTTGGCTACACGTTTACCCAAGAGGGCATACAAGTGGACCCCCGGAAGTCCCAAGCGATCAAGACGGCAGCGGCCCCCCTCACCGTGGCAGAAGTACGCAGCTTCCTAGGAATGGCCACATACTGCAGCCGTTTCATCCCGGATCTAGCTACACTAGCAGAGCCCCTCCGGAACCTCACTTGGGCTGAGGCCATGTAGCAATGGGGCCCAGCCGAAGAAACAGCGTTTCGAGCCGTCAAGAAGGCCCTCCTTGACCACACCACGCTGGTGTATTTCGACCCCGCGAAAAAGACCGAAATTCTGGTAGACGCCAGCCCCGTGGGCCTAGGGGCAGTCCTCACACAGGAACAGGAACCTGGCCGATGGGCCGCCCAAGCGTATGCCAGCAAAGCCCTGTCTCCGACGGAAAAGCGGTACTCTCAAATTGAAAGAGAAGCCCTAGCCATTCGGTGGGGCTGCCGGCACTTTCATTTGTACATTTGTGGACACCCGTTCACCGTGATCACAGATTACCAACCCCTGGTGCCACTGTTCAGGGGGTCGGCACCTCACCCACCGCCACGAATTGAGAGGTGGGCCATCGGGCTCCAACACTACGACATAGACGTGGTATACCGGCCCCAAGAACCCAGCCGATTTCTTGTCGAGACACCCAGACGTCACTAGCGACGTGAGTGAAGAACCCGCCAGGGACGACATGGAGGCACACCTCGACATGATTGCAGCACTCACGTGCCCTCGAGCACTGGCGCTCGAAGAAGTAGCAACAGCAGCGGTGCGTGACCCCGTCATGGCCAAAGTTCGGTACACCATCCAAGGTGGGCTGTGGCGCCAGTTCCTACAGTCAGCAAACACATGGTCGAGCCCAGAGAAGGAAGATCTGCTGCACATGTGGAGGGTCAGGAACGAGCTAAGCCTCACCCAGGGAGGCATTCTCCTCAGAGGACCCCGAATAGTTATCCCAGCATCCCTGCAGCAGCGAGCAACACAACTGGCCCACGGAGGGCATCAAGGCGTGGAGTAAATGAAAGCCCGCATGTGGGGAAAGGTCTGGTTCCCAGGGATGGATGCCCGAGTGGAAGAGACTGTCCGGAAGTGCCCGTCCTGCCAAATAACCAGTGGGCCCGAAAGACCAGCACCGATCTACACGGAAGAACACGGCCGAAGCCCATGGGAGAAAGTGAGCGTGGATTTCGGTAGCTTTTGGCACTCATCGACAGCTACTCCAAGTACCCAGTGGTAGAAGTCGTGAACTCAACGGCTTTTCTGCATGTCGGCCCAGCCCTAGAGAAAATGTTTGGGATGTTCGGGTGTCCGGAAGAGCTCCGTAGCGACAACGGGCCCCCGTTCCAAGAGCACGAATTTCGCGAATTCATGCACCACCATGGCATCAAGCACCGGCGCATCACCCCGCAGTGGCCTCAGGCCAATGGAGAGATTGAACGTCTCATGAGGACGATCAACAAGACGCTTCGCATCGCAGTGGCGGAACAAAATGACCCGGAACAAGAGATGCAGAGATTCCTGCGGGAGTATCGGAGCACGCCACACTGCTCAACTCGACAAGCACCCTGGGCGCTGATGTTCAACGGTGCTCGGCGAGACGGGCTTCCCACTGCGCCTGGATGGTCCCCTCCCCCTTATGATGAAGATCGCGCCTTCAGGAGGAGAGAGAAGCGCAATAACACCACCAGCCAAACCCGTCGAGCAGTATCCCGCCAACTACAGCAAGGAGACACCGTCATCATGAAGGACCGAAGGCCCGGAGGAAAGTTCCGGTCTCGGTACGAGCCAGGATACTGGACCGTGATCAACAGACAAGGGACCCTAGTGACTGTCGAGAAGGAGGGGTAAACAGTGACCCGCAACATCTCATGGTTCAAACAAGTGGACAGGCCCGCTCCTCCCGCTGACATCACGACCCACGCAGGGGAGATGGAGGTCAACCAAGAGGAGCCCCAAGCAGCTAACGAACACCACCCAGAAGCGACTGCTGGGCCAGCAAGTCCAGAGGCCGCCTGTGAGACGCCCAACCTGCCTACAGACCCCAGCACCCCGACTCCTGCCTCCACCTCCGGTCGGGGGCCTTCCAGATAGACCCTGAGAGAAAATCCGCCGCCGAGCACCCGCCTGAGAGACTTTGCCTGTCAAGTAAGTGAAACCCGAGAGTCTAGAAATCCAGTCAAGGACTGAGTTGAGATGGGATGTAACAATTAGCGCACTAGCGTTTGCCGCTAGCGCGCGCCAGCCGTTCCCCACCCCTGCGCTCACGCCGGCCGGCGTGAGCGCGCCCTTAAATAAAGACGGGCGGAGCTGCGACGGCAGTCCGCGCCAAGACCATACAACAGCGTGAGTGTGTTTATTTAGCGGCGCACCTCAAGGCCTTATCACGGCATCCGGCGGGAGCCCTCCCTGAATGCAACAATATCGTTGGCGCACGCTGAGTCACATACAGACGGAAACAACATCTACCTGCCACGCCCTCGTCACGCCCCCACGTGCCCGAGGGCTGTTCATACACTGCTAGGCAACTAGGAGCGCACATCCTAGAATGATGTATAGTTTCTGAAACTCACACATTCAGGTGATGTTCGCATTAAATACATGAGATATATACATGTTACAAAGGCAGGCAACATGTTCCTTGAAGGGCGTTTATAAAAAATATTGCATTTATACCTCTTCCGACCAGGAATGCATTCTTACTACGCGCTGATGTTACTTATAGCGCGCTTACGTGCATGGAAATACCTGCGCAGAAAGGGTTAACTATACAGTGGGACACAATGTCAATGCACACACGCGACCATATGCACATTAAAATAGGCCATGCAAGTGTTTTTCTGTGACGTGCTTAATGCCTCATGTATATTCGATTTGAGCTTCTGTGGCGTGCAGAAGACTGCACGCACTCGGTTTTAAGTCCACACATGTAAAAAGGACAGACTCTGTGGCAGGACTGTGGCAAAGGGCAAGGCCACATATCTCGCTCCGTGCGGCAGCGTTTCACAAAGGGGCTCTAACAGCAGTCAACTCAACAGAGCCCTCTGTGTGACTGTGAAATCTCTTTCCGGGTCCGTCAAGCAGTTGAGCCCCCCACAGCCCCCTTCAAATGTCTGCGCTCATCTCCTCGAGGTCTTGCAGTCCGCCTTCAATCGCAGTCGATCTTTCTCTTGCAGACAACTTTTAACATATTCTGGGTATAAGAAGAGGAACCAGTTTAATGTGCCCCTTGTTAACCAATGTGCTGTGTATGTTAAGGGCTTTTGTTCTGTACAACTGGTATGGGAACATAATGTCTACTTTGGCTGCACTTATTTACAATTTTGTTTTTGTTACGCTCCCTTGATTTACAACAGCCATTACAGTATTTCAAGTATTCTTTTAGAATTATTCCATACGAATAGCGTGCATACAGGGGGATTTGTGAACCAATAATGAATGGTCTCACTATCTGTCTGCACCTCATAAAAGGGGTTGTTTTCAATTAGTGCTCTTCAAACTGCCAAGTTCTTGTGACCTCATAAAAAATAAGATGATGTATGGCAAGACAATTTGAAGCATCTATCAATTCGATATAGTAGGCTGAATAGATGGTTTGATGGGGAGCATGTGTAGATGAGTTGAGGCTACATACATTGGTGCGTGGAAAGATGGATGAATGGACGGACGGATACATGGATGGATGAATAAGAGTTCTGCTGGGATGGCTAGAAGCTCATGTGATTCACCAGTGGTGAAAGGACACATAGATGGATGGGAGGGCGGAAGAGTTACAGGAGAGTGTGTCCAGAAGGATGAGTGGATATATACATGAATGAATGGATGAATGCTCCATATGATGGACAAATGAATGGATGATTTTCTAGTGAATGGATACATGGATGGATGGGTGGGTGGGTGAGTGAATGGGAGAGTCTAGAAGAATGGATGTATGAATGCATGAACAGAGGAATGCAGTGTATGATGGAAACATGGATGAATTCATGGGGGATGATTGGGTAAATGATGCATGGGCTGAACGCCATTATGTCGGCCGGACTTGCTCGCTACGTAAAATTCATCCCCAGGTTTTACGCCCTACCACTTTGAAATGTCACCAGCCGCCACTGCCCTTCAGTGCCCCCCTTCTCTAGCAGCCATGGCCCCGCCCTTCTCTCTCAGCCCCCTCCAGGGTTTATCACTCAGGGCAACGGTTCCTGGGCGCGATGTTTTGTCCAATCAGAGCCGTTCTCCCTTTCTTGCGCGTGCATTGACTGAAGCCAATGAGCGGCAGCTTTAGGTCAACAAATCAAAAACGCGCCTGCCTCGCGGGCACAACTCAAAGTAAGACAGAGAAACGCCCACTGCTTATCCGTAGCAGCCAATAGGAGTGAGGAGGGTGGTAGCCAATCCGATCTTGCGCTGTGTACCAGCAGCAACCAATGGGAGGCAGGAGGATGCCAGCCAATCTGAGTCCGAGCTGCTTACTAGCAGTAACCAATGGGAGTCGTGGGAATCTGGGTCCTGCGCAGAAAGCGGTGGGAGCCTCGACCAGCAGCAGGCGGATCCCCGGACCCCGCGGCTGGTAAGGTAGCTCAGTGAGTTAATGCATGTGTTGCGGTCCCCGGGGGTGTCAGGGTCCCCTGCGGGGCCCTTCATGGTTTCCGTGCCCCCCCGCCCCCGGTTGTCTCCAGAGTTCGGACCTTGCCAGGCCGCAGCAGGCGCTGTAGGAAGGGACCAGTGCGGCGCTGTCTCTGTCCTGGACCCGCCTTTCACCCGGTCACGCCTTTCACCCGGGCCGGGCCCGCCTTTCACCCGGGCCGGGCCCGCCTTTCACCCGGTCACGCCTCTCACCCGGGCCGGGCCCGCCTTTCACCCGGTCACGCCTCTCACCCGGGCCGGGCACGCCTTTCACCCTGTCACGCCTTTCACCCGGGCCGGGCACGCCTTTCACCCGGGCCGGGCCCGCCTTTCACCCGGTCACGCCTTTCACCCGGGCCGGGCACGCCTTTCACCCGGGCCGGGCACGCCTTTCACCCGGGCCGGGCACGCCTTTCACCCGGGCCGGGCACGCCTCGCACCCGGGCCGGTCACGCCTCTCACCCGGGCCCTCCTTTTCACCCGGGCCGGTCACGCCTTTCACCCGAAGAAAGCGGTGGGATCCTCGGACACTAGTGAGAGCCTCGAACAGCAGCTCAGTGAGTTAATGCATGTGCTGCGACCCCCAGGAGGAGGCGGGGTCCCCTCCGGAGCCCCTCATGGTTTCCTCGGGGTTCGCCCCCCCCCCATGTCTGCTGTCTCCGAGTTCAGACCCTGCCAGGCCGCAGCAGGCGCTGCTTGAGGGAGAGGAGAAGAGACCACCAGAGCGGAGGCGGGGGTGAGAGAAGGAGATGAAATACACGCAGGAAGGATGGGATCTCACTCGTGATCACTCATGTGTTCACTCTCGCTGCTCGGGGATCTCACTCATGTGTTCACTCTCGCTGCTCAGGGATCTCACTCATGTTCACTCTCACTGCTCAGGGATCTCCCTCGTGTGTTCACTCTCGCTGTTCGGGGATCTCCCTCGTGTGTTCACTCTCGCTGTTCGGGGATCTCCCTCGTGTGTTCACTCTCGCTGTTCAGGGATCTCACTCATGTTCACTATCGCTGCTCTGGGATCTCCCTCGTGTGTTCACTCTCACTGCTCAGGGATCTCCCTCGTGTGTTCACTCTCACTGCTCAGGGATCTCCCTCGTGTGTTCACTCTCACTGCTCAGGGATCTCCCTCGTGTGTTCACTCTCACTGCTCAGGGATCTCACTCGTGGGTTCACTCGCTGTTCAGGGATCTCACTCGTGTGTTCACTCTCGCTGTTCAGGGATCTCACTCGTGTGTTCACTCTCGCTGTTCAGGGATCTCACTCGTGTGTTCACTCTCGCTGTTCAGGGATCTCACTCGTGTGTTCACTCTCGCTGTTCGGGGATCTCACTCGTGTGTTCACTCTCGCTGTTCGGGGATCTCACTCATGTTCACTCTCACTGCTCAGGGATCTCACTCATGTTCACTCTCACTGCTCAGGGATCTCACTCATGTTCACTCTCACTGCTCAGGGATCTCCCTCGTGTGTTCACTCTCACTGCTCAGGGATCTCACTCGTGGGTTCACTCGCTGTTCAGGGATCTCACTCGTGTGTTCACTCTCGCTGCTCAGGGATCTCACTCGTGTGTTCACTCTCGCTGTTCGGGGATCTCCCTCGTGTGTTCACTCTCGCTGTTCGGGGATCTCCCTCGTGTGTTCACTCTCGCTGTTCAGGGATCTCACTCATGTTCACTATCGCTGCTCTGGGATCTCCCTCGTGTGTTCACTCTCACTGCTCAGGGATCTCCCTCGTGTGTTCACTCTCACTGCTCAGGGATCTCCCTCGTGTGTTCACTCTCACTGCTCAGGGATCTCCCTCGTGTGTTCACTCTCACTGCTCAGGGATCTCCCTCGTGTGTTCACTCTCACTGCTCAGGGATCTCCCTCGTGTGTTCACTCTCACTGCTCAGGGATCTCCCTCGTGGGTTCACTCACTGTTCAGGGATCTCACTCGTGTGTTCACTCTCGCTGTTCAGGGATCTCACTCGTGTGTTCACTCTCGCTGTTCGGGGATCTCACTCGTGTGTTCACTCTCGCTGTTCGGGGATCTCACTCGTGTGTTCACTCTCGCTGTTCGGGGATCTCACTCGTGTGTTCACTCTCGCTGTTCGGGGATCTCACTCGTGTGTTCACTCTCACTGCTCAGGGATCTCACTCATGTTCACTCTCACTGCTCAGGGATCTCACTCATGTTCACTCACTGCTCAGGGATCTCCCTCGTGTGTTCACTCTCACTGCTCAGGGATCTCACTCGTGGGTTCACTCGCTGTTCAGGGATCTCACTCGTGTGTTCACTCTCGCTGTTCAGGGATCTCACTCGTGTGTTCACTCTCGCTGCTCAGGGATCTCACTCGTGTGTTCACTCTCGCTGTTCGGGGATCTCACTCGTGTTCACTCTCACTGCATCTCACTCATGTTCACTATCGCTGCTCTGGGATCTCCCTCGTGTGTTCACTCTCACTGCTCAGGGATCTCCCTCGTGTGTTCACTCTCACTGCTCAGGGATCTCCCTCGTGTGTTCACTCTCACTGCTCAGGGATCTCCCTCGTGTGTTCACTCTCACTGCTCAGGGATCTCCCTCGTGTGTTCACTCTCACTGCTCAGGGATCTCCCTCGTGTGTTCACTCTCACTGCTCAGGGATCTCCCTCGTGTGTTCACTCTCACTGCTCAGGGATCTCCCTCGTGGGTTCACTCTCACTGCTCAGGGATCTCACTCGTGTGTTCACTCGCTGTTCAGGGATCTCACTCGTGTGTTCACTCTCGCTGTTCGGGGATCTCACTCGTGTGTTCACTCTCGCTGTTCGGGGATCTCACTCGTGTGTTCACTCTCGCTGTTCGGGGATCTCACTCGTGTTCACTCTCGCTGTTCAGGGATCTCACTCATGTTCACTCTCACTGCTCAGGGATCTCCCTCGTGTGTTCACTCACTGCTCAGGGATCTCCCTCGTGTGTTCACTCTCACTGCTCAGGGATCTCACTCGTGGGTTCACTCGCTGTTCAGGGATCTCACTCGTGTGTTCACTCTCGCTGCTCAGGGATCTCACTCGTGTGTTCACTCTCGCTGTTCGGGGATCTCACTCGTGTTCACTCTCACTGCTCAGGGATCTCACTCATGTTCACTATCGCTGCTCTGGGATCTCCCTCGTGTGTTCACTCTCACTGCTCAGGGATCTCACTCGTGGGTTCACTCGCTGTTCAGGGATCTCACTCGTGTGTTCACTCTCGCTGCTCGGGGATCTCACTCGTGTGTTCACTCTCGCTGCTCGGGGATCTCACTCGTGTGTTCACTCTCGCTGCTCGGGGATCTCCCTCGTGTGTTCACTCTCTCTGCTCGGGGATCTCCTCGTGTGTTCACTCTCTCTGCTCGGGGATCTCCCTCGTGTGTTCACTCTCTCTGCTCGGGGATCTCCCTCGTGTGTTCACTCTCTCTGCTCTGGGATCTCCCTCGTGTGTTCACTCTCTCTGCTCAGGGATCTCCCTCGTGTGTTCACTCTCGCTGCTCAGGGATCTCCCTCGTGTGTTCACTCTCGCTGCTCAGGGATCTCACTCGTGTGTTCACTCTCACTGCTCAGGGATCTCACTCATGTGTTCACTCTCGCTGTTCGGGGATCTCAGTTCTTCAACCAGGACTGATCACTCGGTGGTCCATGCATCCATACAAGATCCTTGCAGCGTGTTGTGTATTCCTATTACTTTGGAGCCTTGTGACTGTGGCAGAGGGGGGAGCTCTGGGAGAGGCGGGCACAGGGGGAGCCAGGGCAGAGGGGGGGCACAGGGGGGAGCCAGGGCCCAGGGGGAGCTCTGGGAGAGTGGGGCTCACGGGGGAGCTCTGGGAGAGAGGGGCAAAGGGGGAGCCAGGGCAGAGGGGGGCTCTGGGGGAGCCAGGGCAGAGGGGGAGCTCTGGGAGAGGGTGGCACAGGGGGAGCTCTGGGAGAGGGGGCACAGGGGGAGCTCTGGGAGAGGGGGCACAGGGGAAGCCAGGGGAGAGGGGAGCTCTGGGGGAGCCAGGGCACAGGGGGAGCCAGGGCAGAGGGGGGCAAAGGGGGGAGCTCTGGAAGACAGAAGAGTGGGAAAGCCATAGAAGTTCTTGGTGAAGGGAGAGGATGTGGCATAATGCAAGAGCTGCCGACTGTGGAACTCGGGAACCAGGTTCGAGTCTGGCGTCTGCTCAGCACCCTGTGATCCTGGACAAATAACACACTCCCCCCGCCTACACAAAATGAATGTGTTTTGTGCAATGTATCTGGCGCTCACGTAAAGCGCTCCAATGCTTTCGGTTCGAGTTTGCGCTATATTTAAATAAGAAACTGCAGGTAACGCTCTTTTGTTTGCACACACTCCGCATAACTGGCAATCTGTGGCATTGTCTGAGCACTCCTCTGACCTTAGTTGTATGTAGTTATAACTAAGGTAGTGGTCCTCAGTTCGAGTCCAATGAAGCCACTGCAAACACACTGACCAAGTGACGTCCTGGAGTGTGGCAGCGCCATCTGTAAACAAACAGGAAGGAGTGAAGAGTACAGCACTCTCCTGAGTCTGTCCCTCTCCCACAGCTCTGAACTGCAGGCAGAGGACGGGCCCCGGCCTTAAAGTACCGGCCCCCCTCTGCGCACTGAAGGGCCCCGCCCTTAAAGTACCTGCACCCCTCTGCGCACCGAAGGGGCCCGGCCTTTAAAGTACCGGCACCCGTGTGCGCACGGAGTGGCCCCGCCCTTAAAGTACCGGCCCTCCTCTGCGCACCGAAGGGGCCCGGCCTTTAAAGTACCGGCACCCGTGTGCGCACGGAGTGGCCCCGCCCTTAAAGTACCGGCCCTCCTCTGCGCACCGAAGGGGCCCGGCCTTTAAAGTACCGGCACCCGTGTGCGCACGGAGTGGCCCCGCCCTTAAAGTACCGGCACCCCTCTGCGCACCGAAGGGCCCAGGCCTGAAAGTACTGGGCCCCCTCTGCGCACTGAAGGGCCCCGGCCTTAAAGTACCGGCACCCGTGTGCGCACAGAGGGGCCCCGCCCTTAAAGTACCGGCACCCCTCTATGCACTGAAGGGCCCGCCCTTAAAGTACCGGCACCCGTGTGCGCACGGAGGGGCCCCGCCCTTAAAGTACCGGCACCCGTGTGCGCATGAAGGGCCCAGGCCTGAAAGTACCGGCCCTCCTCTGCGCACTGAAGGGCCCCGGCCTTAAAGTACCGGCACCCCTCTGCGCACGAAGGGCCCTGGCACCCCTCTGCGCACGAAGGGCCCAGGCCTTAAAGTACCGGCACCCCTCTGCGCACAAAGGGCCCAGGCCTCAACGTACCGGCACCCCTCTGCGCACGAAGGGCCCAGGCCTCAAAGTACCGGCACCCCTCTGCGCACTGAAGGGCCCCGGCCTTAAAGTACCGGCACCCGTGTGCGCACAGAGGGCCCCGCCCTTAAAGTACCGGCACCCGTGTGCGCATGAAGGGCCCAGGCCTGAAAGTACCGGCCCTCCTCTGCGCACGAAGGGCCCAGGCCTTAAAGTACCGGCACCCCTCTGCGCACAAAGGGCCCAGGCCTCAAAGTACCGGCACCCCTCTGCGCACGAAGGGCCCAGGCCTCAAAGTACCGGCACCCCTCTGGGCACCAAAGGGCCCCGGCCTTAAAGTACCGGCACCCCTCTATGCACTGAAGGGCCCGCCCTTAAAGTACCGGCACCCGTGTGCGCACGGAGGGGCCCCGCCCTTAAAGTACCGGCACCCGTGTGCGCATGAAGGGCCCAGGCCTGAAAGTACCGGCCCTCCTCTGCGCACGAAGGGCCCTGGCACCCCTCTGCGCACGAAGGGCCCAGGCCTTAAAGTACCGGCACCCCTCTGCGCACAAAGGGCCCAGGCCTCAAAGTACCGGCACCCCTCTGCGCACGAAGGGCCCAGGCCTCAAAGTACCGGCACCCCTCTGCGCACCGGAGGGCCCAGGCCGTAAAGTACCGACACCCGTGTGCGCACGAAGGGCCCAGGCCTTAAAGTACCGGCACCCCTCTGAAAAAGGTCTTTGTAAAAACCTGGAAATGCTCTGGCGCCACTCAGGTACAGGATAAAGAGAGATATAAGACCGCTCTGGTTTGATACCATAAAAACTGCACGCAGAGCCCATATTCCATTGCAACATAACCAGGCAGGGAGTGCCTCCAAAGTATTATACCAAATCCTTAATTCCTTCACAAACCCAAAGGCCTGTCACAATGAAGCTGCTCCTTCTCAAGAACTTTGCGATAAAATTCCTATCCATCTTGTACAGAAAATTGAGCTGATCTACGATAAGCTTACTATAGTCAGGAACCTCCAGAATGACACTGCACCCTGCTGCCCCCCATCCTGACTACTATGCATCCGTTGGACAATTTCCCCCCTCTCACAGTTAACGACATGGAGTCCCTGCTGAACACAGTTAAATCAGGTTCCCCTTTGGACATTATTCCAGCCAAAATGTCCTTGTTGCTCTCCAAACAGTTATCCTCTCCAATTTGCTCTATCCTCGATCTCTCTACGAGAGAGAGCCAACTACCCTCCGAATGGGAGGTGGCACAAATAATTCCCATTTGTAAGAATACCGATGTCCCTATGGAGAACCTGTCCAATTACCGGCCAATTTGTCTCCTACCTCTCCTGAGTAAGCTATTGGAAAAGCATATCAACAAACCTCTCTCTGACCATGTCGAATCCACTGGATGCCTTGACCCATCTCAGTCTGGGTTTAGGCCAATGTACAGTACTGAGTCGGCATTGATTGCTGTTACCGACAACATTAGGCAGTCCCTGGACAACGGGCAACCAGTACTACTAGTACTGCTGGACTTGTTGGCAGCTTTCGACACGGTCTCTCATCAGATTCTGCTCAGGAGACTTAAGGAAATTGGAATTCAAGGACAAGCCTTTCAGTGGATGTCGAGCTTTCTCTCCCATCGAACTCAGACTATTAATCTGGGCCCCTTCCGATCTAAGACCATGGAACTGACCAAAGGAGTACCGCAGGGCTCCTGCCTCAGTCCCACTCTGTTCAACATTTATGTTGCTCCACTAGCCAGATTAGTTAGAAAGCTGGGCTTCACACCAATTTCGTATGCAGATGACACCCAGCTACTACTGTCATTTGACAAAAACTCTCGCAATATCCAGTCCACCTTCTCGGAAGGCATGACTGCCATCTCGACCTGGATGAGGAATAATTTCCTACAGCTTAATGCCGGGAAAACCGAGATCATGCTGTTTGGAGAAGCACCAATGCTATGGTCCCCGGCTTACCCTAGGCGCCACCCCGGTCCCCAAGACAGTGGTCAAGAACCTCGGCATATGCATGGACCAGAAACTGACAATGAAGGAGCAAGTTGGTGCCACCGTAGGCTCATGCTTCCACATGTTAAGCCTTCTACCTAGGGTATTTCCCTTTCTTCCCTTGACCGCACGGAAAGCTCTCATTTAGGCACTGGTGATGAGCCACCTGAACTACTGTAATGCTCTCCTGATTTCAGCAAGTGAGTCCTCGCTGAGTAGACTTCAAGTAGTCCAAAACACCGCGGCCCGCCTCGTCTCGAATTCTCCTGCCAGAACAGCTTCTCTCCCTCTTCTACGACGACTCCACTGGCTTCCAGTACGCAAACGGGTCAAATCCAAGATATGCTGTATTGTGCACAAAGCATTAAATGGTAAAGGTCCTGGCTATATTGCAGGAAAACTCAATCAATATCTGCCACCCAGACCTCTACGCTCAGGAGCTAAATCTCTACTCATCGCGCTTAGGTGGGAAGGCTTTCTTTCACCTAGCCCGTTTTTACTGGAATCCACTCTCCATTCATCTTCGGAAATGCCCAGATCACCTTCAATTTAAAAGGCTCCTCAAAACGGAACTGTTTTAAATCTACTCTCTTTCTTCGGCCTTCTGCAGCACCTCCGTAGCGCGCAGATAACCCTCTGGGGGTGATTCGGGTGCTTTACAAGCAAATAAATAAAACAAATCTCTGGCTAAGCACCTATTCCGACGGGCTCACAGACCTGATGGGACACCTCCATTTCAACATCCAGACCAACCAGTCCTCCACCTTCCGAGGCACCCTCATCTACAGACCACCTGGGCCCCGCGCTCCTTTCTCCGACTCATCACGCCGCATGCCATCACCTCTACCGATTTCACGCTGCTAGGAGACCTCAACTTCCACCTCGACAATCTCCAGGACCCCAACTCTGTCTCCCTCCTGGACAACCTCCACACCATCAGACTCAAGCAGATCGTACCCAAACCAATGCACTCAGCTGGGCACATCCTCGATCCCTTTTTCACAGCAGGGAACCCCATCACCTTCAGCCACACCATGGACGGATCACCGCTGTTTTCACTTCACCTTCAAATGCAACATCTCCCGCAGACGCCCACATCAGCTCCAGCGCAGGAATTGGAACAAGATCTCTGACGACTAGCTCCCTTGGCTACTCCGCTCCCACCACCACAAATGACGATGACCCCACCACCGCCGCCAGCACTCTAAACAACAAGATCACTGACTGCGCCAACACCCTCGCCCCCCCCCTCAAGAAAGCCCCCAAGCCCCACGACAAGAAAGCCAGCTGGTTTCCCACCGAACTCCGAGACTCCAGACGCACCTGCAGATGACTCGAAAAACTGTGGAGAAACTCCAAAACCCCGACTAACATCGACAACTTCAAAACAGCTACTGCGGCCCACCACAAGCTCATCAGACTCTCCAGGAAGAAAGCACTTCAGGACAGAATCTCCACCCACGCTCACAACAGCAAGGAACTCTTCGGCATCATCAAAGAGTTCGCCCAGCCCAACAGCGACTCCACAGACATCACTCCATCCCAGGACCTCTGCGACAGACTCAGCGCTTTCTTCTATCAGAAAATCAAGACCATCTATGACCACTTCAACAACCCCTGCGAGGAACCCCCTCCCACCGCACCCAGCAGCACGCAGCCAACACTTGACAGCTGGACCGTGTAGGAGAGTAGGATCTGCTTCACATGGGTACCCCCACTTTTTGCTGATGCTTCACTGTTTTTCGACATTAGTCTGGCTGGGGCCCTGCTAATCAGAACCCCAGCCTAGCTGCTTCCTCTCTAAAATGGTTTCCATGTGCCTTAGGCACATCACTGATTGGAATCTGGAGTGCCCTTATAAGTCCCTAGTATATGGTATACTATGTACCAAGGGCATAGGTACCTCAGAGGCCTACCAGGGGCTGCAGCATGTATTATGCCACCCCTGGAAGGCCATCCAAACTGACACCACAGGTCTGCTACTGCAGCCTGGGTAAGGTGGTGCATGCACCCCTTACTGTGATATAGGTTACCTATATCACTAAATACATACACACATATAAACCTATAAGTCACTCCTATGGCAGGCCTTATCAATCCTGAAGGCAGAGTGCGTGGTTCCTATGTGAGAGGGTGCCCCTGCATGAGCAGGGCCCCTCTGCAGCGTTCGGAGACCCTTCTCTGATGCTGTTTGTAGTGCAACCTGACCATATACTCTTAAGCGCATTATAACCTCGCGTTAAATGCTAACTTTGGAATGGCTGCACCTAAACATGTCGTGTTTGGTGTCAAACATCTTGGAATACTACCCCCCCGCCAATTCTGGCGGCGGGGGTAGCATTCCACCCTTCTAGAGAGAGAGAGACATGTTAACCCTGGCCTGGCCGGTAACTTCTTTCCAGAGCCCTGGCATCACAAAATGGATGCTGCTGCCACAGACACGAGTCTGGCCTCCTGCTGCTGGACGAAACTCCGGCAGGGGAGGCCTGGACAATAGGTTTCCTGTCCCAGGGAGGTGTGACCACCTCCCCAGACAGGATAATGTGTATTGGGGCTGGGCGGGAGCACTTTCGGGTGCTTTGAAGTCCTGCACTGGGGGCACATTTGGTGTCCCTGTGCATACCCCAGTTCAAACCGGATCAGGGGCTTGCAGCCCCTGCTTTGGCGCGAACTGGACAAAGGGAAAGGGGTGTAGCCACCCCTCTGCCCTGACCCACCCATAGGTGGGGCCACAGAGTAGTCCAACCCCTAAACTTGGTATAAGTATAGGAACCCAGTCCTTAGTACTTTAAATTATCCCTGGACGAAACTCTGAAACAGAATCCTGGACCTTCGACGCTCTACTAAAGACTAGAGGACAGAAGAATCTCCCTTGGGGTCAAGGAGTGACTCCCTGCTTGGCAGGCACCAAAGAAGCAATTGTCCGGTCTGCATCGCCTAAGCTCCCGTCGGACGCCGAAGTCTTTGCATCACCAGAGGTGGATTTCCAGACTTCCCCGAGGCTGCCCCTGAGTCCCTAGCAAAGCTGAGGCCCGTAGCTGTCGTGGGTAACGTGGAACCGTGACCCCTGGACACGGCACGCATTTGCTAGTGCATCCTCTTCTGGGTCTCCCACGAAGTCGTGCTTTGGGCTCCGAGTAGCCCTAGCCTCCAGCACCAACTGCACCGAGGATCACTGGCCTCCACTCCACGAGTGTCCTGTGAGCCAGATCCACGTGCGACGTCTCGAGGCTCCTTCGCGGTCGCTAGCCCGTTGGCTAGTAGCCCTTCACGAAGGCTAATCCTTTTCTTCTTGGGCTCCCTGGTTGCTCCAGGCTTGCCCTCACTTACCCTTGCTGGGTGAGTTCCTCAGACCTTGCTGGTCTGCACCATCGACGATCTTCATCGAGACTTGCCGTTGCCAAGGCTTGTTGGGTCCAATCCGGTCGCCGACACCTCAGCACTCGACAGACATCGTGTACCAGCCCGAATCCTGCTCCTGGTCGCCGACAACGCCTCCTGGACCTCGTGGCTGAAGAGTCAAGACGACCGTCAACGCACTTGAAGCAAGCGACATCGGTGGGCATCTGTCCATCGCCTTCCTGGTCACTGGCTAGTGACCCAGACTCTGTCCCCTCTGCTTTCAGGTTCTTCAGAACTCCGATCCACTCTTGGATCCACCCGGACACTTTTCTCTTGGCCGCCAGCAGCACTTTGCAGCAGATCGCCATTCGAATCGACGACGAAACCCGACCCCGAAAGGCACCTATGCACCCGGCTTCCCTGGGTGAGGTAACACGAGTACTCCGGTGCTCCCGTGGGTAGAGACTCTTCAAAGTCCTAGATCTCAAAGGGTTTTGTCCTAGTCCTCTTTTAAGTGTCCCTTTTCTCTAATTTCCCGATCCCGACTTTCTCCATAGAAGTCAACGGCGTATCGCGGTTGTGTATTTACACTGCACGCGTCTCCCGTGGGTCCCCTGTGTCACTACCTTTATGAGGCTAGAGTTCGAAGTACATAAGTTATAAGTTATTAATTCACAGTAATAGCACAAATACACGTTTGGGCCCTAGGGGCGTACCAAACCATATACCAATAAAGTGGTATGCGAACCACGACTGAACTAGACACTAGGCCTAGAGCCTCTAGAAGTGCTTGGACCACAAGGAACCACCCAAGGTAGTGACACAGGGGACCCACGGGAGACGCGGACTAGGACAAAACCCTTTGAGATCTAGGACTTTGAAGAGTCTCTGAGGTGTCGGCGACCGGATTGGACCCAACAAGCATTGGCAACGGCACTTCTCGGTGAAGATGTAGATCGTCGATGGTGCAGACCAGCAAGGTCTGTGGAACTCACCCAGCGAGCAACCAGGATGCCAAGTAAGAAAAGGATTGGCCTTCGTTAGGGGCTACTAGCCAACGGGATAGCGACCGCGAAGGAGCCTCGTGACGCCGCACGTGGATCTGGCTTACAGGACACTCGTGGAGTGGGGGCCAGTGATCTTCGGTGCAGGTGGTGCTGGAGGCTAGGGCTACTCGGAGCCCAAAGCTCGACTTCTTGGGAGACCCAGAAGATGATGCACTTGCAAATGTGCTCGGGGTCCAGGGGTCACGGTCTCAAGTCACCCACGATAGCCACGGGCCTCAGCTTTGCTGGGGACTCAGGGTAGCCTCGGGGAAGTCTGAGAATCCACCTCTGGTGATGCGATGACTTCGGCGTCCGACGGGAGCTTCAGAAATGCGAACCGGACAGATGCTTCTTTGGTGCCTGCCAAGCAGGGGAGTCACTCCTTGACCCCAAGGGAGATTCTTCGGTCCTCTAATCTTGTCGTAGAGCGTCGAAGGTCCAGGATTCAGTTTCAGAGTTTCGTCCAGGTATAATCTAAAGTCCTAAGGACTGGGTTCCTACCTTTATTCTAAAAATAGGGGTTGGACTACTCTGTGGCCCCACCTATGGGTGGGTCAGGGCAGAGGGGTGGCTACACCCCTTTCCCTTTGTCCAGTTTGCGCCAAAGCAGGGGCTGCAAGCCCCTGATCCGGTTTGAACTGGGGTATGCACAGGGACACCAAATGTGCCCCCAGTGCAGGACTTCAAAGCACCCGAAAGTGCTCCCGCCCAGCCCCAATACACATTATCCTGTCTGGGGAGGTGGTCACACCTCCCTGGGACAGGAAACCTGTTGTCCAGGCCTCCCCTGCCGGAGTTTCGTCCAGCAGCAGGAGGCCAGACTCGTGTCTGTGGCAGCAGCATCCATTTTGTGATGCCAGGGCTCTGGAAAGAAGTTACCAGACTCGTCAGAGTTAACATGTCTTTCCCTCTAGAAGGGTGGAATGCTACCCCCGCCGCCAGGATTGGCGGGGGGTAGTATTCCAAGATGTTTGACACCAAACACGACATGTTTAGGTGCAGCCATTCCAAAGTTAGCATTTTACCGCGAGGATATAATGCGCTTAAGAGTATATGGTCAGGCTGCACTACAAACAGCATCAGAGATGATCTCCGAACGCTGCAGAGGGCCCTGCTCATGCAGGGGCACCCTCTCACATAGGAACCACGCACTCTGCCTTTAGGATTGATAAGGCCTGCCTTAGGAGTGACTTATAGGTTTATATGTGTGTATGTATTTCGTGATATAGGTAACCTATATCACAGTAAGGAGTGCATGCACCACCTTACCCAGGCTGCAGTAGCAGACCTGTGGTGTCATTTTGGATGGCCTTCCAGGGGTGGCACAATACATGCTACAGCCCCTGGCAGGCCTCTGAGGTACCTATGCCCTTGGTACATAGTATACCATATACTAGGGACTTATAAGGGCACTCCAGATCCCAATCAGTGATGTGCTTAAGGGACATGGAAACCATTTTAGAGAGGAAGCAGCTAGGCTGGGGTTCTGATTAGCAGGGCCCCAGCCAGACTAATGTCGAAAAACAGTGAAGCATCAGCAAAAAGTGGGGTACCCATGTGAAGCAGATCCTACTCTCCTACACGTACACTGTCCGAACACCACTGCACTGCCCTAAACCCTGAAACACTACCCCCAGCAAGACCCCCTACACTGCCCGAACACCACTGCACTGCCCTAAACCCTGAAACATCACCCCCAGCAAGACCCCCTACACTGCCCGAACACCACTACCTTAAACCCTGAAACACGACCCCCTACACTGCCCGAACACCACTGCACTGCCCTAAACCCTGAAACACCACCCCCAGCACGACCCCCTACACTGCCCAAACACCACTGCTCTGCCCAAAACCCTGAAGCCCCAGCACGACCCCCTACACTGCCCGAACACCACTGCACTGCCCTAAACCCTGAAACACCACCCCCAGCACGACCCCCTACACTGCCCGAACACCACTGCACTGCCCTAAACCCTGAAACACCAGCCCCAGCACGACCCCCTACACTGCCCGAACACCACTGCCCTAAACCCTGAAACACCAGCCCCAGCATGACCCCCTACAGTGCCCGAACACCACTGCACTACCCTAAACCCTGAAACACCACCCCCAGCACGACCCCCTACACTGCCCGAGCACCACTGCACTAAACCCTGAAACACCAGCCCCAGCACGACCGCCTACAGTGCCCGAACACCACTGCACTACCCTGAAACACCAGCCCCAGCGCGACCCCCTACACTGCCCGAACACCACTGCACTGCCCTAAACCTTGAAACACCACCCCAGCACGACCCCCTACACTGCCCGAACACCACTGCACTGCCCTAAACCTTGAAACACCACCCCCAGCACGACCCCCTACACTGCCCGAACACCACTGCACTGCCCTAAACCCTGAAACACCAGCCCCAGCAAGACCCCCTACACTGCCTGAACACCACTGCCCTAAACCCTGAAACACCACCCCCAGCACGACCCCCTACACTGCCCAAACACCACTGCACTGCCCTAAACCCTGAAACACCACCCCCAGCACCGCCCCCTACACTGCCCGAACACCACTGCACTGCCCTAAACCCTGAAACACCAGCCCCAGCAAGACCCCCCACACTGCCCGAACACCACTGCACTGCCCTAAACCCTGAAACACCAGCCCCAGCATGACCCCCTACACTGCCCGAACACCACTGCACTGCCATAAACCCTGAAACACCAGCCCCAGCACGACCACCTACACTTGCCCAACACCACTGCACTAAACCCTGAAACACCAGCCCCAGCACGACCCCCTACACTGCCCGAACACCACTGCACTGCCCTAAACCCTGAAACACCACCCCCTGCACCACCCCTACACTGCCCAAACACCACTGCACTGCCCTAAACCCTCAAACACCACCCCCTACACTGCCCGAACACCACTGCACTGCCCTAAACCCTGAAACACCACCCCCAGCACGACCCCTACACTGCCCGAACACCACTGCCCTGCCCTAAACCCTAAAACAGCACCCCCAGCACGACCCCCTACACTGCCCGAACACCACTGCACTGCCCTAAACACTCCCCCAGCACGACCCCGCTACACTACCCGAACACCACTGCACTGCCCTAAACCCTCAAACACTCCCCCAGCACGACCCCCTACACTACCCGAACACCACTGCCCTAAAACACTCCCCCAGCATGACCCCCTACACTACCCAAACACTGCTGCACTACCCTAAACCACTACCCCCGCATGACCCCCTACACTACCCAAACACCAATGCATTACCCTAAACCACTACCCCCCGCATGACCCCCTACACTAACCAAACACCAATGCACTACCCTAAACCACTACCCCCCGCATGACCCCCTACACTACCCAAACACCACTGCACTGCCCTAAACCCTAAACCACTACCCCCCCGCATGACCCCCTACACTACCCAAACACCAATGCACTACCCTAAAACACTACCCTTCGCACGACCCCCTACACTACCCAAAGACCACTGCCCTACCCTAAAACACTACCCCCGCACGACTCCCTACACTACCCAAAGACCACTGCACTACCCTAAACCACGACCTCCTACACTACACAAACACCACTGCACTACCCTAAAACACTACCCACAGCACGACCCCCTCCACTGCACTACCCTAAAACACTACCCCCTACACTACACAAACACCACTGCACTACCCTAAACCCTAAAACACTACCCCCAGCAGTACCCCCTACACTACCCCCTACACTACCCAAACACCATTGCACTACCCTAAACCACTACCCCCAGCAGTACCCCCTACACTACCCCCTACACTACCCAAACACCACTGCGCTACCCTAAACCCCTACCCCTAGCACGACCCCCTACACTACCCAAACACCACTGCACTACCCTAAACCCTAAAAAAATCCCCCCCCCCCCCCCAGCACGACTCCTTACACTACCCAAACACCACTGCACTACCCTAAACCCTAAAACACTACCCCCAGCACGACCCCCTTCACTACCTAAACACAACTGCACAATTTGTTACAGGCGTTGCAACGCAGGCCTGTGGTGCTTACTGGAAGTACCTGGTGGGCTAGTTGGGCCCCAGGGACCCTCAGGATTCAAGGTGACCTAATCCCCCAACTTAAAACGCGCCACGGGGCGCGTTTGCACAGTGGTGAAGGGAGGGGCCTCAGATGACATGTGCGCAAACACGCCCTGTGGTGCGTTTTAAGTTGAGGAATTAATTCCCCTTGAATCCTGAGGGACCCTGGGGGCCAACTAGCCCACCAGGTACCTTCAGTAAGCACAACAGAGTTGCGTTGCAGAGAGGTGAAAAAGGTGCGTGGCCTCGGAACGCCTCTCTGCAACTCAGCTCTGTGGTCCTAACTGTAGGTACCTGGGGGGCTAGTTGGGCCCCAGGGACCCTCAGGATTCAAGGGAATTAATCCGCAACTCAAAACGCGCCACGGGGCGCGTTTGCACACATGTCACCTCAGGCCCCCCTCCCTTCACCACTGTGCAAACGCGCCCTGTAGCGCGTTTTAAGAGGTAGTTTTAATCCCCTGCCCTATTATGTACTAGGGACTTACAGAGGAGGTCATGCTAATCACAGGGTACCCCAACGCACAGTGTTCCCTAGTGTATGTAGGTGTTTTCACTGTATTCTAAGTGTCTTTTAGCATACCACTGGCTGTAGGCCTGGTTAGTCAGTCAGTTACCACCAGTACCCGTCTGAAAAGGTTGTGGGCACAGGATGATTTTGCAACAAGGCCTCTTTCTGCTCCTCTGTTGGTTCTTTCTGCACATCTTTTGCTTCTTCCTGCTCTTTTCTTCGTCTTTGTGGACTTCTGTTGCTTCTTTCTGTGCGTTTTTCCTTCTTTCTTCACATGTCCTACCTCTGTAGGCATAGTTAGAAACTCACTGAAAAAACCATTGGTTTTAGGGACAGTTATAGTTAGTTGGACATTTCACTCGTACAAAACCATAGAAATTCCCCCGTTATAGTTAGTTCAGCTAACTATAACTCGCGCCTCGCAATGCACTGCTGATGACGTCACATATTACATCACTCATGACATGGTCAGTGACATCACTGATGACATCACTGATGACATCATCCATGTGATAATTTCATGCATCTTCTCACACCCTAATATAACTTTTGATACACCCACTCTACATTACAGACTGCCATTCTCAAAACCATACACACTCCAATACCAATAACTGCATACCCACTCACTGATTCTTAGGTCTACACACACACATCTACTCACTCACCCGTACAGTCACTCACCCGTACAGTCACTCAGTACAGGACTATCATATGCACTCATACACCTATATAAACACTCACACACCGCCACTCATCCATAGAGGTACTCACACACCTAGTCAGTCATGCAAAAAATTAATCACACACCCATTTACTCACCTATACAGTTATACACACACCAGCTCACTTACTCATACAAATACTAGCACATTCTTACGCTCTAATACAATAACTGATACAAGCACACACGCATCCATACAGCCACTCTCACAATCACACACTCTCACTTATAGCCATTTAAATACTCTAACACACATATATACTGCCTTTTACATATGTAGTTACTCGCACATGTACCACTGAGATATACATTCACTCACACACCCATACACACACTCACCCACCCAAGCAGTCCATCACAGATGCACTCTTGAAATCATGCACCCAGTGAATCACCCACTCACACATCTATGTACAGAGTCACACACCCCACCCACACAAACACTCAGGCAGCCATACAGATACTCAGAGAACCAATCAATAACCCATATAGACACTCATGTAGCTATTCGCAAATCCATGCACCCACTTACACACCAACAAACAGACGGATACAGACATTCACACAGTTTAGTCACTAACCCATGCATTCAGTAAGATATGTTTAATCACTCACTTGTAGAGTCAGTCACGCACGTACTAAATCATCCATTCAGACACTTATACACCCACTCATTCTTCAATACGCCTTTCCCTATATATATATATATATATATATATATATATATATTATCTACTGGCGGTCGCCAGTAGATAGTTATAGTTACAACCTATTATCCATAGGAAATCCGCGACATTCTATTTGAAATAACTCTCTTGCCGGTTGACGTATCTTCGCGAAATTTTCAAACTTCGTGGGGCGCTCCGGTCCGCTCCTACCCTGAAAGTCTCGGGGTGATACGTCAAGCGGGGGCCGAGAAAAAGGGGGTCCCAAAACGCGTTTTCCCCATGCATTTTCCCATAGGAAACTTTAGACACGGCTACAGCCCGAACTGCTGAACGGAATTACACCAAATTTGGCAAAGAGGTAGTTCTTGGTTCAGAAAGAACCCTTTTGTTAAATGGTGTAAATCCGTTCAGTAGTTGCTGAGAAAATCAAAAAGTAAAAGTACATATATATCTATGGGCACGGAGGATTCGCGCACCCTCCCGATCACGAGCTGCATGTTAATTGGCTGTCAGCTGGCTGTCAACATTCCGATTCAGGAAATGTTGGCAGCCATTTTGTCCCTCGGTAGAACCGAGGGACAGAAACAAGTGCGCAAAGCGCACAAAGGGGGAGGGTAGAAACACCCTGACCCCTAGGTTTGCTCAGGGGTCCCACAAGGACCCCTGGGCAAAAAAAATTTTTTTTTTTTAAAAATCGGCAGGATGCGCTCAGGGAGCGCAAACCCTGACGAAAAAAAAAATCGAGCGCGGTCTCCCGCGCTTCGATGTTAATTGGCCCCCGGGTGGCCCAAGTCCCGGGGGCATGCTGGAGGGGTTAATTTTATGTGTGGGGGCCTCTAAGGGCCCCCAAGCCCGGGGACCACCACCCCCGGGGCTTTATGTACAATGGTGCGGGAGGGCTCTGAGCCCTCCGCAGCCCCGGGGACCACCACCTCCCGGGGCTTCTTTTTTATTAAAAACCTGTGTGGGGGGCTCCAGCCCCCACACGCCCGGGACCACCACCTCCCCGGGGCACTAAGAAAAATTACAATGGGGGTCCGTTTTGGACCCCCAGAGCCCCAGGGACCACCACCTCCCCGGGGCTGTGCCACTGAATGGGAGGGGGCCGCGCGGCCCCTCCTGGAGCCCTTGATGGCCCTGGGGACCACCACCCCCAGGGCCGGCTCCTGCAGTGTCCCGGGGTGCCTACCCCCGGGACACTGCTGTTGCAATGACAGGACGGGAGCCTCGCGGCTCCCGTCCTGTCATTGCAAACTGCTTTGGATATTGGAAGAGAGCAGGAAACCTGCTCTCTCTTCCAATATCCAAAGCCGATTGCTTTCCACATGGGGAGCAGCATGTCAGCTGCTCCCCATGTGGGATAGCAATGCCGGCTCCCAAGGGACGTGGGGAGCCGGCGGGACTGTGGGGGATTGGGGACCCCCACAGTCCCCAACGAGAGGGCCAGCCCCGGGGGATGGGGTCCCCGGGGCAAGTAGTGGCCCGGGAGGGGGGCCACGCGGCCCCCTCCCCAAAAAAACGATCGGCCCGCAGGCCCCGTTCCCTTCCTTCACCACTCTGCAAACGCGCCCCCTGGCGCGTTTGCAGAGAGGAACAATCCCCTTGAATACTGGGGGTCCCTGGGGGCCAACTAGCCCACCAGGAACCTCCAGTATGCGCCAGGGGCTGCCTTGCAGAGAGGTGTACAGAGGCCACGCCCCTTTTACACCTCTCTGCAACGCAGCTCTATGGCGCTTTTGGAGGTATATGGTGGGCTAGTTGGACTCCGGGGACCCTCAGGATTCAAGGGGACTTAATCCCCCAACTTAAAACGCGCCACGGGGCGCGTTTGCACAGTGGTGAAGGGAGGGGGTGGGGCTTCAGGTGACATGTGTGCAAACAGGCCCCGTGGCGCGTTTTAAGATGGGGAATTAAATCCCCTTCAATCCTGAGGGTCCCTGAGGGCCAACTAGCCCAACAGGTACATCCAGAAAGCGCCACAGAGCTGCGTTGCAGAGAGGTGTAAAAGGGGTGTGGCCTCTCTACACGTCTGTGCAACGCAGCCCCCTGGCGCATATTGGAGGTTCCTGGTGGTCTAGTTGGCCCCTAGGGACCCTCAGGATTCAAGGGAACTTAATCCCCCAACTTAAAACGCGCCACGGGGCGCGTTTGCAAAGATGTCACCTCAGGCCCCGCCCCTCCCTTCACCATTGTGCAAATATTCCTCTAAAATCAGCCAGAAATACGAATTCCGATTTACTCACCTGTTATCAGGAGAGACCTCAGTGCTGCATCTTTCAGCCCAGTACTGATCCTGAAAAGTAATTTTAACCGTACTTACCGGTAACTTGAATTTCCTTCATAGGCTAACATTGACTGGTTTCACTTGGAAATTCTTCTAAGTGTATAGTTTTGGAACTTTAAAATATTCCTCTAAAATCAGCCGAAATACGAATTCCGATTTACTCACCTGTTATCAGGAGAGACCTCAGTGCTGCATCTTTCAGCCCAGTACTGATCCTGAAAAGTAATTTTAACCGTACTTACCGGTAACTTGAATTTCCTTCATAGGCTAACATTGACTGGTTTCACTTGGAAATTCTTCTAAGTGTGGAGTTTTGGAACTTTAAAATATTCCTCTAAAATCAGCCGAAATACGAATTCCGATTTACTCACCTGTTATCAGGAGAGACCTCAGTGCTGCATGTTTCAGCCCAGTACTGATCCTCAAAAGTAATTTTAACCGTACTTACCGGTAACTTGAATTTCCTTCATAGGCTAACATTGACTGGTTTTCAGCAAAAGTTTCAAAGTGTTGATTTTCACAAACTACAAATATTCCTTAAAAATCGCCTGTATGACTTAAACGCATTCTTTCAACTGTTTACAGGAGATGCACCAGTGCTGGATCCAGGATCCAACACTGAGTAAGAAAAAGTAACGATAACAGTTTTTACCTGCTAAGTGAATTTCCTTCCATAGGATAACATTGGTGATTCTATGAGAAAAAGTTTCAGTGTCAACTTTTAAAATACAATAATATTCCTTAAAAATCACGACTGTAACCAAAACGCTTTTACTCAACTGTTTACAGGAGATGTACCAGGACTGAATCTAGGATCCAGTCCTGTGGTTACAAAAGTAATCCATAAAGTAACTAATTGCATTTAACTAGAAATTCACATTGAGCTGAATGTTGCATTGTGTTTGAAAATGTGTTGCCCATTGCAACAACTGTAACTACTGTACTTAAAAGTCTATTGCCTATCTGCAAAGTATTTAAACTAAAGTAATTCATTCTGAGAAAGTATTTTTGTAATGTAATGTATAATGTAATTACAATGTAATTTGACAAATAAAATATGTAAAAAAAAATTGTTTCTAAAAATGTAGTAAATCAGTATGAAAAAAATTAATATAACAATTAATACATTTAAAAATTGTCATTTACAAAACCTTTGAAATTCACTGAAAAAACCGTAGGTTTCAGGCACGTTATAGTTAGAAATTAGCATTTAAAAACCTTTGAAATTCACTGAAAAAAACCATAGGTTTCAGACACGTTATAGTTACAAATTAGCATTTAAAAAACCTTTGAAATTCACTGAAAAAACCATAGGTTTCAGACACGTTATAGTTACAAATTAGCATTTAAAAAACCTTTGAAATTCACTGAAAAAACCATAGGTTTTAGGGACAGTTATAGTTACTTGGACATTGCACTCGTACAAAACCCGTGAAATTCCCCGTTATAGTTAGTTCAGCTAACTATAACTTCGCGCCCGCAATGCACTGCTGATGATGTCACATATTACATCACTCATGACATGGTCAGTGACATCACTGATGACATCACTGATGACATCTCAAATGACATCACTGATGACATCATCCACGTGATAATCTGATGCACCTCCTCACACCCTAATATAATCTTTGATACACCCACTCTAAATTACAGACTGCCATTCGCAAAACCATAGACACTCCAACACCAATAACTACATACCCACTCACTGATTCTTAGGTCTACACACACACATCCACTCACTCACCCGTACAGTCACTCATACTTACGGTCACTCAGTACAGGACTATCATATGCACTCTTACTCCTATATAGACACTCAAACACCGCCACTCATCCATAGAGATACTCACACACCTAGTCAGTCATGCAAATAATTAAACACACTGCCATTTACTCACCTATACAGTTATACACACACAAGCTCACTTAATCATACAAATACTAGCACATTGTTACGCTCTTATACAATCACTGATACAAGGACACACTCATCCATACAGCCACTATCACAATCACTCACTCTTGCTTATAGCTATTTATATACTCCAACACACATATATACTGCCTTTCACATATGTAGTTACTCACACATGTACCACTGGGACATACATTCACTCACTAACACACTCTTACACACACTTACCCACCCATACAGTCTATCACAGATGCACTCTTGAAACCATCCACCCAGTGAATCACCCACTCACACATCTATGCACAGAGTTGCACACACCCTCCCACACAAACACTCAGGCACCCATACAGATACTCAGACAAGCATTCAATAACTCATATAGAAAATCATTTAGCTATTCACAAACACATGCAGCCACTTACACAGCAACAGACAGACGGATACAGACATACACCCAGTTTAGTCACTAACCCATGCATTCAGTAAGATACGTTAAATCACTCACTTATAGAGTCAGTCACGCACCTACTAAATCATCCATACAGACACTTAGACACCCACTCATTCTTCAATACGTCTTTTCCTATATATTTTAAAAATATTTAAACTTTACAGAAACACACAGTCACTGGATGATGTCATCAGTGATGTCATTTGAGATGTCATCAGTGATGTCATCAGTGATGTCACTGACCATGTCATGAGTGATGTAATATGTGACGTCATCAGCAGTGCATTGCGAGGCGCGAGTTATAGTTAGCTGAACTAACTATAACGGGGAATTTCACGGGTTTTGTACGAGTGCAATGTCCAAGTAACTATAACTGTCCCTAAAACCTATGGTTTTTTCAGTGAATATATATATATTTATACCTACTTGTAGACAAGTAGGAGGAGCGCTGCAGGTTAGAGCGAGTTAATGTTTTAGAGGCTTAATTATATGGTGAGACTGTGCCTTTTGTAGCGCTGCCTGGAAAGTTCTGCGCTATTAGTTTTCTGTATTAGCAATGTTCAAGAAAATAAAGACTAGTCTACAGTTGACTGGAGGTAATGAAGCAACAGATTCTTTTCTGTCTCTGAAGGTAAAATCATATATTGAATGTCTCTATGCTGACAATAAACGAAAATGCCTTTTCTTTACTGAATTTCTGGGTAAATTCCTGACTAGGATATTGCTAACAAGCAAGGAAAAAAGGTGACCAGGCGGACTACTGAGAATCCACTGAACAGGACTCACTCAGGTCCCCAAGGAAAAAATACCTTCGTTCTCCCTCGACGGTGGCAAAAGGAAACGCTTACTGACCTCCGGAAATCTCTAATACTGGACTCTTACTAAGAAAAAAGCGAGCGGAATAACTCTTGCTACTTTTCTTGAGAGGAACTCTGGAAATACGTTGCTTCTCCGGTTGAATGACGGTTTAAGTGCGAGGCGCTTCAGGTGCGCGAGCACAATAACCGGCAATTGCCTCAGGGGAGAGAAACATTAAAATGCTAACTTGCTCTGCATAGCCGCCATGTTGGAATTTCCGCGGCTGCTAACAAACTGACTCTGAGCTGCGGAATGTTTTGGCAACTAACTGCCTCCAACTCATTGGAGCCTGTCTGATACCTAGTCCCCCAAACGAACCAGGAACTGATGAAGAACGCCTCTTCCTTAAGGGGAACCGATCAGCCTTGACACACATCCATTGAATCCAAAATGGTCGCCATGAATATGCGCATGGACTTCATTACACAAAAATTAGAAAAACATCATCTATATCTGTTACTGTCTAATGATTGGTTCAGCACATCTATTTTACACTAGATTAACAACTGTTCAATAAATACTTATTGAAGACGTCCCTACTGTTTATTCTGTGTATCTCTCTGAGACTAAGTGAGCACGAGTGACTAAGCGAAAAATAGTACACAGTTTCCAGAGTCCTGAGGGATCAGGGTTGTCATGTTCGAGGGTTGCCAAGAACTATTCTCTCCTTGGTAAGAGGAGTTTCTAGGGCACTGTGAGCTAGCTGGTACACAGGCCAGCATACCCGGTGGGGGTGTCTCAAATCAGTCTGACACCAATCCTGCAGTGTATGTTGTCCAAATGTGCAGATCCTGTATAGGTTTTATAGGAACTGCACAACACTAGTTAATCTCATATGATCAGAGAGGGAGACGTCCTTTATTAGCTTTGTGTCTTCTACTCATTCACAATCCATTATGGGCTGTCATTGTCTCTGTTTAACATAAAGAACATGGGCCTGGTTTAGATTTGGACAGGCAGGTATTCCATCACAAATATAAAGCTTATCCCATCTCTTATTACCACTGCATTATATCCTAATACACCTAAATAAAGCGGACCGGATATCTGCCAGGTTTGTGACTAAAGTACCCATCAATCCACTGAGCTGTAAATCAGGCCCTTAGTTTTAATTATTGTTTAGGAGTTTATTATTTTGTTCTCATGCAACACTAATCTAAATTTCTTTTTTTCCAGTCCGACAGGTGATTGAAACACAGAAAGAAAGTAAAAAGAACATTAAATGTTTGTAAGGAAGTCCTCTGTACAAATAGATATGGAAACGCAGAACAAGGAAATCCCTTTCATTTATATCAAGAATCAAAGAAGAGGCTTCACAGACATCGGACACTAGAGCCCCATCGAGGGGGATACCAACTCTGAAAAATAAAAAAGAGAAACAAGCTGGAGATATTCACTTACGAAAAATCATGTGTATTTCTCATAATTGTGAAAGCGACTTCCAAAGCAAAGACTCTCTTCCGGGCACCCACTGGCACCACACACCAAAGAGCTGATATAAGTATGTTAATGCCTACACTTTACCTGGAGTGGAGCATGTGTCTTTTAGCTGGAATGCACGTTAAACAGGCTACATAAATGTACTGAATGACTACACCTTCAATGTAAAGAGATTAAACAGAACATCAAAATACTAATAAATAAGGATATTATTAGCAGAAGACAATATAAATACACTGAATTATTCAACAATTTAATTACTTGAAGATGAATATCTTAAGATATGAGCCACAAAACTGCGGACGTTTGTAAATGTCTTGAATGCAACAATACTGGAAATATACAGGTACAACCAAGAGTCCACCTGAAAATCCCCAAATGTTCTGAAGTGACATGGCTTCTGCTGCAAATTACAGTTTACTGGTCCATCAGAGAAGTCACATTGATGAGAAGCCGTATAAATGTTCAGAATGTGACATGGCATACAAAACAAAGGAATATTTATTAGTCCATATCCGAACCCACACTGGTGAGAAACCATATGAATGTTCTGAATGTGACAATGCTTTCAGGCTAAAAGAGCTTTTATCAATTCATCTCCGAACCCATACTGGTGAGAAACCATATGTATGTTCTGAATGCAACAAGGCTTTCAGGCAAAAGCCTCATTTATTAATACACCAGAACGTTCACACCGGTGAGAGGCCATATAAATGTTCTGAATGTGAAAGGGCATTCAAAAAAAAGGAACATTTATCAGTGCATGAGCGAATACATACAGGTGAGAAACCATATAAATGTTCTGAATGTTACAGAGCATTCCGTAAAAAGCAACAGTTATCAGTACATGAGAGAACACATACTGGTGAGAAACCATATAAATGTACAGAATGTGACAAGGCTTTCAGTCAAAAGTCAGATTTTTTACATCATCAGAGAACCCATACTGGTGAGAAACCATATAAATGTACAGAATGTGATCGAGCTTTCAAGCTAAAACAGTTTTTATCAGATCATCACCGAACACATACTGGCGAGAAACCATATAAATGTTCTGAATGTAATAAGGGTTTCACACGAAGATCTTATCTAATAATTCACCAGAAAAGCCATACTGGTGAGAAACCGTATAAATGTACAGAAAGTGACAAGGCTTTCAGTCAAAAGTCTTATTTTTTGCATCATCATAGAACCCATACTGGTGAGAAACCATATAAGTGCTCTGAATGTGACCGCTGTTTTAGCTTCAAAGCTCTTTTATCAAGTCATCAGCGAACACATACTGGTGAGAAACCATATAAATGTTCTGAATGTAGTAAGGCTTTCACGCGAAGGTATCATTTAATACTTCACCAGAAAACCCATACTGGTGAGAAACCATATCAATGTACTGAATGTGAAAAGGCTTTCAGACAAAAGAGTCATCTGTCAAAACACGCGAAAACACATCTGAGGCTTTCACCTCAAAGGGACAGCTGATACGACACAGGCAAATCCATACTATGGAGAAGCCATGTAAGTGTTCTGAATGTGATAAGGCATTCAATAAAAGAGCATTTATCAAAGCATTAGCTAACGCATAATGGCAAGAAACCTCTTTGATATTCTGAATGTGACTAGGCCTTCAAGTGAATGAATTGCTTTTATTTCTTCATCAGAAATACAGGATTTTATACTAAGTGAATAAGCTGTCGTTTCAGTGTAACAGCAGGTGCTTTAGCGGAGAAATCAGGCTGATGCTAAACTGTATATTCTATGATGGAGACAAAATTATTAACCAAAATATACAAGTCATTGGTGATAAACAAAGCAAATCAAATGGCGGTGTTTTCATTATAGAGGAACATCTGATAAAGCATCAAGTAAAGCAACCTAATGAGAAAACGTATTTGGGCTAAATAGAACATTCTCTTAAACAACAGTTTTACAACACCATTAATACAAGGGTGAGATTAACCCAGGAACATTATACACGCAAACCGTAGAATGCTGATTCATCAGGTGAACTTGTTTGTCCCTGAAAGAGCCTGCCTCAGATATTTCAGACATCCAAGCTTTGGTTTCAAGGACCTTCCTAAAACTGAACTCACGTAATTCACTATTGTCACCAGTCTAACCAAAAAGCTCGGATGAACTGCTTTGCAACATGATCCTCAACGCACTGAAGAAACTCTAAGCTTTACCATTGTCTTCTTGATGGCCTTCATCACCAAGAAAATGCAAAATGCTTGGTACAAGCTTTCTCTTTTCCAAGGTTCTCTATGGTGGGATTTATAATGCTGGCTTTCTGTCACATGGATGGTGCCAAAACCCTGCTCACTAACAACACTGAATCGATCTTAACTTCACTGAAAAGTACATTCGAGGCTGCTGATTTAAAAATATACATATATGATCATATTTTTCTAACCCAAATCAACACTGGTTGTTGCTGCAATTAAGTATCCTCTTCAAGGTGCTTTACATTGCAGATAAAACTGTGCCAACCAATGCCTCTCTCTACGTGACAAAAACGAAACCCCTCATGAAGGAGGGCGAGCAACATAAGGCACCTGAACATTGCAAGTGAAGAAGTGCAAAAACAAACCAGCATCCGCAAAGCCTACTGATCTCCCCCATTGAAGCTATTTGTTTTGCTAGCTGCAAGTGCTTGGTTATTTTTCAAAGAGAGTGTGGAAATTGATGCACTCCCATGGAATACTCAAAGCTAATTTAAAAAAAATACCCTCATATCAGCAGTAGAAAGATGCAGGTCAACCAGTTAGAAACACAACA
This sequence comes from Calotriton arnoldi, assembly GCA_963921515.1. Lineage (NCBI taxonomy): Eukaryota > Metazoa > Chordata > Amphibia > Caudata > Salamandridae > Calotriton > Calotriton arnoldi. The sequence continues at coordinate 74,078 of CAWUFW010015439.1, read as the reverse complement.
AAGCAGAAATGCTCCGGGATGGAAGCATACGGGGCGCCAAAGAGCGCTTCTCCAAGATCCCCCTTGAGAGAGATGCTTCACTTCCTGATCTAAATTAAAAATTGACCTATTTCCCCTCTTGCCAGGAATTGAAGGTTTGTGGGGCTATTTAAACCAGTCCTGCCATCAATCTGCCTGGAGCTGTGGCTGAAAACACCGGGAGCTGACTGGAGTCATAACTGAGTCACACCATAACTGATTGAAGGGCAGTATTTGCAGACTATGTGGGACTGGTTTATGAAAATTTGGATCGCTCAAATGTGCGCTGGACTTGTATTGGGGAATGCGATTGTCAGTTGTTGCTGCCTTGTGGAGACACTGTTATTGAGCTAATGCAGTGACTCTACAGGAAACTATAAATGTGGGACCGCACCAAGCTGCAGACCTTCGGCTCATGAACAGTAAAGCAACATTGTAAAATGGGAGAGGGTAGATACAGTTCTTGAGCTGCAGCAAGTGGTGAGTGAGTAGCCTTGGGTTGGTGGCTTCTGGCTGCTCCAGTGCGTAATGCCCATGTTGGATTTAATGGGGAAACATTATTTTCTATACTTTCAATGTGATGTTTGTAGGGTGTGGGGGGAGGATGTTTTTTATTGATGATTTGGGTTCTCAGTGTGGGTGGCGGAGGGAACAGTTTGGAGGGAAGTTGGTAATTGATTTATGGCAAACTCTACAATGGAATCTAATGGTCATGTGCGTCCTAAGAGGAAACGGAGCAGTTAGTCGATAGGAGTTCTGTGATTAATTCCATACATTCACATAGACTCCTACTGAATAGTCCAGGTTAGGTATGCTTCAATCGGATGTTAAATATATCATGTAGTAAGGCTGTTAAGCCTGTTTTCTAACGCAAATCGTTCACCTTGTGATAGAATGCTGTAAATTGGTAGAGACATTCGCCTTTGTAATAGTAATCATATAAGAGCAAGACCTCAAGTGGATCTTGCCTATGACATCATATAGTCTAATCAAAATCAAAGATGGGCGACATATAAAAAAATTATTTTAAATCTTCAGATTTTCGTCAAATTTGGCACAAAAATTCATGTGTACACGTCAGTGCATGTTCTATGTATGCCCACGTTGGATCTAGTGTGTAACATAATAAATATAAATCCAAAACAGCCGCCTATAAGGACGCCAGGCATAAGTGTAACACACTGTAGCGAAAGTAAACTTATAATTTGCATCACTTGTATCCTTACAGCCCATACTTTGAGCATGTGGATAATGTTTCCATTGTAATTAAGCAATTCAAGATTGGAACTCAAAATAATCTTTATTCGATCATTTCCCAGATGATCATAAAAGACGTACATGATTTAAAACACCCACAATTAATGTAAAAACAATCAAATATATATATTTTTTTTAAATGCATCAATAAAAATAGAATAAATACCAGGCACAAAAGCCATAGAAAAGACCTGTTCTAAAAATGTGAAATAATGTAATACAATGCAATCACAAAAGCCAGGACATAAGGTTCAAGTAGAATTGAGTGTTCATTGTTTAAAATAACACTGACTTTCTCACACGTAAAATGTCCCTCAAAAAACGCCCAACCAAATAACCGGTATCTTGGCCATTTAGTTGCTGTAAGAAGAGCAAAGCAGCTTTGCACTTAGTAAATTTGTACCTGCGCAACAGAGGCAATAGAAATTTCCTGGTACAGGGAAGATAGAAATTACGAAAAGAAAACAAAGTGTAATAAGGTCTGGTTTGATTGCTCGTCACATGGGCAAATACAAATATCGTTTGGAGAGTATTGCCCTAAGGGAAAACACAACATCCAGCGTATCGTTCCTAAGAATACAAGATTATATTAAATCCTGATAACATTTTTATATGAAACAACGATGATTCGAGTTTATATACTGTCTTAATCTTGATGAGTTTCCACTGCAAAGGTCGGTGCGTGTGAGGCTCGCCTTTGAGCATTTGCATTGATTTCAGCACAACTTTTTGCTCCCACAGCAAATAAGTTCTTTGCTTGCATTAGATGCCTCCGGAATGGCTGTCCAACGTGGTACCATTACTCCATCAATCTGCTTCCAGCCCCAATCCTTTATATTTGCATTTATATTTGAAACAAATACCGAAATAAATGAACACTTATAACTTAACAAGCATTGGCATAGCCAACAGGTCCTGCCTTTGGGACCTTGTAAGTGTTTAGCTAGAGCTGTTGGCTTTGCAAATGTCTTTAAGCTATGTTGTAGAGCAGTGTGGCTGCTGTGCAGTATGTTGAAAAGTTATAATAAAAAAGTGTTATGAGAATTTTTGTTACCTTTATATATAACCAAGAAGACATTATGTACAAATGAACAACCCTTTGATAAAAATGAATTAACGTAACAAAGATCTTCTAGTTTTTTGTCCTTGCAATGCTGGCAACTTCTTCCTGCCTGTTCTAATGCTTGTTTGTTGTATTTTTTTTGTTATGGGGGGAGGAGGGACATAAACAACAGGAGGGTGGAGGTTGGGAAATAGTACCTGAATTACAACACGAGCAGTAGACCGACACTAGAGAGAATGAACAAATGCCAGATTCCGAGGGCAGACTGAAGTGGGGTTGAGTGATGCTGTGGTGGTGGTGCAATAGGTCTCGCATCCAATAGGTCTCACATTTGCTTGAGTTAGAGCTATTGGCTTTGTAAATAACATGTTTTTTTACCCATGTGTTATGGGGGTGTATGTATGTGGTGTGTTGTGGATTTATGTGGGTAGTATTGGAATTGTTAGTTGTGGAATTGTGTTGTGTGGATTGGATTTGTGGAGTGGTGGATATGTGGCATGGTGTGCAGTGGAAATATGTGGATAGTAATTATGTGGTATTGAGTACTGGAATTATGTGGAGTGGGATTTTGTGTTCTGCAGTGTAATTATGTGGAATGGAATTTTGGAGTGGTTTGTTGTGGAGTTTTATTATGTGGTGTGCTGTTGAATTGTGTGGCATGATGTGGAATTCTGTGGTGTGGATTGGATGTATGTGGTGTTTTGTGTAATTGTGTAGTTGAGTTGAATTATGTGATTTGGTGTCCAAGTATGCGGTGTGGATTGGAAGTGTGTGGAGTTAAATTGTAAGGCGTGGAACTGTGTGGATAGCTTTGCCTTTTTGGTGACAAAAAACAAATGAGTAGCCACTAAGCTCCAGATCTGTCTCTTTGGGTGTTTAAAAATAAAAGACAAGCTGTGAGTTTACAAACATCAGAAATTAGACAGAGCAACCAGTGACATTTCATGTAACAGCGGTAGTTGCGCCGGACAATTGTTTAAGTGCGTGTGCTTGAAGCTTTGTGCTTATAAATTGATTTAATAAAAATTATGAAATATTCAGCCTGTTCTAAGGCCAAGATCATTTGTCTCCACGAGGGCAGTGGCAGCTGCCAAAGGTGACACCTGTAAAAGGCAGCCAGTATGCGCAAGCGCAGAGGAGGATACCACTGAACGATGAAGCTGAATTTTTTGGGAGCCAAAACAAGTTTAGTGAATTGGTTCTGGGGCCTTTCCAAGGATAATGGAATAAAGGAGATTTTAGGTGTGCTAGGTTTTACATTTTTAAACAGGTAATTGTTTTACAGCAGTGAACTTGGCAGCTTTTTCAGAAAATTATGTATGAGTCACTGGGAACAGATACCGTACCAGAGTAATTGCAGCAGAAAGTGACATGAAGTTAGCCATTACAGAAATCCTTCATGCTACAAGGGCCGAAGAATCTGAGCTAATCAGAATATAACATGGAAAGCAAAGCTGAGCTCAAAGAAGGGGTGCTGAAGAGAAGGGGGGCAGAAGCTCATGACTGCAGAGCGCTGAGAGAAAACCTGGCGCCTGAATGGATTTATGGCACCTCTTTCCTCTAACAGACTCTGAGGCATTTTGCATTGGAAGAGAAGGCAATAGACGAGGCCGTTTTGAAATAACAAAGGAAGAAGCACAGATGACTGCATTAGTGAAAATAAGACTGTATCCTGTTTTGTTTTTTATGAATGCTGTTTGCATAAGATCTGATGTACACTGTTCAGTCTTAAGGTTACTATGCCTTTCCTATCCATTGAGATGCTTTTTTATGAATGTGTTTTGAAATGACAAACGAGCGAAAAATAAACTTTCACAGAATGTGACGATATTTTGCCTTTTCCTGCTGCATAATTTAGTCGTACGTGACATAAATAATCTGGTCCTCAATTGCCGCATAATTCCAGTGGCCCTGGTTTTGCAACCGTACACATAACATGGCTGGGCCAACTCCTGGGAGCAGCAGTCCTGGCGCCATGGAACCCTCAGAGTTTCAGAAGACACTGGCATTTTCTGTCACTCACTCATCTTCTCTTTGCAGCACCCCGTACACCTCAAACCAGCTAACAACTGTTCTCATGGTGCACATTTTTATGAACAACACGTTAAATAAAGGCCTGATTATGCGGAATTTACTCCGTCACTCAGCTGAGTTAAATCCTGACTGCGGCTGAATTTATGTCAATTGAAGGGAGAACAGGATATTGGCTGAGGGAGGGGCCAAGCTTAATATTTATAAAATAGCAAATCACAAAATCGTTAAGCATATAAAATGTAAACCCAGTTTCAAAACCCGCAAATTTGTCATCAATCGTTCCCATGTTTGATTCTACACGAATGTGTGGCTTGTCATCAGCAGTTGTAACAAAACGATGTTTAAACAAGTGTGCTTCTGGACTGACACAGAGACAGATGCAAGCGTGCACACGGACAGACATGGCGACAGAAGAAAGCCGCTGCAAGAGGTTGATGCTGATTCTTTGCTTCCTCATCAAAGGACGAGGCTCAGCTGGGCTGTGAGAGATACCGAAAGGGTTCACCTACTCATAGTAGGGGAATGTGTCTGCCCCTCAGCAAGTTATAGGAAGCCTGGCCGTTGTGTTGACTGATTATGCATCACACAGGCTCTTTAACTTGAGTCTGTGTGGACAGTCTGCAGACCACCTCAAGACAAATATGCACAGATATCTATAACTGAGGTAATTTACTTCCCCACAAGAGTACATTTGATTTTTTGTTATATACTTGGAACTCAATGTGCTGTGAGAATGGAATAATCTGTCAGAATGTGGTGATTGCACTAACAGTTAAAGTTCACCTTTCAGGTTGACGTTACCCTAGTGAACATGGTAACACTCATCTAGCTGCCCGAAGCTTTTGCCTTGGACACCCTATAGATTTCTGAGAGACTTGGGTTGGATGCACACCCACATGTTATCAGGCCTGGACCCCTGCCACACATCAGCACCTAGGTGGCCCAGTCTTCTGAACCACCCATCGGTGGATCAGTCCACCTTGGAATATCTGCCCTGTTACTTTTCAATATGTACCCCGAAGACCGTTCGTTCCTTTGGTATAAGAAGCCAGGAAGGAAAAGGCCTATGAACATATTCTCTACACTATTTTGGCGATGATACAAACTATGAAGGTGGCATCACCTCTGGCTCTAACATCCAGCCAATGTCGCCCATTTTTAGTAAAGCACTAATCCTCCAGTGCCAGTTCCTTGTATTTACATTGACGTCATTTTGAAACACTGCAGTGTCAGCTAAGAGGAGCGTGGTGTACCACAGCCAGGACTTTATATTGAGGTAGCCCCCAATGCTGCAAAAACGTGGGATGAAGGTGAAGATGTGCTGCTCTGCTTCACTTGGAAGAGAAGCTGCAGAACTGCTCAGAGAGGAGAGAAGCTCATTGATGTAGAGGTCAAGCACCACTGAGTGAGACATGCAAGAATTAAGGTATGATGAGATAGCTTGCTTAGGAGACCTGAGGATGTACTCCATCTGCCCTACACTGACCCTCAGCAGCACAGTACCCTCTATCAGTTTGAAGTACATCCACTCTGCAGACTGGTATGGCCACTGGAGACCATGACACAAAGATGGAGAGAGAGAGTGTGGCAGCTCTAGAATCCGCAGTAGGCAGCAGCGACCATCGGCCACTTCTGATCCCAGGAGGAGCTCTCGAGTTAATATAATTCTGCCTAGCACAATGTTGCCTTTTGACCTGAGAAACACTGTCAAACAACCCATGGTGCCAAAGTCATTGTTATTTAAAAGTCTGGTGACAACCTATCCCTAAACAGGTACTACTTATTTTTAAAGGGGAGTAACCAGTTGGGTGGGTATCCCATTAGAAGAACATCATGACCTTGGGCAACCCCACGACTAGCACCAAAACTAGAATCCTGGAAATGATGGCATGCTGACTGCTTTAGACCACAACCAGTAGCACTTCCTTACCAGTGGACCAAGTGAGAGCCCCACAAGAGAAGGGAAGCCACCCCCTGGAAGGGAGTACACTGCATAAGAACACGCAGCACCCATCACACCACCCCATATCACTCACTCACCCCATCTAGGTAATCAGGCAACTGCCAAGGAAAATTCCAGTCCCTACCTTTACTAAATAGGAAGGTGGCTTATCCTATCCCTATCAGACAAGAGCGCAAAAACCATCCATGACTGAAGTGGACATCTGGATTCAGAGACAACTTCCTGAAACGCCACACTGACAAAACAGAAGTGATAACTTTGGGAAGGAAACCTCAGTTTGGTACTCCACCTGGTGCACCTCAAATCTCGGACCCACTCCCTCCACCAGCCCGCAAGCGAAAAACTTCAGAATCATCATCAGTGACAAACTGGACATGTCTGCACAGGTCAGCGGTCACCTCATCCTGTTTCCACCTGCTGATTTTTTTAAAATATCTTCAAGTGGATCCCTTACAACACCAAACCAACGGTCAGACAAGCCCTCATCATCAGCAGACTGGACTACTGGAACAGCCTATACACCAGAATCCCAAAACATCTCACAAGTAGACTACAGAACATACAACCCACCGCAGCTCTACATGTTCCTCAACAAGACCACATCACGCCACACCTCAGAAGACTCCACTGGCTATCAAAACACAAAAGAGTAATGTTCAAGCTTTTCACCAACACATACAAGGGTCTCAACCATACAGGACCAAAGCACCTCAAAATCGCATTCACTTCCATGAACTGTCAGAATCAGAATAAGCTTTATTCGATTTTATACAAGTAAAATCACAAAAGCAGACAAGACAGATAAAACGACAAACAATTTACACATTATTGAATCTATCTGTAAACATACAGTTCATTCTACAATTCATCCTGTATAGAACATTAAAAAATAAACATGCGCCGTAAGATTAAAAAAGAAAACCATTTTGAATACAAGTGTCTTGCACAATTAAATCCATCATAGAGTGTTAAAAAGTCCTGCCTTTTGCGAGCTTTAAACACTAATACACTTTCTAGTCCTTATTATACTTTTTAGGAAACAAGCAATAGCTACAGTAAAACAATCATTGTCTATAAATTGTAAATATAAAAGTGCTGGTCGACATTGCCTCCATCCACCTAGCCTTAAGATAGACACGATCCACCTCGTTCTCTGCTTTTTATTAAATTTACAAAACAAGACGGTATGTATTGTAGATTGTGGAGAAAAATCGTCAGATGGACAGCAACTTAACTCTCTAGACCAGTTATTCATATCAGGGTAACTAATCAACCATTGAAAGTTCCCTAATCTAAATCGAGTTAAAACATATCTGTCATATCCACTTAAGTTACAAAATAAATACGGCTGAATATCGTATGTTATTAAAATCAATTGATGCTGTGCTACTGATGGTTTGTTTACTTCCAAAGCATGAACTGTCAACACACCTAAGATCTGCAGAACTAGCAAACATTCCTCAAATCCACCAAACAAGAAACAGAGGCCGGGCATTCTCGTACGTTGTCCCCCAAAGCCTGGAATAACCATCCTCTACACGTAACATTATCTCCTTGGCTCCGGCAAGAAGCTGAAGACCTGGCTCTTTGATGAGACAGTAAGTAGTAATTTAAAAGAATTGTGTAGTGCACTCCTAATTCTTGTGATTCTTAATCAATCGAAAACAAATTTCTTCACTGTGAGCTACACTGAAACGTATGCTGTCTCACATACGTGACAAAATGAAACTGTATGATCAAGTAACAGAACTTGAATTCTGTGTGTATATTAACCGAAAAATATATAGCAAACTTAGAATGTCTTCAGAATCGTCAAACTTTATAAATGACTTGTCACATGTATTTTATGCATATTTCATCTAAACAATACAATGCATGATTCAAGATTTGCGTTGCTAAATACAATGCTACGAGGACAGACTTCAGTGTATTTACAAAATTCCAAAACAATGTAATGAGACGATGTAGGTCTTCATGCCCAATACTTTTCGGGACATGGTCCCTTCTTCAGGGGCAAATCTGTCAAATAAATTAAATTTGTACAAGGGTTGATCTCTGTCATTATCATAAGCATAAGATTGTAACAATCATTTAGAAAACCAAAAGTACTTTGTATTTCAAACCTCTGTGGTGGTGTTCTCCTCTCACTCATGTAACACTCAATGTTCCACAATAGTGAAAAGAAAGGCCCCAAGCCATAACTTATGAATGCTCTGCAATTATACGCAAATAATAAAATGAGTGGGATACTAGTCCTCCACACGAACCAAAAGAAAAACCAAAACTTGAAAGAACTAGCCTCAAGCTGTAACTTTAGCTGTGCCTGGCGACTGTGCAAAAGAAACCCTAGGTCGCGGTGGCTTGATACATGTCTGTCACCAGTGGTCAAGAGAGAAACCAGAAAGATGTAAAACCATTAGCAGAACCCGCGGTTACCAGACGTGTCCAATGTGCTGTGATCCAGCGCTATCAATAAAATTTCTTCTCCTTTAAGTATTGACATCCAGGTTGAAAAACATTCCTCTTCACAACTATACCAATATGACGGTGGGGCCCATAACACCGTAATAAACATTCACTCTCGCATATATTCCCTGGAACACATCCACCTTTACCTTAGGAGAAAAAGTTATTGATTTGCTGGAAGGAGACGGGATACCTTTTTAAATCAACATAATAATTCTCCAATTTCTCAGGTATTCCGCTCATTGGTCGATGGACCAACTAGTAGGAAATCAGTTAATGGTGATTAAGACCAGCTCAATCACTATAAACTCTTATTAAACATTTACAATTATTATTGAGCTAAAGAACCACAGACTCGTAAATTTAATTATAATATAGTTTATCTAAAATTTTATAAGCATGAATGAATTCAGTTTTATTAATTAGATCAATACATTTATTATCATTATAAGAATAAATTGAAATTGCAATGCATACCCTTTAGATGGAAAATAAAGTCCGTCACAGCAGTTAAATTCAGATCTCAGCATAGAACTCCCAAAACTGACTATCTGTCCTACAGAACAGGCCTCCTCGACGGACCACCTATATAGGTTTTCCGCCAATCTCTCTCGTTCCTTCTCAATTAGAATTATAAGCAAAAGATTTAATCGTATTAAAATTTAAAGGCCTATAGAAAAAATAGCAGCGGCTTCTCCAGCATCAGCGTCCAGTGCTCAATAAAAATATGTAAAAACAGCGCTCCTCCTACTTAGGAGTAGGTCCTCTTATACCCTAATTCTAGCTTGCTAAACAGAAAAGTTACATTTTGGGCGAGATTCACTCTGATTGGTCCATTTTGGGGTGACATGCATCTCATTATATTTATCCTTGTTGAAACCAGTTTTCTTAGGAATTTTCATAGTTCCATTCTTTCTCACGGATTCAGGACATTACCCATACATTTGGTAGTCTTCATTTGTATCTTCTTTTCGATACTTTATTTTTAAACAGTTCATTGTTCATTCACGGGTGCACTGCTGGTTTCTCACACTCGTTCGCTAAGTTCCCCTTGGCACACCCTAGGACAATAAGGTCATCACGACCTTGATCTCACTTCCATCCTAGGCTCTGGAGATAATCACGTGATGCTTTTGTTCATAGCTTTTCTCTCACATGGAAGCCATCTTGCGCACGCGTACTCTAGCTTGTTTGCCTCAGCAGCCATTTTTACAGCACGGCCTAGCAGGCCTAAGCGAACTATCATAGAAATAAACAGAAAATAGTTAAGAATAAGGAAAATAAGCCTTTTTGTTTCCCTCCCATCATTCTACGTACCCCAGTTAGAGTTACCTAGCAAAAGCAACATATAAAGCTATTCCTTACTTACCAATCACTTTCTTTTGTCACCATACAATTTTCTACTAAGTACCAATCATGCAAAATTATTCTAATTAGTACGCAAATCACTAGGTTAGCATTAAGAACGTTACCAATTGTAAGTAGATTAGTCTGCACATGAAGTGGCATGTTACCAAAACATTTATAAAGAAAACGTACATTGTTGGTTATTCACAGAAACGAACAATTTTATTAATTATTAATGTTAATATTAGGGGGTTCAAAATTTTCTCGTTTACCCTGCTCCATCAGCTGTCTACTTACCACAATCTCAAAACGGGTTCACTGCTTAAGTTTACAGTCGTGTTACGATTCAACGAACTGTCAAATAAAATACTTCTGTGAGACTGGACTGCTGTCCACGTGTCCCTGTGTACCAACTTTACATAGGAATTTACAAGAGATCTTACTTGAACTAGTCTGATGTGTTAATCACTGCCGCTCGTCTATTGTTCCGTCCTCATTTCTCGACATCAAATCTGTAAAAACATCAGAATTCATAGGTTTTCCAGAACACCTTTCACAAATCAGGCGTCCTGTCACACCCCCAGCCAACTTGTCTAAATTCCTCATAATCTAGCTCTGCCACGACCCGAATTGATCAATCCAAAGACGCTCATTGCAATGCCGTGTCTAAAACAGTCTATTTCAAATCCCTAGACCTACATCATCAAAAGTGACGATGGACTATTCACAGCCATACTACTGTTGCCACGCGCCATATTTGAATGTCGTTTCAAACGTCCCAAATTACTGAAGCACAGCATACTGCATGTGTTACTAATGATGTACCTGAAATTCACGGCAACTTTACGGATTACACATCCCACTTGTGTGCCCAACTTTCAACCGTCTCCAACTATAAGGGAGAGAAAAAACATTACAGTGTTAATCGATTTTACATATGCCTATGAACTTCGAAAAGTGATGTATACCACCCCTAGTGTTAACATTCAAACCTCTTTCATTCCATGTGTACTGGACTAATTATCGATTTTCACTGTCAGTGTTTGAGTAGAATATCCTTCAACATCTAAAAGCTGGTTCACTGTCAGAATATCGACACCCAAAATATCCCCATACCACAATGTCGAGTTATAAATATTGATGTCAAAAATATCGACATCCTCTATTTATAAAGGTAAGTACAAAAATATCGGAAAAAAAATATTGATGTCATTAATATAGTTGTAAAAAATATCGTTTGTATATATTATCTACTGGCGGTCGCCAGTAGATAGTTATAGCTAGGACCTTTATCCATAGGAAATCCGCAACATTTTATTCCCAATAAGTTTGGCGTCGTTTGACGAATCATCGCGAAATTTTCAAAACTAGTGGGGCGTTCCAGTCCGCTCCTGTCTTGAAAGTTTCGTGGTGATTCATCAAGCGACGGCCGAGAAAAAGGGGGTCCCAAAACGCGTTTTCTCCATGTTAATTCCCATAGGAAATTTTAGCCACGGCTACAGCCCGAACTGCTGAACGTAATTACACCAAATTTTGCAAAAAGGTAGCGCTTGGTTCAGAAAGCGACCTTTTTTTAAATGGTGTAAATCCGTTCAGTAGTTGCGGAGAAATTAAAAAAATAAGAGTGAAAAAATCAATTTTCCATAGGAAACTTTATGCAAGGCTACAGCAAAAACTGCTGAACGGAATTACACCAAATTTGGCAAAAAGGTAGTGCTTGGTTCAGAAAGCACCCTTTTAAAAATGGTGTAAATCCGTTCAGTAGTTGCTGAGAAAATCCAAAATAAAAGTTTCGATATCTATGGCCGCGGTGGATCCGCGCACCCTCCCGACCACGAGCTGCATGCTAATTGGCTGTCAACACTCCAAATCAGGAAGTGTTGGCAGCCATCTTGTTCCTCGGTAGAACCGAGGAACAAGAAAGCAGTAAAAAAAGTGCGCAATACGCAAAAAGGGGGCAGGGTAGAAACACCCTGACCCCCTAGGCCTGCTCAGGGGGTCACACAAGGACCCCCAGGGCCCAAAAATTTTTTACATTTTTTTTTTTTAAATCGTCAGGATGCGCTTACGGTGCGCGGATCCTGCCGCTTTAAAAAAAAAAAAAAAAAACGAAGCGCGGGCTCCCGCGCTTCTTTGGTAATTGGCCCCAGGGTGGGCCAAGTCCCGGGGGCATGCGGGGGTTAAGTTTTATGTGTGGGGGGCCTCTAAGGCCCCCCAAGCCCTGGGTACCGCCACCCCCCCCGGGGCTTTAATAAAAAAAATGATGCGGGAGGGCTCTCGGCCCTCCCGCAGCCCCGGGGACCGCCACCTCCCCGGGGCTGTGCAATTCAAGGGAGGGGGGTCCCCCCACGGACCCCAAAGGATAGGGCCAGCCCCGGGGGATGGGGTCCCCGGGGCAAGTAGTGGCTGCCCATGTCATGAGTGATGTAGTATGTGACGTCATCAGCAGTGCATTGCGGGGGCGCGAGTTATAGTCAGCTGAACTAACTATAACGGGGGAATTTCACGGGTTTTGTACGAGTGCAATGTCCAACTAACTATAACTGTCCCTAAAACCTATATTCACTGAAAAAACCATAGGTTTCAGGCACGTTATAGTTAGAAATTAGCATTTAAAAAACCTTACAAATTCACTGAAAAAACCATAGGTTTTAGGGACAGTTATAGTTATATATATATTCACTGAAAAAACCATAGGTTTCAGGGGCGTTATAGTTAGTTGGACATTTCACTCGTACAAAAACATAGAAATTCCCCCGTTATAGTTAGTTCAGCCAACTATAACTCGCGCGCCCGCAATGCACTGCTGATGACATCACATATTACATCACTCATGACATGGTCAGTGACATCACTCATGACATCACTGATGACATCTCAAATGACATCACTGATGACATCATCCTTGTGATAGAGTGGCAGACCTCCTCTCACCCTAATATAACCTTTGATACACACACTCAAAAATACAAACTAACATTTTCAAAACAATGGACATACCAATACCAGTTACAACACACCTATTCAGTAATTCCAAGATCTACACACACATCTACTGATTCACCAACAGTCCCTATACAGTCACTCATACATGTACTCACTCATCATATGTACTCATACACCTATACATCCTGTTACACACCGCCACTCATCCATAGAGTTACTCACACACATAGTCACACATGCAAACAAAGTATCAAACATCCATTTACTTGCATATACAGTTATATACCACACTTACTTCTACAGAAACTTACACATACTTACTCTCTTAAACAATCACTTATAGAAACACCTACTTATTTGTACAGGAACTCTTCCAATCTCTCACTCTCACATATACTCACTTATATACACCAATACTCACATATACTAGTTTAAAACATATGTAGTTACTCATAAAGACACTATTGAGACAGTCATTCACTCACTAACACACCCATACACATACTCATCCACCTATACAGTCCTGCACACATGCTGTCTTCAACACATACAAACAGTGAGTCACTCATTCATGCATCTATGCACTAAGTAATACCCCCACCGAACCATACAGACACTCAGACACTCATACTGATACTCAAAAAACCAACTAATAACCCATATAGACACTCATGTAGCTACTCACCAACCCATGCAGCCACTTATACACAAAGTGAGAGACAGAAAAAGATATTTTCATATTTAAACATTACATACTAACCCATGTATTCACTAAGATACACTTAGTCAGTTATACAATCAATTTTACAAAACAAAATCATCCATTTAGACACTTATATACCCATTTATTCTTCCATCGACCTTGAGATATACATATATAAAACATATTTAATTTTCTGAAAAACACACATTCACTGGATGATGTCATCAGTGATGTCATTTGAGATGTCATCAGTGATGTCATGAGTGATGTCACTGACCATGTCATGAGTGATGTAATCTGTGACGTCATCAGCAGTGCATTGCGGGCGCGCGAGTTATAGTTAGCTGAACTAACTATAACGGGGGAATTTCTATGGTTTTGTACGAGTGAAATGTCCAACTAACTATAACGCCCCTGAAACCTATGGTTTTTTCAGTGAATTTCTAAGGTTTTTTTAAATGCTAATTTCTAACTATAACGTGCCTGAAACCTATGGTTTTTTCAGTGAATTTCTAAGGGTTTTTAAATGCTAATTTCTAACTATAACGTGCCTGAAACCTATGGTTTTTTCAGTGAATATATATATATTTATTATACTATGTATACATGCGAAAATGTCTCGGTCCCCTGTTTGCCTCGGTGGCACGGAAAAAATGGGTGGAACTGACGTCAGCACGCCGACGAGGTTCTCTTATGGCTCCGATGACGTCATACGGTGTCGCGAGCGGAGCCGTGCTATTATGACGTCCTCGTTGACGTGGGAGAGCTAGGAAAGAATTTCCGTGGAATGCTGGTGCAGGGGATATTCACCTAAGTGTTCAGGCTAGTCCTTTGGGAGCAACTGTTTATGTTGCCACTCCAGAAACCGAAACCAGTGATCCGAGGGCAGAGGCCCTGCAGATGGCACACGAGGTGGGGTGCCCAGTCGTGTGCACCGGCGGGGCAGCGAAGTGACAAGCACCACAACCCACAAAAAAGGTAACGAGGGCACTGAATAACACAGGATCTTCTCTTTGTATCTGGCAGGAACAACGAAGTTAAAATGCCCTAGTACCAAAATGTAGAATTAGTGCTACAACGGTCTTCAAGAGGACCTGCGATGCCGCTTCTGCCTCCCGTACCCTGGAGGTGGCACATGGGTCACGCGGTACGGTCATACTGCGGTGGACGCACACTCGTTGACCTCTCATGGCACTGCTCCACACTTCAGGGAGGACGCTTTCCATTAGCTATGTTTTGTGATGACATGTCGCGCCGGCCCCGTCCAACAACAGAACTCCTTTAGATCCAAACAGACTCTTCCACTCTCTCACCGGAAGTGAAACCAGGCCACGCGGACACTTTCACAATACAACAGCCGGGAATGCACTTTTCGGTAAAAAAACACATTCCTTCCTCCTAATTAATCAAATAAACGTCTCACTGAAGAACAGGGGCCAGCTTCGATCGGTAAACAGCCGTTACAACGACTTTTTACTTTGCGATACCATTACAACGCATGCATTACCACGCATGTGTTGTACATCACAAAGTCATTACTACGCATTTTTTAGAACGCATGGTCATTTACCACGCATGCCTTTACAACGAATTTTGTTGTAAAGGTATGTATGGTAAATGACCATGCGTTCTAAAAACATGTAGACGATCCATGTCGTTGTAAGGAAACAGAGGCTGTTCCGTTTCCTCACAACGACGTGCACCGCCCCTCAGAGACGACGTGAAGCAGGAACCACGGGGAGAGAGGAACCACGAGGAGTGAGAGGTAAGGGGGATTGGGCATGGGGTGGTGGTTTCTTTTCTAGGGTTTAGAGTAGTGCAGTGGTGATTGGGTGGTGTAGGGGGTCGTGCTGGGGGTAGTGTTTTAGGGTTTAGGGTAGTGCAGTGGTGTTTGGGTAGTGTAGGGGGTCCTGCTGGGGGTAGTGTTTTAGGGTTTAGGGTAGTGCAGTAGTGTAGGGGGTCATGCTGGGGGTAGTGTTTTAGGCTTTAGGGTAGTGCAGTGGTGTATGGGTAGTGTAGGGGGTCGTGCTGGTTTAGTGTTTTAGGGTTTAGGGTAGTGCAGTGGTGTTTGAGTAGTGTAGGGGGTCATGCTGGTGGTAGTGTTTTAGGGTTTAGGGTAGTGCAGTGGTGTTTGTGTAGTGTAGGGGGTCATGCTGGGGGTAGTGTTTTATGGTTTAGGGTAGTGCAGTGGTGTTTGGGTAGTGTAGGGGGTCGTGGTGCAGTGGTGTTTGTGTAGTGTAGGGGGTCATGCTGGGGGTAGTGTTTTATGGTTTAGGGTAGTGCAGTTGTGTTTGGGTAATGTAGGGGGTCGTGCTGGGGGTAGATTTAGGGTTTAGGGTAGTGCAGTGGTGTTTGGGTAGTGTAGGGAGTCGTGCTGGGGGTAGTGTTTTAGGGTTTAGGGTAGTGCAGTGGTGTTTGTGTAGTGTAGGGGGTAGTGCTGGGGGTAGTGTTTTAAGGTTTAGGGTAGTGCAGTGGTGTTTGGGTAGTGTAGGGGTTCATGCTGGGGGTAGTGTTTTAGGGTTTAGGGTATGGCAGTGGTGTTTGGGTAGTGTAGGGGGTCGTGCTGGGGGTCGATTTAGGGTTTAGGGTAGTGCAGTGGTGTTTGTGTTGTGAGGGGGTCGTGCTGGGGGTAGTGTTTTAGGGTTTAGAGTAATGCAGTGGTGTTTGTATAGTGTAGGGGGTTTAGGGTAGTGCAGTGGTGTTTGTGTAGTGTAGGGGGTCATGCTGGGGGTTGTGTTTTAGGGTTTAGGGTAGGGCAGTGGTGTTTGTGTAGTGTAGGGGGTAGTGTTTTAGGGTTTAGGGTAGTGCAGTGGTGTTTGTGTAGTGTAGGGGGTCATGCTGTGGGTCGTGTTTTAGGGTTTATGGTAGTGCAGTTGTGTTTGTGTAGTGTACGGGGTCGTGTTTTAGGGTATAGGGTAGTGCAGTGGTGTTTGGGTAGTGTAGGGGGTCATGCTGGGGTTAGTGTTTTAGGGTTTAGGGTAGTGCAGTGGTGTTTGGGTAGTGTAGGGGGTCGTGCTGGGGGTAGTGGTTCAGGGTAGTGCAGTGGTGTTTGTGTAGTGTGGGAGTTCATGCTGGGGGTAGATTTAGGGTTTAGTGTAGTGCAGTGGTGTTTAGGTAGTGTAGGGAGTCATGCTGGGGGTAGTGTTTTAGGGTTTAGGATAGTCCAGTGGTGTTTGTGTAGTGTAGGGAGTCGTGCTGGGGGTAGTGTTTTAGGGTTTGGGGTAGTGCAGTGGTGTTTGGGTAGTGTAGGGGGTCGTGCTGGGGTAGTGTTTTAGGGTTTAGGGTAGTGCAGTGGTGTTTGTGTAGTGTAGGGGGTCATGCTGGGGGTAGTGCTTTAGGGTTTAGGGTAGTGCAATGGTGTTTGTGTAGTGTAGGGGGTAGTGTTTTAGGGTTTAGGGTAGTGCAGTGGTGTTTGTGTACTGTAGGGGGTCGTGCTGGGTTCTAGTGTTTTAGGGTTTAGGGTAGTGCAGTGGTATTTGTGTAGTGTAGGGGGTAGATTTAGGGTTTAGGGTAGTGCAGTGGTGTTTGGGTAGTGTAGGGGGTCGTGCTGGGGGTAGTGTTTTTGAGTTTAGGGTAGTGCAGTTGTGTTTGGGTAGTGAAGGGGGTCGTGCTGGGGGTAGTGTTTTAGGGTTTAGGGTAGTGCAGTGGTGTTTGGGTAGTGTAGGGGTCAACCAACATGAATTTGTCCTTGTGTGATGTAACCAATGCTCATGTAAAGCACTCCAATACCTGACTAGTCTGCACTATATAAAACTGCAAAAAAACAAAAAATAAAAAGTGTTTTGCACACTTCTGTCATTGGGCTATACGTGGGCTACCTCTGGGTGATATTTGTGCTACATTTGGGCTCTTTTTTCTCTGGTGGCCATCTTGGGAGACTTATTTGTTATGAAGTTTCCTAATTTCCTCATTTAATACAGTCTCCTCAGTAGGAAATGCTTTCAGTTTTTTACTTTGATTCCATCAAGAAGGCATTCAGATGTGTCACACATTTGCCATAAATTCAGAATGTTAGCACTCTAGTTGTTCATTAGATCACTGTAGTAAAGCTACTGCTCACCAAGGAGTTAACTGGAAGTCTACTGCTGGTATTGAAAGTGATTGTTTCAGTCTGCATGTCAGAATTTTCTAATGAAATAGAAGAGGATTTGAGATCTCACTTAAAACATGCCCTAAATTTTCTTTTTGCAGCACTAACCATAATTTCTATGGCAAAATGAACCCCCTCATTTTGTTCCTTTTTAAATTAAATGTTTTAAGTGTTACCAGTTTATTCCAATCAAGATGGCTTCAGGTGTGCCATACTTTTGTCATAAGTAAGGCTGTTAGCACTCTAGTTGTTCTTTAGAACACTCTGGGAAGCTGCAGTAGAACACAAAGGCATCAACTGACAGGCTGCTCCTGTTGAAATATAACAGGAAGATATTTGAGATCACACTTGAAACATGTCCGAATTTTTCTTTCTACAGCACTAACCATAATTTCTAAGACAAAATGAACCCCATCATTTTGTTCCTTTTTAAATTAAATGTTTTAAGTGTTACCAGTTTATTCCAATCAAGATGGCTTCAGGTGTGCCATACTTTTGTCATAAGTAAGGCTGTTAGCACTCTAGTTGTTCTTTAGAACACTCTGGGAAGCTGCAGTAGAACACAAAGGAATCAACTGACAGTCTCTGCCCTTGTTGGATGTACATGTTTTACTGAGAATGTCAGACTTCATTCTCACGTAACTGAGAAAGATAATGTGAATTTACAGAAAATATGCTCTCATTTTAGCTTCTGGAGCACCTTCCAAAACTGTATGGGACAAGCATGTGAAAATAGTTTTCTCTCAAACATGATTCATGATATCCCAGCAGAAGGTTTTTCACAGGGTAAAATCACCTTAGAACACACCACAATTCCTGAAATTAGTATGGTACCATCAACAAATGAATTCTAATGTAACTAAAGTCTGTTATCACCC
Source organism: Calotriton arnoldi (assembly GCA_963921515.1). Classification (NCBI taxonomy): domain Eukaryota; kingdom Metazoa; phylum Chordata; class Amphibia; order Caudata; family Salamandridae; genus Calotriton; species Calotriton arnoldi. The sequence continues at coordinate 55,313 of CAWUFW010015439.1, read as the reverse complement.
TTTATAGTTCTCCTTTTGGTAACCCTCAAAATCTTCGATTCACTACAATGCATTTCAAAGGGGTACTATCATTTATATTGGTCCCAAGATGGCTGCCAGCAATTCCAGGATGAAGTGCTGACAGCCAATCAGATCTCACGATGACATGTGTGGTTAGGCTCCGCCCAGATATATATGTGTTTTTACTTTTGATTTTCTCAGCAACTACTGAACGGATTTACACCATTTAACAAAAGGGTTCTTTCTGAACCAAGAACTACCTCTTTGCCAAATTTGGTGTAATTCCGTTCAGCAGTTCAGGCTGTAGCCTTGCATAAAGTTTCCTATGGGAAATTGATTTTTTGACTCTTATTTTTTTAATTTATCCGCAACTACTGAACGGATTTACACCATTTAACAAAAGGGTTCTTTCTGAACCAAGAACTACCTCTTTACCAAATTTTGTGTAATTCCGTTCAGCAGTTCGGGCTGTAGCCGTGGCTAAAGTTTCCTATGGGAAAATGAATGGGGAAAACACGTTTTGGGACCCCCCTTTTTTCTCGGCCCCCGCTTGACAAATCACCCCGAAACTTTCAGGGTAGGAGCGGACCGGAGCGGGCCATAAAGTTTGAAAATTTCGCGAAGATTCCTCAACCGACGCAAGAGTTATTTCAAATAGAATGTTGCGGATTTCCTATGGAAAATAGGTCCTAACTATAACTATCTACTGGCGACCGCCAGTAGATAATATATAGTTATATATATATATATTCACTGAAAAAACCATAGGTTTCAGGCACGTTATAGTTAGAAATTAGCATTTAAAAAACCTTACAAATTCACTGAAAAAACCATAGGTTTTAGGGACAGTTATAGTTAGTTGGACATTGCACTCGTACAAAACCCGTGAAATTCCCCCGTTATAGTTAGTTCAGCTAACTATAACTCGCGCCCCCGCAATGCACAGCTGATGACGTCACATATTAAATCACTCATGACATGGTCAGTGACATCACTGATGACATCTCAAATGACATCACTGATGACATCATCCAGTGACTGTGTGTTTCTGTAAAGTTTAAATATTTTTAATATATATAGGGAAAGGCGTATTGAAGAATGATTTTGGGAAATTGATTTTTTGACTCTTATTTTTTTAATTTATCCGCAACTACTGAACGGATTTACACCATTTAACAAAAAGGGTTCTTTCTGAACCAAGAACTACCTCTTTACCAAATTTTGTGTAATTCCGTTCAGCAGTTCGGGCTGTAGCCGTGGCTAAAGTTTCCTATGGGAAAATAAATGGGGAAAACACGTTTTGGGACCCCCCTTTTTTCTCGGCCCCCGCTTGACAAATCACCCCGAAACTTTCAGGGTAGGAGCGGACCGGAGCGGGCCATAAAGTTTGAAAATTTCGAGAAGATTCCTCAACCGACGCAAGAGTTATTTCAAATAGAATGTTGCGGATTTCCTATGGAAAATAGGTCCTAACTATAACTATCTACTGGCGACCGCCAGTAGATAATATATAGTTATATATATATATATTCACTGAAAAAACCATAGGTTTCAGGCACGTTATAGTTAGAAATTAGCATTTAAAAAACCTTACAAATTCACTGAAAAAACCATAGGTTTTAGGGACAGTTATAGTTAGTTGGACATTGCACTCGTACAAAACCCGTGAAATTCCCCCGTTATAGTTAGTTCAGCTAACTATAACTCGCGCCCCCGCAATGCACAGCTGATGACGTCACATTAAATCACTCATGACATGGTCAGTGACATCACTGATGACATCTCAAATGACATCACTGATGACATCATCCAGTGACTGTGTGTTTCTGTAAAGTTTAAATATTTTTAATATATATAGGGAAAGGCGTATTGAAGAATGAGTGGGTGTATAAGTGTCTGTATGGATGATTTAGTAGGTGCGTGACTAACTCTATAAGTTAGTGATTAAACGTATCTTACTGAATGCATGGGTTAGTGACTAAACTGGGTGAATGTCTGTATCCGTCTGTCTGTTCCTGTGTAAGTGGCTGCATGGGTTTGTGAATAGCTACATGAGTGTCTATATGAGTTATTGATTGGTTGTATGAGTATCTGTATGGGTGCCTGAGTGTTTGTGTGGGTGGGGTGTGTGCGACTCTGTGCATAGATGTGAGTGTGTGATTCACTGGGTGGATGGTTTCAAGAGTGCATCTGTGATAGACTGTATGGGTGGGTAAGTGTGTGTAAGAGTGTGTTAGTGAGTGAATGTATATCCCAGTGGTACATGTGTGAGTAACTACATATGTGAAAGGCAGTATATATATGTGTGTTGGAGTATATAAATAGCTATAAGCGAGAGTGTGTGATTGTGAGAGTGACTGTATGGATGAGTGTGTGCTTGTATCAGTGATAGTATGAGAGCGTAAGAATGTGCTAGTATTTGTATGAGTAAGTGAGCTGGTGTGTGTATAACTGTATAGGTGAGTAAATGGCAGTGTGTTTAATTATTTGCATGACTGACTAGGTGTGTGAGTACCTCTATGGATGAGTGGCGGTGTTTGAGTGTCTATATAGGAGTATGAGTGCATATGATAGTCCTGTACTGAGTGACCGTAAGTATGAGTGACTGTACGGGTGAGTGAGTGGATGTGTGTGTAGACCTAAGAATCAGTGAGTGGGTATGTAGTTATTGGTGTTGGAGTGTCTATGGTTTTGCGAATGGCAGTCTGTAATTTAGAGTGGGTGTATCAAATGTTATATTAGGGTGTGAGGAGGTGCATCCGATTATCACGTGGATGATGTCATCAGTGATGTCATCAGTGATGTCATTTGAGATGTCATGAGTGATGTCATCAGTGATATCACTGACCATGTCATGAGTGATGTAATATGTGACGTCATCAGCAGTGAATTGCGGGGGCGCGAGTTATAGTTAGCTGAACTAACTATAACGGGGGAATTTCACGGGTTTTGTACGAGTGCAATGTCCAACTAACTATAACTGTCCCTAAAACCTATGTTTTTTTTCAGTGAATTTGTAAGGTTTTTTAAATGCTAATTTCTAACTATAACGTGCCTGAAACCTATGGTTTTTTCAGTGAATTTCAAAGGTTTTTTAAATGCTAATTCCTAACTATAACATGTCTGAAACCTATGGTTTTTTTCAGTGAATTTCAAAGGTTTTGTAAATGACAATTTTTAAATGTATTAATTGTTATATTTATTTTTTTGATACTGATTTACTACATTTTTTTTAAACTATTTATTTTTAGATATTTTATTTTTTAAATTACATTGTAATTACATTATACATTACATTACAAAATATACTTTCTCAGAATGAATTACTTTAGTTTAAATACTTTGCAAATAGGCAATAGACTTTTAAGTACAGTAGTTACAGTTGTTGCAATGGGCAACACAATTTCAAACACTATGCAACATGTGAATTTCTAGTTAAATGCAATTAGTTACTTTATGGATTACTTTTTCTAACCACAGGACTGGATCCTAGATTCAGTCCTGGGACATCTCCTGTAAACAGTTGAGTAAAAGCGTTTTGGTTACAGTAGTGATTTTTAAGGAATATTATTGTATTTTAAAAGTTGACACTTAGAAACTTCTTCACATTTACTCACCAATGTTATCCTATGGGCGGAAATTCACTTAGCAGGTAAGTAGTGTTATCGTTACTTTTTCTTACTCAGTGGTGGATCCTGGATCCAGCACTGGTGCATCTCCTGTAAACAGTTGAAAGAATGCATTTAAGTCATACAGGCGATTTTTAAGGAATATTTGTAGTTTGTGAAAATCGACACTTTGAAACTTTTCTGCTGAAAACCAGACAATGGATTCCTATGGAAGGAAATACAAGTTACTGGTAAGTACGGTTGGAATTACTTTTCAGGGTCAGTGCTGGGCTAAAAGATGCAGCACTGGGTTCTCTCCTGATAACAGGTGAGTAAATTGGAATTCGTAGTTCGGCTGATTTTAGAGGAATATTATAACGTTCCAAAACTCCACACTTGGAAGAATTTCCAAGTGAAACCAGTCAATGTTAGCCTATGGAAGGAAATTCAAGTTACTGGTAAGTACGGTTAAAATTACTTTTCAGGATCAGTACTGGGCTCAAAGATGCAGCACTGAGGTCTCTCCTGATAACAGGTGAGTAAATTGGAATTCGTAGTTCAGCTGATTTTAGAGGAATATTATAAAGTTCCAAAACTCCACACTTGGAAGAATTTCCAAGTGAAACCAGTCAATGTTAGCCTATGGAAGGAAATTCAAGTTACTGGTAAGTACGGTTTAAATTACTTTTCAGGATCAGTACTGGGCTCAAAGATGCAGCACTGAGGTCTCTCCTGATAACAGGTGAGTAAATTGGAATTCGTAGTTCAGCTGATTTTAGAGGAATATTATAAAGTTCCAAAACTCCACACACAAAAGAATTTCCAAGTGAAACCAGTCAATGTTAGCCTATGGAAGGAAATTCAAGTTACTGGTAAGTACGGTTAAAATTACTTTTCAGGATCAGTACTGGGCTCAAAGATGCAGCACTGAGGTCTCTCCTGATAACAGGTGAGTAAATTGGAATTCATAGTTCAGCTGATTTTAGAGGAATATTATAAAGTTTCAAAACTCCACACTTAGAAGAATTTCCAAGTGAAACCAGTCAATGTTAGCCTATGGAAGGAAATTCAAGTTACTGGTAAGTACGGTTAGAATTACTTTTCAGGATCAGTACTGGGCTCAAAGATGCAGCACTGAGGTCTCTCCTGATAACAGGTGAGTAAATCTGAATTCGTAGTTCAACTGATTTTAGAGGAATATTTGTATGTTTCAAAAATCGACACTTAGAAACTTTTTCAGCAAAAAGCAGGCAATGATATCCTATGGAAGGAAATTCAAGTTACTGGTAAGTACGGTTAAAATTACTTTTCAGGATCAGTACTGGGCTCAAAGATGCAGCACTGAGGTCTCTCCTGATAACAGGTGAGTAAATCGGAATTCGTAGTTCGGCTGATTTTAGAGGAATATTATAAAGTTCCAAAACTCCACACACAGAAGAATTTCCAAGTGAAACCAGTCCATGTTAGCCTATGGAAGGAAATTCAAGTTACTGGTAAGTACGGTTAAAATTACTTTTCAGGATCAGTACTAGGCTCAAAGATGCAGCACTGAGGTCTCTCCTGATAACAGGTGGGTAAATCTGAATTCGTAGTTCGGCTGATTTTAGAGGAATATTTGCACAATGGTGAAGGAAGGGGGTGGGGCCTGAGGTGACATGTCTGCAAACACGCCCTGTGGCGCGTGTTAAGTTGGAGAATTAATTCCTCCTCAATCCCGAGGGTCCCTAGGGGCCAACTAGCCCACCAGATACCTCCAGTATGCGCCAGAGAGCTGCGTTGCAGAGAGGTGTTCAGAGGCCACGCCCCTTTTTGCACCTCTCTGCAACGCAGCTCTGTGGCGCTTTCTGGACGCACCTGGTGGGCTAGTTGGCCCCCAGGGACCCTCAGGATTGAAGGGGATTTAATTCCCCATCTTAAAACGCGCCACGGGGCCTGTTTGCACATATGTCACCTGAAGCCCCGCACCCTCCCTTCACCACTGTGCAAACGCGCCCGTGGCGCGTTTTAAGTTGGGGTATTAAGTCCCCTTGAATCATGAGGGTCCCTGGGGTCCAACTAGCCCACCCTGTACCTCCAGTATGCGCCAGGGAGCTGCGTTGCAGAGAGGTGTTCAGAGGCCACGCCCCTTTTTACACCTCTCTGCAACGCAGCTCTGTGGTACTTTCTGGACGTACCTGGTGGGCTAGTTGGCCCCCAGGGACCCTCAGGATTGAAGGGGATTTTATTCCCCATCTTAAAACGCGCCACGCGGCCTGTTTGCACACATGTCACCTGAAGCCCCGCCCCCTCCGTTCACTACTGTGTAAACGCGCCCCGTGGCTCGTTTTAAGTTGGGGGATTAAGTCCCCTTGAATCCTGAGGGTCCCTGGAGTCCAACTAGCCCACCATGTACGTCCAAAAAGCGCCACAGAGCTGCGTTGCAGAGGTGTAAAAAAGGGCGTGGCCTCTGTACACCTCTCTGGCAACGCAGCCCCCTGGCGCATACTGGAGGTTCCTGGTGGGCTAGTTGGCCCCCAGGGACCCCCAGTATTCAAGGGGAATTCGTTCCCCATCTGCAAGCGCGCCAGGGAGCGCGTTTGCAGAGTGCTGCAAGCAGGGGGGCGTGGCCTCCGGCGCGATGCCGGTCTTTTTTTATTTATTTTTTTAAGAAGGGGGGCTGTGTGGCCCCCCTTCTTTTTCTAATCTGTTGGCCCTGGGGACCCCATCCCCCAGGGCCTGCCCCCTAATTATTATTATTCTTTTTTTAATTTTTGGAAGGGGGCCGCGTGGCCCCCCTCCTGAGGCCTTAATCGGCCCCGGGGACCCCATCCCCTGGGGCATGGCCTTCTTTTTTTTTAAACTTATGGAGGGGGGCTGCGTTGCCCCCCTCCTCAGGCCACTTATGGCCCCGGGGACCCCATCCCCCGGGGCCGGCCTTTGTTGTGTTGTTTTTTTTTTTTAAATCCAATTTTGGGGAGGGAGGCCGCGTGGCCCCCCTCCCGGGCCACTTGTAGCCCCGGGGACCCCATCCCCCGGGGCTGGCCCTCTCCGTTGGGGACCGTGGGGGGTCCCCAATCCCCCACGGTCCCGCCGGCTCCCCGCGTCCCTCGGGAGCCGGCATTGCTTTCCATATGGGGAGCTGCTAAGATGCAGCTCCCCGTGTGGAAAAGCAATCGTCTTTGGTTTTGGAAGAGAGAGCAGGTTTCCTGCTCTCTCTTCCAAAACCAAAGCAGTTTGCTATGGCAGGGCGGGAGCCGCGAGGCTCCCGCCCTGCCATAGCAAACTACAGTGTCCTGGGGGTGGGCACCCCGGGACACTGCAGGAGCCGGCCCTGGGGGGTGGCGGTCCCCAGGGCCATCAAGGGCTCTAGGAGGGGGGCCGCGCGGCCCCCCTCCCAACATCTTCAAAGCCCCGGGGAGGTGGTGGTCTCCGGGGCTCCGTAACGAACCCCCATATTTAAATCTTTAGTGCCCCGGGGAGGTGGCAGTCACCGGGGCGTGTGGGGGGGCTCGAGCCCCCCACACAGGTACTTTTAATTTTTTTAAAAGAAGCCCCGGGGGGTGGCGGTCCCCGGGGCTGCGGGAGGGCCGAGAGCCCTCCCGCACCATTGTTTATTTAAAGCCCCGGGGGGTGGCGGTCCCCGGGGCTTGGGGGGGCCTTAGAGGCCCTCCCAATCATAAATTTGATAAACCCCGCATGCCCCCGGGACTTGGCCCGCCCGGGGGCCAATTACCAATGAAGCGCGGGAGACCGCGCTTTGTTTTTTTTTTTATCGGCTGGATCCGCGCACCCGGTGCGTTTTTTGCCAATTTAGCAATTTTGTAGGACCCCCTGAGCAGGCCTAGGGGGTCAGGGTGTTTCTACCCTGCCCCCTTTTTGCGTTTTGCGCATTGTTTTTACTGTTTTCTTGTGACTCGGTTCTACCGAGTCACAAGATGGCTGCCAACACTTCTTGGTTTGGAGTGTTGACAGCCAATTAGCATATAGCTGGTCATCGGGAGGGTGCGCGGACCCTCCGCGGCCATAGATATATATGTGTTTTTACTTTTGATTTTCTCAGCAACTACTGAACGGATTTACACCATTTAACAAAAAGGGTTCTTTCTGAACCAAGAACTACCTCTTTGCCAAATTTGGTGTAATTCCGTTCAGCAGTTCGGGCTGTAGCCGTGGCTAAAGTTTCCTATGGGAAAATGAATGGGGAAAACACGTTTTGGGACCCCCCTTTTTTCTCGGCCCCCGCTTGACGAATCACCCCAAGACTTTCAGGATAGGAGCGGACCGGAGCGGGCCACAAAGTTTGAAAATTTCACGAAGATTCGTCAACCGACGCAAGAGTTATTTCAAATAGAATGTTGCGGATTTCCTATGGAAAATAGGTCCTAACTATAACTATCTACTGGCGACCGCCAGTAGATAATATAATAAATATTAAATATATTAAATAATAACATTATTTTAAAACAAATAAATTAGAATTAATATACATTTTAACAAATCTAACAAAATAAACTTAATTTAAAAAAGTTACACACATGTAATAACTAAAATATATTTACTTTAAAACAGTTATTAAACTAATCATTTTAATGTATTTTATAATTTTTAAATTGTATAAAAATATAACAACTAAATATATACACGTACCAATAACATAAAATCTATAAAAAAACATTGTAATTAAATTAAAACATTAAACTATTTAAAAATATTTTAACTTAGTAAAAATAATGTTCCAATTAACAAATATTAATAATTACAAATATTATAATTTCAAATAAACAAAACTTAATAATTTAAATTATAACAATACAAAATTAATAACATTTAATACACATACTATTCCCACTACAATTTAAACAAAACTACACAAACTAATAAAGGAAATATATAAACAATTTACCACTCAGCACAACACATAAATATTAACAATGGATAAAAATAAAATTTACAAATCTCCCTCCAATAAATGCAGCAGCAGTAAAAGTGATAAATTATACATAGTTTCCTTGGTGTTGTATTGGCTGGAATGGGTGCAGTAAATATTTTCTATTAAGGAGCAGAGGGGTAAAATATAATATTCCCACTCCAGTCAGTGCAACAGTAGGGAAAGTGTTAGATTGCGGAGGGGTAAATTTACTATTACCACTCCAATGAGTGCAACAGTAGGGAAAGTGTTGGATAGCGGAGGTGTAAAAATTACTATTCCCACTCCAGTGAGTGCGACAGTAGGGAAAGTGTTGGATAGCGGAGGTGTAAAAATTACTATTCCCACTCCAGTGAGTGCGACAGTAGGGAAAGTGTTGGATAGCGTAGGAATAAAATTTACTATTCCCACTCCAGCCAGTGCAACAGTAGGGAAAGTGTTGGATTGCAGAGGGGTGAAATGTACTATTCCCACTCCAGTCAGTTCAGAATTAAAAAATCAATCAATCAATCAATCACGTGTTTGTTAAGCGTGACTACTCACCCGTAAGTGTCTCAAGGCGCGAGGGGAGGAGGGGGTGCAGGTTCCAGTCCATCAAGGAGGGGGTCGGTCGAAGAGCCAAGTTTTGAGGTTTCTCGTGAAGATGGGGAGCGATGTTGTCTGAGGTGGAGCGGTAGGGCGTTCCAGGCTCTGGCCGCGAGGAAGGAGAAGGAGCAGCCTCCCGATCTGGTCTTTCTGGTGCGGGGACCACGGCGTAGGAGAGCTGGGCTGATCGTAGGGTCCTTTGGGGTGCGTGGAATTTGAGTCTGCTGTTCAGGTATGCTGGTTCGGTGTTGTAGAGGGCTTTGTGTGCGTGGGTGAGAATCTTGAAGGTGATTCTAGCCTCGTTGGGGAGCCAGTGGAGTGTGGGCAGGTGCTGGGAGATATGGCAGTGTCTTGAGGACCAGTCTTGCGGTGGCGTTCTGGATGTTTTGTAGCTTGCGGGTGAGGTTTTTGTTTATTCCGGCATAGAGTGCGTTGCCGTAGTCGAGTCTGCTGGTGACGAGGGCGTGAGTGACGGTCTTTCTGTGCTCGAGGGGGATCCATTTGAAGGGCTTACGTAGGAGGCGGAGGGTGTGGAAGCAGGAGGATGCAACGGAGTTGACGTGGTCCGTGGGGGTGGGTGGGCTTCCGAGGGTGGGGGGCCACCAGGTGTCGTTCCTGGCATTGGAGTTTGGGCCCATGATGAGTACTTCTGTTTTGTCGGTGTTGAGTTGTAGGCAGCTGCTTTTCATCCATTTGGCGACAGCTTCCATGCCTTCATGAAAGTTGTGTTTGGCTGCGTTGGGTTCATTGGATAGGGAGAGGATGAGTTGGGTGTTGTCTGCGTATGACACAATGTTGGGTCCGTGGGTTCTGACGATGGGGGCGAGCGGAGCCATGTAGACGTTGAAGAGCGTGGGGCTGAGGGAGGACCCCTGGGGGACTCCGCAGGTGGTTGGTGTAGGGTCCGAGAGGAAAGGAGGGAGTCTGACCCGCGGCGTTCTGCCGGAGAGGAAGGAGTGGATCCAGTCGAGGGTCTTGTCCCGCATCCCTGCGTCGTGGAGTCTGCGTGTTAGGGTGCGGTGGGAGACTGCATCGAAGGCCGCTGAGAGGTCGAGGAGGATGAGGGCTACTGTTTCTCCTCTGTCCAGTAGGGAGCAGATGTCGTCTGTTGCGGTGAGGAGGGTGGTTTCTGTGCTGTGGTTTTTTCTGAAGCCGGATTGGTAGGAGTCGAGGATGTTGTGCTCTTCGATGAAGGTGGCAAGTTGGCTGTTGATGGCTTTCTTGATGACTTTCGCTGGGAACGGGAGCAGGGAGATGGGTCTTTAGATTTTGAGGTCGGTGGGGTCCGCCGAGGGCTTCTTCAGGAGGGTGTTGATCTCGGCGTGTTTCCAGTCGTCAGGGAAAGAGGCGTTCGCCAGGGAGCGGTTGATGGTGTGGCGGAGCATGGGTGCGATGGTGTCGGTGGCTCTGTTGAAGATGTGGTGGGGGCAGGGGTCCGTGGGGGCCCCGGAGTGTTTTGACTTCATTGTCTTCAGTGTGTCTTCGGTGGTGAGGGCTGTACAGTTGTCAATCGTTGGCTTCAGGCTGTCAGGGGTGGCTGGTGAGGGTTCAGTGTGTTGGTTGTCTTCGTCGAACTTGAAGTAAATGTTCTTGAATTTGTGGTGGAAGAAGGTGCTGAGTTTGTAGCAGAGGTCTTGTGGGGGAGCGATGTCAGTAGACTCGCTGGTGGGTTGGGTGAACTCCTTAATGATGCTGAAGAGTTCTTTGCTGTTGTGCGCGTGTGTGGAGATTCTGTCTTCGATCACTTTTTTCCTCGTTTTTCTGATGAGTTGGTGGTGGGCGTTGGTGGCGGCTCTGAAGTTGTTGTGGGCTTCTGTGGATTTGGAGTTCCTCCAAGCCTTTTCAAGGCGGCGGCATGTGCGTCTGGACTCTCGAAGTTCGGTGGTAAACCATCTGGCTGTCTTGGCGTGTGTGTTCTTCTTGAGGGGGGCGTTATGGTGTTGGTGCTGATGCGGATCCATCTGTGCAGAGTTCCGGCTGTGGTGTTGGGGTCGTCGTCTTCCGCGGTGGTTGGGGTGGAGTTGCTGAGTGAGGAGGTGAGCTGGTCATCGGTGATTTTGGTCCAGTTTCTTTGTGGGAGCAGGTGCTGGTGTCTGTGGATGGTGGGTGTTCTGAAGGTGAAGTGGACGCATCGGTGGTCTGTCCATGGGAGTTCGGTGGTGTGGCTGAAAGTGATGGAGTTTCCTGTTGTGAAGAGGGGGTCGAGGGTGTGTCCTACTGAGTGCGTGGGTTCGGTCACGATCTGGCGGAGTCCAATGTTGTGGAGGTTGTCCAGGAGGGATGTGGTGTTGGGGTCTAGTTGGTTGTCGAGGTGGAAGTTGAGGTCTCCCAGCAGGGTGTAGTTGGTGGATGCGATGACTTGCTGGGAGATGATATCCGTGATGGAGTTGGTGAAAGGTCCACGGGGTCCGGCGGGACGGTAGATGAGAGTTCCTTGGAAGGAGGTGGTAGGGCTGGCCTGTATCTTGAAGTGTAGGTGTTCCATGAAGTCTGTTGGCTCGTCGGAGAGTGTGCTCAGCCGGAGGGTGGATTTGTGGACGATGGAGATTCCTCCTCCCGGGCAAGTGGGGCGGTCCTTTCGAGAGATCTTGTATCCTTGGGGAATGGCGATGGCGATGTCCAGTCCCGAGGTGGTGTTGGTCCAGGTTTTGGTGAAGAATGCTACGTCCGGGGTGGTGCTGTCGAGGAGGTCCCAGATTTCGATGGCGTGTTTGTGGAGTGATCGGACGTTGAGGAGGATGCATTGCAGGGTCTTCGGTTCGGTTGTGTTCTTGCGTGCGGGTTGTGCTGGGTCCGTGTTCCTGGTGGTGCTGCAAGTGTGCCTGCAGCGGTGACAGCTGAAGGGACCGTGGGTGTCGGCTGGTGATGCTAGCTTGCAGTTGTTGTTGCGGCCTGGGTTGAGTGCGTGGAGTGCCGCTGGGTTGTAGCGTTGGTGGTGCGGAGGTCCAGGGTTCCTGGCGCTGGTCGCGGATGGGCGCACAGCAGCCGCTATTAAGTAACTGGCTCAGGCTGGTCACGCTGGGGGGAGGGGCCACGGGGGCAGCAGCGGCGGGAAAAACGGGGGAAAAGCAAGCAATAGAAAGAGGAAAAAAGAGTAAAAGGGTGAAAAAGAAAAGGAAAAAAGATATAAAGAGTACAAGGATGAGAAGAATAGGGGTTGAAACGGAGCAGAAAGCAGAAGAAAAGTGCTATAGAGAGTGAAAGGGTGAAAAAGCTGAAGGGTGAAAATGGAGCTGAAAGGGGCAGAAAGCGGAGCGAGAGAAAGGAGTCAGAGGTCCACTGGACCACCAAGGATGAGGCGCAGGTATAACCTGCGGGTGGAGGAGGGCCTCGAACACCAACACTACGGGAGTGCAGCGCTCGGAGAGGCCTCACTTAATGGTGGAGCTGTGAGGGTGGGAGAGCAGTTTCCCTGACAGTGAGTCAGTAATAATATCATCAACAAAATAAAAATATTTAACAAACAAAAACCATAAAAAATATAAATATGTTAAAAATTAAAAAATAAATATATTTAATAATAAAAATTAAACAAAATAAAAACATATAGGGGCCGATTCCGATCTCGGCCGGTAGCACACCGAATCAGATTCGGCTTAACCGGATCCGATTCGGAGCCCTCTTTTCCGACCGATTCGAACGCGCGTCCGGCCGCGCGAGTACGATGCGAGCGCGCGCGAAATCGCCGACCGACTCGTTCACGGGTCCGAACCACACCGACCGACTCGCTCGGACTCGACTCGCACCGCGCGATGGAGACGTTCCCCGGCCGGGCAAGTACGATGCGCGTCGTGAGCAGTCCGACCGACCCGCACCATCCGGCTCGAAACAGCTGTCGGAGCCGGACTTTGGGGGTCCGTGTCGGACCCCCCTGTACGCGTAGCCACACGAGTCGCACACAGGGGGGACCCATGGGTCCCCCCTACCTGTGCGTATGCGGCGCGAACCACATCGACGCGAACCCGCTGTAGGGGGCGCCCTCGTTCGCCTCGCACCCATTGAGTCAATGGGAGCCCGCGTACGCATTGTACGACCGGCTCCCATTGACTTCAATGGGAGTCCGACCGAATCGAGTCTGATAGCATGCGTGCGCATCATACTCGTTCGGTCGGACTGCCAGAGTCCGATTCGGTTGGAAATCTCTCCGGGTCCGGCTCGGTCGGAGAGTTTTCTGGCCCGAATCGGAATCGGCCCCTAAATGTTAAATACATATCACAAATACCTACAAATATAATATTTAGAAAAAAAAATTCAAACAAATAAATAGTATTATTTAGAATTTATTTATTAACAAAAACATGAATTATTACATACATTTAGTTTATTTACCTCCTACCCTGTCCCTGTAACACCACATAATTCACAATCCACATCTAAAATGAAAACAATGCACTTACATAATTAACATAATTATCAATGAAACAAATATTAATTAAAAAAGTAATTAAAACACATGAAAATTAATTAACTTCCCACCCTTTACCCCTATAATCCCCACAACCCACACCTAAAATTAAATTGTAAAAAAATGCATTACACAATTAAAATGTACTTTCAATTAAATAACTAATAGTTTGTAACAATTATAAAGTAAGTAAAATGAATTTACTCCCCACCCTTTACCCCTATAAACCCACACACAAATGTTATTTTAACAATTGACCTAATTAATTATTAATTAATTAATTAATATTAATTATCAACTAATAATTAATTAAAAATAAATTACTTCCCACCCTTTACCCCTATAAACCCCACAACCCGCACCTAAAATTAATTACACAATTTCCATATTTAATTGTCAATTTATGAGTTAATAATAATTAATGAGGAATTATTAATTAATTAAAAATAAATAAATTCCCACCTTTTACCTTTATAAACCCAAAACCCACACCCCGAAAAAATATAATTAAACAATTAACAAAATTAATTATCAATTATTTATTAATTATCAACTAATTATTACTTAATTAAAAATAAATTACTTCCCACCCTTTACCCCTATAAACCCCACAACCTGCATCTAAAAACATTTCTACAATTACCATAATTAATTACCAATTAATTAATAATTAACAACAATTCATAATTAATTAAAAATACATTACTTCCTACCTTATACCTCTATAAACTCCATACATAAAAGGTACCCAAAAAAGTTAAAAACACGATTAACACTATATAATCTCAATTAAATAAATATTAATAAATAAAAAATAATCATTCATTTATTATAATTAAATTACTTTCCACCCTATTTCCCGAGAAACCCACAACAAAACTAAAAAACGCACACACAAAATTGCAGAAAAAGATGTATTTGAGCATAGAGGTTGTCCAGCGAAATGGGACCACAGTGGGCGAAATGGAATACATCACGGGGTGAATTATGTGAATCTCCCTCAGTTGAAATGCGGAAATATGACTTGGACATTGATCTTATTACTGTCTAACGTTGTCTTGAGTCAAGCTTTAAGATGTGTGTATGCTTATGTGCCTTTGTCACTGTACGATACTACTGTGTGGCTTTGTGGCCCGTCACTGTACCATCACTATTGTTCAATAAAAAAGAGAATTTAAAAAAAAAAAACGCAAAAAAATTAATAACTACTAAAAATGTAACATGTATATTAAAAAACATAAAAAATACTTATACAAAAAAATACATTTAAAATATATACTAAAATACATAACACTAATTAAAAAGTCGATATTTTAAAAAACTATATTTTTGCAAACGATATTAATGACTTCTATATTTTTTAAAACGATATTTCTTACCTTAAATTCGATATTCTTGACCACAATATTCTTGCTGTCGATATTTCTGCGTCACGATATTTACAACTTGATATTTGTGTAAGTCGACATTTCCAACTCAATATTTTGTCTGAATACTGTACGAGGGTCCCGTTCTACCATATAACAGAAACCCCATGCAGAATCCTGCTCTGCTCAGGCAGCATGACACTCCCAGATAGGCCCCACCAGTCAGGCCCTGATAGATGTCCTAAGTTGCCACTTGCCTTCCGCCTCTTAGCACGTGCCACAGAAGCATACCTCTTTAGATGCACACACATGTAGGCCCAAGCCCACTTTCTTAGATACCCACATATAGGCCCAACCACACCACCTTAGATACATACACATAGGCCCAAAGCCCAGTGCCTCTTGCTATCATTTTTTAATAAAACAGATCTTGTAGGCATCACTGATCTGACAGCAGGGACTTGTGCCATCCACCGCGACACCAGCCCCCCTTGTAAATTTCCACAGTTACGAGAATAAGGTTAGCCCACACGTACGTGACACTCTGCTGGTACATCTGGCTCTTTCACAAGCAATGTTTGCAATATTTTTACTTATGAAACTTTCCGCGCTTGCTCAACTGAAACTGGACAGGCGGCTACGTGACAGAGAAATAATATATCAAAAATTAATTTCTGAGCATCTTACGGTAAAAGTTATCTTTTTTTTGTGTTGTTTGTTGTTTGCGGTCAAGAGCACCGACCACCTGCTAAAAGCCCCTAGTTTCACCATGATACCACTTCTCAGTTCTTCATAAAACTTTCCACAGTTACTGTAAGCGTGCGGTCAAGGGCCCACGTCAAGAACCCACGTCAGACGTGGGTAGGAGTTCTGCATTAAGCCATATAAAAGATTTGCACCCAGGTTCACGCTCCGAACTCTTCATACCTGCGCCTTGCTGCATGGTGAGGGTTCCCGGTCGACTGTTCTCCTGATTTGGGCCTAGAACTTCTACTCTCAAGGTGGTAAGGCTCTTTTCTGATTACTAGCCTTTTGGCTTTGTCAGCCTCTCTAAATTAGCTCATCCAAACCCAAGCCATTGCATTTATCCTAGCTTAAATTGTGTAGCCTTGGATGGTTTTGTTTTCTCATTTAAGATTTGCCTTCTAGGCGCTTGCCTATTCATCATCTGCAAATTCAGGGCTGCCCTTCAGGCAGCTGCGCATTGAATGATATATGCATATATATATATTTTTGCTTCATTTGAACAACTGATTTATAACATTGTCGATGCTTTTATTTTCATCCTGCTCATGTGTTGATGGGCAGCTTTAAATGAACAGTTCTCTGTTCATTTCTCTGTTCAGTTCTCTGTGTTCATTTATTATAATTAAATTACTTCCCACCCTATTTCCCGAGAAACCCACAACAAAACTAAAAAACGCAAAAAGAAATTGCAGAAAAAGATGTATTTGAGCATAGAGGTTGTCCAGCGAAATGGGACCACAAGTGGGCGAAATGGAACACATCACGGGGTGAACTATGTGCATCTCCCTCAGTTGAAATGCGGAAATATGACTTGGACATTGATCTTATTACTGTCTAACGTTGTCTTGAGTCAAGCTTTAAGATGTGTGTATGCTTATGTGCCTTTGTCACTGTACGATACTACTGTGTGGCTTTGTGGCCCGACACTGTACCATCACTATTGTTCAATAAAAAAGAGAATAAAAAAAAAAAACGCAAAAAAATTAATAACTACTAAAAATGTAACATGTATATTAAAAAACATAAACAATACTTATACAAAAAAATTAATCTCATACATTTAAAATATATACTAAAATACATAACACTAATTAAAAAATCGATATTTAAAAAAACTATATTTTTGCAAACGATATTAATGACTTCTATATTTTTGAAAACAATATTTCTTACCTTAAATTCGATATTCTTGACCACAATATTCTTGCTGTCGATATTTCTGTGTCACGATATTTACAACTTGATATTTGTGTAAGTCGACATTTCCAACTCAATATTTTGTCTGAATACCCTAAAAGCTGACTTGAGTGAAACAATCAATCAATCAATCAATACATTTGTAGAGCGCACTACTCACCCGTGAGGGTCTCAAGGCGCTAGGGGGGAGGGGGAGGGGGGAGCTGCTACTGCTCGAACAGCCAGGTCTTGAGAAGTCTTCTGAAGGTCAGTAGGTCCTGGGTCTGTCGCAGGTGGATGGGGAGGGTGTTCCATGTCTTGGCGGCGAGGTGGGAGAATGATCTGCTGCCGGTGGTCGTTCGGTGGATGCGTGGGACGGTGGCGAGGGCGAGGTCAGCGGAGCGAAGCTGGCGATTCGGGGTGTGGAAGGTGAGTCGTTTGTTGAGGTAGGCTGGTCCGGCGTTGTGGAGTGCTTTGTGAGCGTGGGTGAGGAGCTTGAAGGTGATCCTCTTGTTGACGGGGAGCTACTGCAGGTCTCTCAGGTGGGCAGTGATGTGGCTGTGGCGGGGGATGTCAAGGATGAGGCGTGCGGAGGCGTTCTGTATGCGTTGGAGTCTTTTCTGGAGTTTTGCCGTAGTCCAGCCTGCTGCTGACGAGGGCCTGGGTGACCGTCCTTCTGGTTCCAGTGGGGATACATCTGTAGATCTTGCGCAGCATGCGGAGAGTGTTGAAGCAGGAGGAGGAGACGGCGTTGACTTGCTGGGTCATTGATAGAGATGAGTCCAGGATGAACCCCAGGTTGCGTGCGTGGTCGGTGCAGCTCCCAGCGCGGCCGGCCACCAGGAGTTGTCCCAGGCGGATGGGGTGGGGCCGAGGATGAGGACCTCCGTCTTGTCTGAGTTCAGTTTCAGGCGGCTGTTCTTCATCCATTCGGCGACGGCCTTCATTCCTTCGTGAAGGTTGGTTTTGGCGGTGGCGGGGTCCTTGGTGAGGGAGAGGATCAGCTGGATGTCATCGGCGTATGAGACGATGTTGAGGTTGTGTGATCGGACGATGTTGGCGAGCGGTGCCATGTAGATGTTAAAAAGGGTCGGGCTCAGGGATGATCCTTGGGGTACGCCGCAGGTGATCTTGGTGGCTTCGGATCGGAATGGGGGGAGGCGGACTCTCTGGGTTCTGCCGGTGAGGAAGGAGGTGATCCAGTCCAGGGCTTTGTCGCGGATCCCTGCGTTGTGGAGGCGTGTGCATAGGGTGTGGTGGCAGACGGTGTCGAAGGCGGCCGAGAGGTCCAGGAGGATGAGGGCCACGGTTTCGCCTTTGTCCAGCAGGGTCCTGATGTCGTCGGTGGCGGCAGTGAGGGCGGTTTCGGTGCTGTGGTTGCTGCGGAATCCGGATTGGGATGAGTCCAGGGTGTTGTTCTCCTCAAGGAAGTGGGTCAGTTGCCTGTTGACTTAGCTGGTTTCTTAATTTACCGTCCACCAGGCCCAGCCACGCAATTTATGGCAAGTCTGGTAGAGAAGGTAGTGCACCCAGCTCTTCGTTATAAGAATTTCCTGGTGCTCTGTGATTTAAACATACACTTCGATAATAAGCAGAATCAGGAAATCTGCATACTGTGTAAAGATTTACTGACACTAAACTTGGTACAAAAGAAACGACCCAGACACACCAAAAGGCCACATCCTGGACCCGATTTTTTCTACTATTGCAGAGCTAGAAGTAGGAACTCCATGGCCAATCCCTTGGACAGATCACTATCTAGTTCCGTTTACAGTCCCCTCCTACAGGACAAAACCTCAACAGTTAATAAAGAAAATCACTACCAGGAAATGGAACCTTTTTAATTCTGCTTCCTTCACACAGGCACTAATAAAGGAAATATCACACTAGAGGATAATATAAACCTAGCAAATGATCAACTAGAAGTATGGATTACTAAGTATCTAGATGAGATAGCGCCTTGGAGTACAAGGACTCCTAAGAGACTAAGTCAAACAGCGCCTTGGTTCAATGATGAACTAAGAGTAGCAAAAAAAAAGTGCAAAAAGCTTGAGCGAATATGGAGGAAGGAATATTGTAGCAGGGCCAAAGATAACTACAAAAAGGAACTCAAAATGTACCATTCACTAATAAAGAAAGCCCGAGGTATATTCTATACGGAAAAAATTGAAGGCGCCAGGAACGCCCCAAAGGAAATGTTCACTATACTAAAAAATCTGAAATCCCCTAAAGATCAAAATGATCCAGCAGACTCTACAGAGAGCTGCAACAAAGTGGTGGAATTTTTCGCAGATAAGGTGAAGAAAATCTACGACACCTTTCCAATAGAGGCCAGGCAGGGGCCCAGTATAACATGTGTTAGTCAAGATAACTTCACAGGCGTAACACTAGATGAATTTAAAATTCAGGATCTAGTAGAGCTAAAAGCCACAGCGAAAGGAATAAAATCTGGTTCCCCGTAGACCCTGCACGACCAGAAATAATAATGGAGGGAGCCGACTGTATCATTCCACATATTTCAAAAATTATTTCAAGCTCCTTTCAGAAGGGTGTGATTCCCACCAAATGGAAGCAGGCGATTGTTAAACCCCTGAAAAAGAAACCTTCAATAGAGAACACAGTATTAGAAAATCTACGCCCAATCTCACTGCTACCATTTGTAGCAAAAATCGGGAGAAAGTAACCAATAAACAATTGGTTGACCATATCAATATGAATGACCTACTACACCCATCTCAGTCAGGTTTCAGAAAAGCACATTCAACGGAATCAGCTCTTCTCTTAGCCACTGAAGCTTTGAGACAATTTGCAGATGAAGGTCATACCGCCGCACTGATCCTGTTGGATCTCAGTGCAGCTTTCGATACCGTATCACATAAGCTACTCCTGCAAAGACTTGATGCATGTGGTATCAGGCACAACGCTATGAGGTGGATGGCATCTTTTCTTTCCGGGCGGAGCTTTAAACTAGCACAACAAACATATCTATCGGAGAGTATCCCTTTGACCCAGGGGGTCCCGCAGGGATCCATTTTGAGTCCCACTCTGTTTAATCTTTATGTGGGACCACTGGCGGAACGAGTAGAACAACATAAAGTATCAATCGTCTCCTATGCGGATGACACGCAGCTAATTGTGCTGCTGTCACAAAAGGAGGATCAGGCAGCAATCCGTTTCTCCAAATGCTTAGAAGAGGTGGCCGACTGGATGACGAACCACTGCCTCAGGCTAAATGGGAATAAAACAGAGGTAATGATTGTTGGAAAGGCACCTACTATATGGTCATCCGCGTGGTGGCCTGAGGCACTAGGCCAATTACCGACCCCAAAAGCTGAGGTAAAAAACCTAGGAATATGGTTTGAATCCGAACTAACTTTCGACAGCCAGATTCGGAAGGTAGCGGGTAAATGCTATGGAGCCATGAAAGTCATGAGAAAGATCCTAGATTTACTACCGGCAACAGCCAGGAAAATAATAGTCCATGCAGTAATAACCTCCCAAGTGGACTATGGCAATATCCTATATCTAGGTGCCACCAAAAAAGGATTGTCTAACCTACAGAGGGTGCAAAACGCAGCGGCACGACTGGTGCTTGGTCTGCCAAGAAGAGCCAACACGAGTAAGGCCCTGTCAAAACTACACTGGCTCCCAGTGGACAAAAGAGTTACGTTTAAAGCACTCTGTTACTGTCACCGCATTTTTAATATGAACGGTCCCAAATATCTACATCCACTGCTAACCAAATACATCCCTGGACGGAGCTTAAGATCCACAGGGAAAGCACTAGTGACGGTACCTAGGATATACAGAGCAAGAATGGGAGCACCCTCCTTTAGATACCTTGCGGCAAAAACATGGAACTCTCTTCCAATGGCTTTAAGAATAGAGCCATGTGAAAGCAAATTCCGCAAACAATTAAAGACCTGGTTGTTCGCCAAATAGAAAAACTTCCAGATTTGGAGTCCTCGCGTCCTGTAATATCTGTTAAATAATTTAACTTCCCTTATTCTCTGATGTCTCAGCGCGGGGACACACCGTGTGGTGTAACCAAGCGCTCTATAAATGATGAAAACTAAAACTAAAACTAAACTTGACGATCTTCTCAATGGCTTTTGCCGGGAACGGGAGCAGGGAGATGGGGCGGGAGTTCTTGAGGTCCTTCGGGTCTGCCTTGGGTTTCTTGAGTAGGGCGTTGATCTCGGCGTGTTTCCAGCTCTCCGGGAAGGTGGCGGTCTCGAAGGAGCTGTTGAGGATCTTCCGGAGATGGGGTGCGATGATGGAGCTTGCTTTGTTGAAGATGTGGTGGGGGCAGGGGTCGGATGGTGTTCATGATTTTGATGATGTTGTCATCGTTGACGTGGTTCCAGGAGAGCAGGAGGCCGGTGTGGCTGGGGGGGCGGTGAGTCTGAGGTGTCGGCGGCTGTCGGGGGGGTCTGGGTGTTGAAGCTGTCGTGGATGTCTGCGATCTTGCGGTGAAAGAAGTTGGCTAGGGAGTCGCAGAGGTCTTGCGACGGCGGGATGTCGTTGGAGCTGGAGCTGGGGTCGGCGAGTTCCTTCACGATGTTGAAGAGCTCTTTGCTGTTGTGTGCGTTGTTGTGGATGCGTTCCTTGAAGGAGGTCCTTTTGGCGGTTCGAATGAGTTGGTGGTGTTTGCGGCTGGCGTTCTTGAGGGCAGCGTGGTTGTACGGTGTCTGTTCGTGGTGCCACTTCTTCTCAAGTCTTCGGCAGGTCTGCTTGGATGCCTGGAGGTCGGTGGTGAACCAGCTGGCCCTTCTGTCGGTGCGTCTGTTTGAGGGTTTCTTGATTGGGGCAAGAGTGTTGGCGCAGTCGTCGATCCATTGCCTGAGGTTGCGGGCGGCTGTGTCGGTGTCGGTGGGGTCGGTTGGTGGGTCTCGGGCGAGGGTGGTGATAAGCTGGTCTTCGGTGACCTTGTTCCAGCTGCGGTGGGGGATACGTTGAGGGTGGTTGTGCGTGGTGTGTTTCCCGAAGGAGAAGTGGATGCAGCGGTGGTCGGTCCAGTGGAGTTCGGTGGTGTGGCTGAAGGTGATGTGGTTGCTGGCGGAGAAGATGGGGTCGAGCGTGTGTCCGGCAGAGTGGGTGGGTGTCGTGACGAGCTGTTTGAGTCCGAGGTTGGCGAGGTTGTCGAGCAGGGTGGTTGAGTTGCTATCGTTGGCGTTCTTGAGGTGGAAGTTCATGTCTCCGAGGAGGATGTAGTCTGTGGAGGTGTAGAGGAGAATGTTATAAATAGTGTATTGTGAGAAACCGAAATAGAACTATAGCCCTTACTAGAGATTTATAAAAAAAACAGCTCATGTCCGATTTAACATTGAGACCTTTGGGATGTAATGTGCCCAAGCATTTTATCCAATATATTTCTCTTTGTAACAACGATCTAGTCAAGACTTTTCCTGGTTTCTTTTGAATCACCTCAATCACTTGAAAATGTAGTTGAGAAATCGTATGACGTGCTTAATGCCAGTGCACAGCCAAAATAGAGGTTTTGTTTTATGTACGAATCGTACTTTTATGTTCAGTAATTCGTATCTTTATTTTTCTCTCTGTCTTTCCTATATACATCAAGCCACAAGGGCATTTGATGCTGTAGATCACATTATTCTAATTGCAATCAGTTGTGTGTAGCAATTTTATCACTTCACCCGTTCTAGGATGAGTTATCTTGGGACCCGTAATCACATTGTTGCAGTGTGTACAGTTCAAACATTTTTTCGTGCCTTCAAGATATATTCTGACTTTATTATCTGGTGTTGAGAGAAATTCTTTAAGATTTATTGATCTTGTGTATGCATGCAAAAGATTCATCCTAAAGATACCATTGAAATCTGGTTCGTGCTGCAGCAGTTCCCGCCTCGTGTTAATGATCTTTTTGATTGCAAAGGAACAAGTGGAATATCTAGATACAAAAACTTGTTGATTCTCTTTGGATTTGGATTGTTTCAATAATAGATTGTTTCTATCCATCGCCCAAACTTATGATGCTGAATCCTACAAAGATTCCTCAGGCTATCCTCTGTTTATGTATTTATGTTTTTGAGCCAACATGCTTTGTTCACAATTCTTAGAATCTAAACAAATCCTCTTAATTCTTAAAAATTGGGAAAATGGTAAATTCTGTATTAATCTTCTGGGGTGAAAGCTCGTGTACAACAACACATTGTTTTTATCCGTTGGTTTCATAAAAATCTGTGTCTGCAACCCAGTTTCTGATTTAACCACCAACATATCCAGAAAAGCAACATTGGTTTCATCAATAGTGTAAGTGAACTTGATTCTTGGGTTGTGCGTATTCAGTTGTTGAATCTTATGTTCCAGGCTTTTTTGGGATTTAGTCCAAATGAGGAAAATATCCTCTATGAATCTGTTGTAGAGTGCTACATTGGTTTTCCATTCCTTATCCTTGAAAATGTAGTCGTCTTCAAACTTTGCCATGAATGTGAATTACATTTATGGCTTGTGGCCTTTCTTTTCCCTATTGTGGAGGATTGAGTGTTACATGAGTGAGAGGAGATCAACATCACAGAGGTTTGAAATACAAAGTACTTTTGGTTTTCTAAATGATTGTTGCAATCTTATGCTTATGATAATGACAGAGATCAACCCTTGTATAAATTTAATATATTTATTCCTGCTTCTTTCATAACATCTTTCACTCATCTTGCTAAGGTGGGTGGAACAAAAATTGCAGCAGGCCATTGCCTTATACACAGAACCTCTGTGGATCAAAACCTACTAACTAAGGGGCCGATTATGATGGCGGACGGACTTGAGTCCGCCTGCCATCGTAGCGGGGATCGGGACCGTCCGCCTGTAAGGTGGTGGTCCTGCATGCCTAATTATGATGCGACCACCACCATGGCGGTCGCATCCAGCAATTTAACATTGCGGCGGGTGCTGCTGGCTGCAGCACCCGCCACACTGCTAAATGGCCATGTCGTGCATTTCCCTGCACAACGTGGCAGGCGCGGTGCCTGCCAACTTGTGCATGGAAATGTCGGGGGGTACCATGGGTACCCCCCCAGTGCACAACTACCTCCCCCCAAACCAAGGGGGGCACGCAACGGGCCTCCGAAACCAATCCCCGCCAGCCTTTCCATGGCGGTTCCACCACCATGGAAAGGCTGACTGTAGCCCACATTGTAATTTGGCGGACGGTGCCTGTAGGAAGGTGGAATCTGACTATATGGTTGCCCCACTTTTTTCCTGGTGTTTTGCTGGTTTATGACTTAGTTGGACTGGGATCCTGCTATTCAGGGCCCCAGTCTATCTGCTTCCTCTATAAAATGGTTTCCATGTACCTTAGATACATCTTTGATTGGAATCTGGAGTGCTCTTATAAGTCCCTAGTATATGGTTTACTATGTACCCAGGGCATAGGTACCTCAGAGGCCTGCCAGGGGCTGAAGCATGTATTATGCCACCCCTGGAAGGCCAGCCAAAATGACACCACAGGTCTGCTACTGCAGCCTGGGTAAGGTGGTGCATGCACCCCTTACAGTGATATAGGCTACCTATATCACTGCCATTGCACACACATATAAACCTATAAGTCACTCCTATGGCAGGCCTTTACAATCCTGAAGGCAGAGTGCTTGGTTTTTATGTGAGAGGGTGCCCCTGCATGAGCAGAGCCCCTCTGCAGCGTTCGGAGTCCCTCCTCTGATGCTGTTTGTGGTACAGCCTGACCATATACTCTTAAGTGCATTATATCCTTGCGGTACAATGCAAACTTTGGACTGGCTGCACCAAAACATGTCGTGTTTGGTGTCAAACATCTTGGAATACTACCCCCCCCCGCCAATACTGGTGGCGGGGGTAGCATTCCACCCTTCTAGAGGGAGAGACATGTACACCGGGCTACCCGGTAACTTCTTTCCAGAGCCCTGGCATCACAAAATGGATGCCGCTGCCACAGACACGGGTCTGGCCTCCTGCTGCTGACTGAAACTCCGGCAGGGGAGGCCTGGACATAGGTTTCCTGTCACAGGGAGGTGTAACCACCTCCCCAGACAGGATAGTGTGTATTGGGGCTGGGCGGGAGCACCCTCTGGTGCTTTGAAGTCCTGCACTGGGGGCACATTTGGTGTCCCTGTGCATATGCCAGTTCAAACCGGTTGCAGGGGCTACCTGCCCCTGCTCTGGCATGAAACTGGACAAAGGGAATGGGTGTAACCACCCCTCTTCCCTGACCCTCCCATAGGTGGGTCCCCAGAGTATGTCCAACCCCCTAACTTTGTATAAGTATGGGACCCCAGTCCTTAGGACTTTAGATTACCCTGGACGAAACTCTGAAGCCGAATCCTGGACCTTCGACGCTCTACTTTATGATTAGAGGACTGAAGAATCTCCCTTGGGGTCAAGGAGTGACTCCCCTGCTTGGCAGGCACCTAAGAAGCAATTGTCCGGTCTGCATCGCTGAAGTCCCGCCGGACGCTGAAGTCTTTGCATCACCAGAGGTAGATTTCCAGACTTCCCCGAGGCTGCCCTGAGTCCCCAGCAAAGCTGAGGCCCGTAGCTGTCGTGGGTAACGTGGGACCGTGACCTCTGGACACTGAGTACTTTTGCAAGTGCATCCTCTTCCTGGTCTCCCACGAAGTTGTGCTTTGGGCTCCAAGTAGCCCCCGCCTCCAGCACCGACTGCACCGAAGATCACTGGCCTCCACTCCACGAATGTCCTGTGAGCCAGCTCCAAGTGCGTCCACTTGAGGCTCCTTTGCGGTCGCTAGTCCATTGGCTAGTGGGCCCTCCCGAAGGCAACTCTTCTTCTGCATGGGCTTTCCTGGTTGCTCCAGAGGTGCCCTGACTTACCTTCGCTGGGTGAGTCCCCCAGACCTTGCTGGTCTGCATCATCGTCCTTTCTTTGTTTCTACGAGACTTGCCGTTGCCAAGGCTTGTTGGTTCCAATCCGGTCGCCGACATGGCAGAAATCGACAGACGTCGTGGGACAGCTCGAATCCAGCTCCTGGTTGTCGTCAACACCTCCTGGACATCGTGGCTGAAGAGTCAAGACGACTGTCAACCTACCTGAAGCACCCGATATCGGTGGGCATCTGCTCATCGCCTTCCTGGTCACTGGCTAGTGACCCAGACTCTGATCCCCTCTGCTTTCAGGTTCTTCAAATCTTCGATCCACCCTTGGATCCACCCGAACACTTTCGACTTGGTCGCCAGCAGCACTTTGCAGCAGATCGCCATTGAAAACGACGACGAAACCCGACCCCGAAAGACACCTATGCACCCGGCTCCCCTGGGTGAGGTAACTCGAGTACTCCGGTGCTCCCGTGGGTATAGACTCTAGAACAGCCTAGTTCTAAAGGGGTTTGCTCCAAGTCCTCCTCTAAGTGTCCTTTTTCTTTAAAACTCCAACCGCGACATTCCCCATAGAAGTCAACGGCGGCTCGCGGCTGTGTTCTCACACTGCACGCGTCCCCCGTGGGTCCCCTGTGTCACTACCTTGGGTGGTTCCTTGAGGGCCAAGCACTTCTACAGGCTCTAGGCCTTGTGTCTAGCTCAGTCGTGGTTCTTATACCACTTTATTGGTATATGGTTTGGTACGCCCCTAGGGCTCAAACGTGTATTTGTGCTATTACTGTTGATATTCGACTTGTAACTTATGTACTTCAAACTCTAGCCTCATAAAGAGACTAGAGGGGTGTGTTTAAGACTAAATACATATATTTTAAATATATACCTGGTGTGGTCCTCTTTCATTTGGTCACTCAAGAGATTATAGACTGGTAAAACAAGCTGCTTTACATTCCTTCAAGACTTGGCCTGAAGGCTGCTCTCTATAGCTAACACTAGGATAGCTTTTAATAAAGGTTGTCTTTAACCTATCTCCAATAAGGGGTTGTTTGGACTGGTGCAAGGTGCCCACTATAATTAGTGGACAGCATATACCAGGCCAACTTCTCACATTGGTGTGCAGCGTGTGGGATTCCAGCTTGCTATTGTTTTAATGTTAATGTTAGGTAAACTTGTATAGCGCACAGCTGCCCCAGCAAAGGGGCATCCCGGCGCTGATAGCAGTGTCGGTAGAGAACAGGGGCTAGACTGTAGGAAACAAGTACGTTTTGATGGCACTACGGAAGGGTAACAGGCAGTCTAAGCGGCGAATCTGAACAGGAAGAGAGTTCCACAATTACCAGATAATCTCAATTTGATTGATTAACTGAAAACCACTAAGGGTACCTTAGGTACATATAATTCAAGCTTAGGATACAGTAAGTTCTACTGAACTTAGAGTTGTGTGTTAAGGGATAGCACACCCTTTCTACAACTCAAGAGAGTTTAGTAGGCCACACTAGAGTAGGTAGTGCATACACCACACCACACTAGTAATGTCTTCACTGCCAGGAACCAGTGAGCTCCTGCCATCCAGATATGACAACCTCCCATTCTTGGAATTAAGAGAGTTGTGCAAAGTTAGGAAGTTGAAGACAGGCAAAAGTGCCAACACCCAACGTCTCTTGGAGATGCTTCTGCTAGATGATCTTAGAAGACCCCTAAGGTCTGAAAGGGTAGGCAGAGAGGGTGGGGCAGAAGATGAGGGAGGGGCCAGGGATGAAAATGCCCAGGACCTGACCTCTGAAACTGGCCAGGGGGATGACAATGATCCTGACCTGGACAATGCAGCTACTCCTGAGGATGAGGAGGAGGCCCAGGGTGACCTCCCTTTGTCCCCCAGGAAGAGTTGTGAGTGTGCCCAGAAGGTCTAGATCTCCTTCTCAGGAGTCTAACCACTCTGACACCTCAGTAGGGACCTCTGTCTCCTCTCATAGGAGGGAATCCTCTCATGAGAGGATAAAGAGACTGCTTCAGTATGAACAAGCCCAGCTTGAGCTCAGAAAACAGCAGTTGGCTATAGACAGGAGTCCCTAGATCTCTACAGACAGAGAAAAAGATGGGACTAGAGTCCCATGGTGGCAGCAATTTCCCCAGAGATAGGGAAAGGTCTTATGACCATAGAAACCTGAGCAAGGTTGTCCCTCCCTACCAGAGTGGGGATAACATCCACAAATGGATAACTGCACTGGAGAGGGCCTGTAAAATACAGAGGATCCCTCAGGAGCAGTGTGCAGCAATCTTGTGGCTCTCCTTTGCAGACAAAGGTAGAGATAAGCTCCTCACTGTTAGAGAAGAGGATGCTGACAATTACAAAGTCTTGAAGAGTGCTCTGATTGATGGGTTTGGCCTAACAACTGAACAATACAGGTTAAAGTTCAGAGATACCCAAAAAGCACAGACTCAAGACTGGGTGGACTTTGTTGATTGTTCTGCTAAGGCTCTGGAAGGTTGGATACATGGCAGAAAGGTGCATGACTTTATAGGATTGTACAATTTGATTATGAGGGAGCAGATCCTAAATAATTGTCAAAACCAGCTTTTACACCAGTACCTGGTGGACTCTGATCTGACCTCTCCCCAAGAATTGGGAAAGAAGGCAGACAAATGAGTCAGAACCAGGGTAAGGCCTAAGAATCAGGGTGGTGACCAGAAGAAAGATTCTACCAAGTCCCAAGAGAAAGGTGGGAAAATGTTCCTCCCACAAATACTACCACCCCTCCTGGTACTACCAGTAGTAATCCTCCAGTTGGGAGTAGTGCACCCAAAAAGTTAGGTGCTTTTGCAAGGGGAACAGAGGTGGGCCCTAGTTTAGACAGGACCCCCTCAACAGACTCCTCTGACTCTGATGGTGGTATAGGATTTGCCACCTTTACCATGGGACCCAATGCATTGGGCAGGTATAGACTGGAGCCAATAATTAATGGTCAGAAGGCTGTGGCATTCGGGGACACAGGGGCTAGTGTCACCATGGTGGCAGGGAAACTAGTCCCCCTCACCAGCTTTTACCTGAGTTTAAATACCAGGTGACCAACATAGATGGTGTCAGAACAGATCACCCCATGGCCATAGTCAATCTCAGCTGGGAAGGGGCCACAGGCCCAAAAAGAGTGGCAGTGTCCCCAACCCTACCTGTAGATTGCCTGATGGGCAATGATCTGGAAATTTCAGCCTGGGCTGAAGTTGAACACCAAACCCATCTCAGGATGCTGGGCGTCCCTGTAGAGGTTAGTGGGGCTGTGATGGCCACAGCCCAAGCCCAGGGAAATTTTGGAGAGATGGAGCCTGGAAGAATGGCCCACTCTCCCCCAAAAGAGAGCACAAGGGTTGAAGAAAAGTCTTCTTCCCTCCAGACAGTAGGTAAGGGTCAGCCTCCTCAGGGAACTGACCCTACCCCTAGTGAAGGAACTGCCCCAGAGGTAGTCAGGCCTGGCCTGGCCACACCCCTGATGGCAGAGGACCCTTCCAAGGTGGTACCCAGTCTGGAGCAGGTAACCTGCCCCTCTCTACCCTGCCTCAGTCAGCCCAGGGCTGCAGAGGTCAGGGAGGTCAGTGGACCCCAGAGGGCCCCATGTCCAGAGGAACCCCCCCCCCCCCATCAGCAGATTAGGGGCACCCAGTCTAGTAGCCCTAGCCAGGTGAAAACTCCTCAACACACTGAGGGATCCCCCATACCTTTGTGTAGGGACCTCCCCCAGAAGGACTCTGGTGGGAATGGGCAAACCTGGGACCAAAAGGTTCCAAACCTGCCATGTCCCCCCAGTGCTCCACCAAAAGGGACTCAACCCCCAGCTGTAGGCAGCCAAAGGTTGACCCTTAGAGCAAAGTACAACTCAGTCATGTAAAGAAAGGCATCCATGGTGACCAGTGATCTGAGGAAGCTGAGACCAACCTTCCTAGGGCCTCACTTCCCCACTCAGACACCTCACCAGCCTTTTACTTTATCAAAACACACCACAGGTAGTAATTGCCCATGGTGGAGACCCTCTCATACCCTTAGGGTGAGGGATTGCTTAGAGGACCATAAGACAGGGGGTAACCATGCTAGTGCAGGTACTTCCTTATATGGCTACTTAGTCAATAAAGGCTCAACTGGCCAAGGTTAGCCTTATCTACTTTCGTTTGGGGCGGGGGGGGGTATGTAGGAAGGTGGAATCTGACTATATGGTTGCCCCACTTTTTACCTGGTGTTTTGCTGGTTTATGACTTAGTTGGACTGGGATCCTGCTAGTCAGGGCCCCAGTCTCTCTGCTTCCTCTATAAAATGGTTTCCATGTACCTTAGGTACATCTTTGATTGGAATCTGGAGTGCCTTTATAAGTCCCTAGTATATGGTATACTATGTACCCAGGGCATAGGTACCTCAGAGGCCTGCCAGGGGCTGAAGCATGTAATATGCCACCCCTGGAAGGCCAGCCAAAATGACACCACAGGTCTGCTACTGCAGCCTGGGTAAGGTGGTGCATGCACACCTTACAGTGATATAGGCTATCTATATCACTGCCATTGCACACACATATAAACCTATAAGTCACTCCTATGGCAGGCCTTTACAATCCTGAAGGCAGAGTGCTTGGTTTTTATGTGAGAGGGTGCCCCTGCATGAGCAGAGCCCCTCTGCAGCGTTCGGAGTCCCTCCTCTGATGCTGTTTGTGGTACAGCCGGACCATATACTCTTAAGTGCATTATAACCTCGCGGTACAATGCTAACTTTGGACTGGCTGCACCAAAACATGTCGTGTTTGGTGTCAAACATCTTGGAATACTACCCCCCCGCCAATCCGGCGGGGGTAGCATTCCACCCTTCTAGAGGGAGAGACATGTGCACACCGGCTACCCGGTAACTTCTTTCCAGAGCCCTGGCATCACAAAATGGATGCCGCTGCCACAGACACGGGTCTGGCCTCCTGCTGCTGACTGAAACTCCGGCAGGGGAGGCCTGGACAATAGGTTTCCTGTCACAGGGAGGTGTAACCACCTCCCCAGACAGGATAGTGTGTATTGGGGCTGGACGGGAGCACCCTCTGGTGCTTTGAAGTCCTGCACTGGGGGCACATTTGGTGTCCCTGTGCATATAACAGTTCAGACCGGTTGCAGGGGCTACCTGCCCCTGCTCTGGCGCGAAACTGGACAAAGGGAACGGGTGTAACCACCCCTCTTCCCTGACCCTCCCATAGGTGGGTCCCAAGAGTATGTCCAACCCCCTAACTTTGTATGAGTATGGGACCCCAGTCCTTAGGACTTTAGATTACCCTGGACAAAACTCTGAAGCCGAATCCTGGACCTTCGACGCTCTACTTTACGATTAGAGGACTGAAGAATCTCCCTTGGGGTCAAGGAGTGACTCCCCTGCTTGGCAGGCACCTAAGAAGCAATTGTCCGGTCTGCATCGCTGAAGCTCCCGCCGGACGCCGAAGTCTTTGCATCACCAGAGGTAGATTTCCAGACTTCCCCGAGGCTGCTCTGAGTCTCCAGCAAAGCTGAGGCCCGTAGCTGTCGTGGGTAACGTGGGACCGTGACCCCTGGACACCGAGTACTTTTGCAAGTGCATCCTCTTCCTGGTCTCCCACGAAGTTGTGCTCCAAGTAGCCCCCACCTCCAGCACCGACTGCACCGAAGATCACTGGCCTCCACTCCACGAGTGTCCTGTGAGTCAGCTCCAAGTGCGTCCACACGAGGCTCCTTCGCAGTCGCTAGTCCATTGGCTAGTGGGCCCTCCCGAAGGCAACTCTTCTTCTGCTTGGGCTTTCCTTGTTGCTTCAGAGGTGCCCTGACTTACCCTTGCTGGGTGAGTCCCCCAGACCTTGCTGGTCTGCATCATCGTCCTTTCTTTGTTTCTACGAGACTTGCCGTTGCCAAGGCTTGTTGGGTCCAATCCGGTCGCCGACACCGCAGCAATCGACAAACGTCATGGGACAGCTCGAATCCAGCTCCTGGTTGTCGTCGACGCCTCCTGGACCTCGTGGCTGAAGAGTCAAGACAACCGTCAACCTACCTGAAGCACCCAACATCGGTGGGCATCTGCTCATCGCCTTCCTGGTCACTGGCTAGTCACCCAGACTCTGTCCCCTCTGCTTTCAGGTTCTTCAAATCTTTGATCCACCCTTGGATCCACCCGAATTCTTTCGACTTGGTCGCCAGCAGCACTTTGCAGCAGATCGCCATTGAAAACGACGACGAAACCCGACCCCGAAAGACACCTATGCACCCGGCTCCCCTGGGTGAGGTAACTTGAGTACTCCGGTGCTCCCGTGGGAATAGACTCTAGAACAGCCTAGTTCTAAAGGGGTTTGCTCCAAGTCCTCCTCTAAGTGTCCTTTTTCTTTAAAACTCCAACCGCGACATTCCTCATAGAAGTCAACGGCGATTCGCGGCTGTGTTCTAACACTGGACGCGTCCCCTGTGGGTCCCCTGTGTCACTACCTTGGGTGGTTCCTTGGGGTCCAAGCACTTCTACAGGCTCTAGGCCTTGTGTCTAGCTCAGTCGTGGTTCTTATACCACTTTATTGGTATATGGTTTGGTACGCCCCTAGGGCTCAAACGTGTATTTGTGCTATTACTGTTAATAACTGACTCGTAACTTATGTACTTCGAACTCTAGCCTCATAAAGAGACTAGAGGGGTGTGTTTAAGACTAAATACATATATTTTAAATATATACCTGGTGTGGTCCTCTTTCATTTGGTCACTCACGAGATTATAGACTGGTAAAACAAGCTGCTTTACATTCCTTCATGACTTAGCCTGAAGGCTGCTCTCCATAGCTACCACTAGGATAGCTTTCAATAAAGGTTGTCTTTAACCTATCTCCAATAAGGGGTTGTTTGGACTGGTGCAAGGTGCCCACTATAATTAGTGGACAGCATATACCAGGCCAACTTCTCACAGTGCCTGCTAGGCACTGCCACCATTATACGCATTGTGGACTGTCCGCCAGGCAATCGGGACGATTGCCTCTGGCGGAAGAGTGGCGGGCGGTCTTTGTGCCCGCCACGGTCGTGGTCTGATTTCCCCCGCCATCCTGATTTGGCGAAGAAATCGTCGTCCGATGGCGGAGGGCCCGCCACCGCACGGCTGGCGGTGGCGGGCCTTCCGCTATCATAATCGGCCCCATTGAAACTAATGAGAAGTATGCGTGTTATAAACCCACTGTCTGCTAAATACACTGCCCTATGGGCTGTTAGGGATGTCCTTAGATTACAAACTGGGGCGAGAACTCTGGCTATCCCTAAAGCAAATATCTTACACACTCACTGTTTTGCTGTGCCTGGTATCCTTCAGGTGAACGTCAGACGTGAAAGCCTTAGATATCGCTAGCAGGGCCTACCACCCAGAAGGGGTCTGCTTTTACCTAAAAAGACGAACTAAAACCATGTCAACCTCAGTTTTCTACCCCTTCTTTTCACAGAATGAAAGATTGTGTGTGGGGAAAGGGCCTGGCGGAGTACGAAAGAAGGACTGCGAGGTTAAGAGGAAATATTGAACAGGTATTAATATCCCATAGGTCTCCGCATAGAGCAGTTTCCTCACCCACCCCTAGCAAGATGGTGAAAGATGTTATGAAAGAAGCAGGAACAGATATATCCATATTTGGTGCACATTCCCTTAGAGGGGCCTTAGCTTCAAAAGCTTTTATTTTGGGTGGAGCTCTGCAAGACATCCTTAGAGCTGCGGACTGGTCCAATGAAAGTACCTTCAAAAGCTGTTATTTTAAACCTGTAATAAGCGCAATTGATAATGTGTTGAACACACTTTAAAATTACATAATGTTAGCCTCCGTGTCATGCCATAAAATTTAGATTTTTCACAGCCTGGTGGGCAGAAAATCTGAATTTTATTAAAGACACGGAGGCTAAGATTATCCCTCCACTACGTACCAACCCTGGGTATTTGACTAAAGTGGATGTTTTTGTCTTTCAGATTAGAAATTTCAAAGAATGAACGGATGATTACACTGAAGTTAAGAAAAGAAGAAAGTTAAAGTTACATTGTTCGCTGCACCAAACAAGGGAGAAGACTACGTGTGGAGGGACGATATACTCTGTTAGAAGGCTTTTGAAGTTCTCGATCTCTTCAATTGTTGCTGCTGTGAGTTGCGCAATAAAGGAGATTTGCATAATCTTAGTCTCTGTGTCTTTAATAAAATCCAGATTTTCTACCCACCAGGCTGTGAAAAATCTAAATTTTCCCCTGAAGATTGGACCATGTCCTAAAATGCATTGGGCGTGAAGACCTACATCGTCTCATTACATTGTTTTGGAATTTTGTAAATACATTGAAGTCTGTTTTCGTAGCATTGAATTTATCAAAGCAAATGTTAAATCATGTATTGTATTTTTTAGATGAAATATGCATAACATACATGTGACAAGTTATTTGTAAAGTTTGATGATTTTGAAGACATTTTAAGTTTGCTATACATTGATCGGTTATTGTGCACACTGAATTCAAGTTCTGTTACTTGATCATACAGTTTCTTTGATGAGAAACCCACAGAGTCCAGGGATATCCTCCCGGGTTATGAAATGCTCTACAAACAGCATAGCGTAGCTTAGTTTCTACTGCACTCTAAATGAATCCCAAAGTGGGAGGATACATGAATAACATGCATTTCCAGCCAGCGCAGGTGTCAAGAGAAATGCACACAATCTAGGCATGCAGAGCAAACCTGTATTGTTGTCATCCTTGCTGGTGGCGCGTATCCATGTTGACGCTGACTGTCGTGAAACCTTTTATGCCTTCGATCTCACATTCTCAGGCCCTATATGGTGAAAAGACCACCTTCCAAGGACATGAAGGCTTCTGAGCAGTGCAAACAAGTCATGTTGTTTAAATTTAAAGGGGGCAATAGGACTTTGGATTGAGAGTTGGCCATTCATCCTTATCTTTGTATAGATAATTTTTTCTGTACATTTTCAGTAAAGACAATTATAATGAAGAGAATATAAATTCCTCACTCTTGCTGACCTCCCCTGTTTCTTCCTCTGTGCTCCTGTTACAGGTTCAAACCTGATGCACGTCTGGAGTTTTACTGCAAAGCTAACCTCAGACATCTCAGGTGTCCACTGTAGGAGAGTAGGATCTGCTTCACATGGGAACCCCCACTTTTTGCTGATGCTTCACTGTTTTTCGACTTTAGTCTGGCTGGGGCCCTGCTAATCAGAACCCCAGCCTAGCTGCTTCCTCTCTAAAATGGTTTCCATGTGCCTTAGGCACATCTCTAATTGGAATCTGGAGTGCCCTTATAAGTCCCTAGTATATGGTATACTATGTACCAAGGGCATAGGTACTTCAGAGGCCTGCCAGGGGCTGCAGCATGTATTATGCCACCCCTGGAAGGCCATCCAAAATGACACCACAGGTCTGCTACTGCAGCCTGGGTAAGGTGGTGCATGCACCCCTTACTGTGATATAGGATACCTATATCACTAAGTACCTACACACATATAAACCTATAAGTCACTCCTATGGCAGGCCTTGTCAATCCTGAAGGCAGAGTGCATGGTTCCTATGTGAGAGGGTGCCCTGCATGAGCAGGGCCCCTCTGCAGCGTTCGGAGACCCTTATCTGATGCTGTTTGTAGTGCAGCCTGACCATATACTCTTAAGTGCATTATAACCCCGCGTTAAATGCTAACTTTGGGATGGCTGCACAGAAACATGTCGTGTTTGGTGTCAAACATCTTGGAATACTACCCCCCCACCAATTCTGGTGGCGGGGGTAGCATTCCACCCTTCTAGAGGGAGAGATATGTTAACCCTGGCTTGCCCGGTAACTTCTTTCCAAAGTCCCAGCATCACAAAATGGATGCTGCTGCCACAGACACAAGTCTGGCCTCCTGCTGCTGACCGAAACTCCGGCAGGGGAGGCCTGGACAATAGGTTTCCTGTCGCAGGGAGGTGTAACCACCTCCCCAGACAGGATAATGTGTATTGGGGCTGGGCGGGAGCACTTTCTAGTGCTTTGAAGTCCTGCACTGGGGGCACATTTGGTGTCCCTGTGCATACCCCAGTTCAAACCGGATCAGGGGCTTCCAGCCCCTGCTTTGGCGCGAACTGGACAAAGGGAAAGGGGTGTAGCCACCCCTCTTCCCTGACCCACCCATAGGTGGGACCACAGAGTAAGTCCAACCCCTAAACTTAGTATAAGTATAGGACCCCAGTCCCTAGGACTTTAGATTATCCCTGGACGAAACTCTGACACAGAATCCTGGACCTTCGACGCTCTACTTGAAGATTAGAGGACAGAAGAATCTCCCTTGGGGTCAAGGAATAACTCCCCTGCTTGGCAGGCACCAAAGAAGCAATTGTCCGGTCTGCATCGCTGAAGCTCCCGTCGGACGCCGAAGTCTTTGCATCACCAGAGGTGGATTTCCAGACTTCCCTGAGGCTGCCCTGAGTCCCCAGCAAAGCTGAGGCCCGTAGCTGTCGTGGGTAACGTGGAACCGTGACCCCTGGACACCGCACGTATTTGCAAGTGCATCCTCTTCTGGGTCTCCCACGAAGTCGTGCTTTGGGCTTCGAGTAGCCCCAGCCTCCAGCACCAACTGCACCGAAGATCACTGGCCTCCACTCCACGAGTGTCCTGTGAGCCAGCTCCACGTGCACCGTCTCGAGGCTCCTTCGCAGTTGCTAGTCCGTTGGCTAGTAGCACTCCACGAAGGCCAATCCTTTTCTTCTTGGGCTCCCTGGTTGCTCCAGGCTTGCCCTCACTTACCCTTGCTGGGTGAGTTCCTCAGACCTTGCTGGTCTGCACCATCGACGATCTTCACCTTCATCGAGACTTGCCGTTGCCAAGGCTTGTTGGGTCCAATCCGGTCGCCGACACCTCAGCACTCGACAGACATCGTGTACCAGCCCGAATCCTGCTCCTGGTCGCCGACAACGCCTTCTGGACCTCGTGGCTGCAGAAACGAGACGACTGTCAACCTACCTGAAGCATCCGACAACGGTGGGCATCTGTCCATCGCCTTCCTGGTCACTGGCTAGTGACCCAGACTCTGTCCCCTCTGCTTTCAGGTTCTTCAGATCTCCGATCCACTCTTGGATCCACCCGGACACTTTCCACTTGGTCGCCAGCAGCACTTTGCAGCAGATCGCCATAGAAAACGACGACGAAACCCGACCCCGAAAGACACCTATGCACCCGGCTTCCCTGGGTGAGGTAACACGAGTACTCCGGTGCTCCTGTGGGTAGAGACTCTAGAAAGACCTAGTTCTCAAAGGGTTTGCTCCAAGTCCTTCTTTAAGTGTCCCTTTTCTTTAACTTTCCAACCGCGACTTTCCCCATAGAAGTTAACGGTGATTCGCGGCTGTGTTTACACACTGCACGCGTCCCCCGTGGGTCCCCTGTGTCACTACCTTGGGTGGTTCCTTGTGGTCCAAGCACTTCTACAGGCTCTAGGCCTAGTGTCTAGCTCAGTCGTGGTTCTTATACCACTTTTTTGGTATATGGTTTGGTACGCCCCTAGGGCCCAAACGTGTATTTGTGCTATTACTGTGTTTAAATAACTTATAACTTGTGTACTTCGAACTCTAGCCTCATAAAGAGACTAGAGGGGTGTGTTTAGCAATAAATACATATATTTTGAATATATACCTGGTGTGTTGCACTTTCATTTGGTCACTCAAGAGATTATAGACTGGTAAAACAAGCTGCTTTACATTCCTTCAAGACTTAGCCTGAAGGCTGCTCTCCATAGCTACCACTAGGATAGCTTTCAATAAAGGTTGTCTTTAAACCTAACTCCAATAAGGGTTGTTTGGACTGGTGCAAGGTGCCCACTATAATTAGTGGACAGCATATGCCAGGCCAACTTCTCACATCCACCTGGTGGATTTTTATCAATTTCAGACATATCAACAGTATGGTACGAGCAAACACACATTCTGGATCCCACCGTGAGGCACCAATGTGAGGAAATGTGCTGCATTACATGATGTGGTTGTACGGCCTCACTGTGTAGTACACTCACAATACCATCTTCGTCCAGTCAGGCTTGTTTGTAAAACTGTAGCAGTCGGGCGTAAACAAAGGAACTAGTGTAAAGCATTAAACAGCACCAAAAACATTAAATAAGTAAGAAACACGACTCTCAAGAAATCTGTAAAATCAGAGTTTGTATAAATGACAAAGTATCAGAGTATAATTGTTGAGACTTTATTTAAAATTCGAGTTTAAGAGTTACGGGACAAGAAACTCTGCCTGTTATATTCCAGGGTTAGGCCCATGTAGCGAAGCAGCTCATGTCTTAAATTGTCCTAGAAAATAACATTTCACGACAATGTTGGATTTGTTTCTCTGAATCTACTTTGTTTACACATCTAGCTTTGCACAACATTATCACGATGCCTTGAACATCATGTACTAGGCGTCTCTACACACTAGGTACAAAAGTCATCCTATCTTCATCCACGGGGCGACAGGGCTATCTACATATCTATAACATCGCTAATCTAAGGTGTACATCGCAAGGCTGCTTTCTATTATAAATAATGAGCAACCCGATAGATAGGTCGAGGAGGAACTTCAGCTGACACCGAGGGTCCCTGCATGCTGAGAAATCACCACACAGCGGTCTGACATCTCCGTGAGTAGGTGTCCAGTTCATGACCAAGACGGGGTCCTTCATTCTCTCCCATCAGGTAATGGGGTTGGAGGATTCTTGGCTGTACACCTACACACACTCTAGGTACACTTAGAGTAGGGTTCACATAGTAGGAGTACGCTCGATTATTGCCTTGTTTATATGCCTGCATATATACTCCACTTTAGCACCATGGTAGAGCTATATCTACTGTTTACGCTCTTGGTGCTCATAATCACTTTTATCTGCTTCTGTCTATTAATCATTGCAGCACACGTATTTTATACAAGAATAGCTTTGGTTCAATAAATATATTGAAAACATTCCACAGTGTATTCTTTGTATACTTCTCTGAGAATAAGTAAGCACAAGTGACTGAACAAAAGGTTCTGTACTGTTTCCACGATCCCTGAGTGATCAGGGTTTTCATGTTCAGTGATTGCCAGAAACCATTCGCTCCCTGGTAGGTTAGGGGGGCTTACAGTGGCACTGTGAGCTAGCTGGTCTATAGGCCAACATATCCTGTGGGGGTGTCCGGAATCAGTCTTGGCACGAAGCTCCTAGTTTATGTTGTCCCAAAAATGTGCAGATCCTACGGATTAGTAGGAACTACACGACATGCCGTTCATACACAGTCTCATGCTATTTATACATTCCTGTTTACATACGTTAATATTACACAAGCTGGGTCATCACCAAACCCAATCAATCAATCAATCAAGCATTTGTAAAGCGCACTACTTACCCGTGAGGGTCTCAAGGCGCTAGATGGTGGGGGAATGCTGCTACTGTTCGAAGAGCCAGGTCTTGAGGAGTCTTCTGAAGGTCAGTAGGTCTTGGGTCTGCCGTAGGCGGAGGGGGAGGGTGTTCCATGTCTTGGCGGCGAGGTGGGAGAATGATCTGCTGCCGGTGGTCACTCTTCGGATGCGGGGGACAGTGGCGAGGGCTTGGTCGGCGGAGCGGAGCTGACGGGTGGGGGTGTAGAAGCTGAGTCGGCTGTTGAGGTACGCTGGTCCGGTGTTGTGGAGTGCTTTGTGTGCGTGGGTGAGGAGCTTGAAGGTTATCCTCTTGTTGACGGGGAGCCAGTGCAGGTCTTTCAGGTGGGGTGTGATGTGGCTGCGGCGAGGGACGTCAAGGATCAGGCGTGCGGAGGCGTTCTGGATGCGTTGGAGCCGTTTCAGGAGTTTGGCCGAGGCTCCTGCATAGAGGGCATTTCCGTAGTCCAGTCTGCTGCTGACGAGGGCCTGGGTGACCGTCCTTCTCGTTTCGGTGGGGATCCACTTGTAGATCCTGCGGAGCATACGGAGGGTGTTGAAGCAGGAGGAGGAGACGGCGTTGACCTACTTCGTCATGGAGAGGGTGGAGTCGAGGATGACCCCTAGGTTGCGTGCGTGGTCGGTGGGCGTAGGAGCTGTTCCTAGTGTGGTTGGCCACCAGGAGTTGTCCCAGGCCGAGGGGGTGGATCTGAGGATGAGGACCTCCGTCTT
Organism: Calotriton arnoldi; assembly: GCA_963921515.1. Lineage (NCBI taxonomy): Eukaryota > Metazoa > Chordata > Amphibia > Caudata > Salamandridae > Calotriton > Calotriton arnoldi. The sequence goes on along the minus strand of CAWUFW010015439.1, from coordinate 15,587 downwards.
GTCCGAGTTCAGCTTCAGCCGGCTGTTTCTCATCCAGTCGGCGACGGCCTTCATTCCCTCGTGGAGGTTGGTTTTGGCGGTGTGGGGGTCTTTGGTGAGGGAGAGGATCAGCTGGGTGTCATCGGCGTAAGAGATGATGTTGAGGTCGTGCAGTCGGGCAACGTAGGCGAGCGGGCTGAGGGATGAGCCCTGGGGTACGCCACAGATGATCTCGGTGGCTTCGGAGCGGAAGGGGGGGAGGCGGACGCTCTGTGTTCTGCCGGAGAGGAAGGAGGTGCTCCAGTCCAGGGCCTTCTCTTGGATCCCGGCGTCGTGGAGGCGTGTTCATAGTGTGCGGTGGCAGACCGTGTCGAAGGCGGCTGACAGGTCCAGGAGGATGAGGGCCGCGGTTTCTCCGTTGTCTAGCAGGGTCCTGATGTCGTCGGTGGCGGCGATGAGGGCAGTTTCGGTGCTGTGGTTGCGGCGGAACCCGGACTGGGATGGGTCCAGGATGCTGTTCTCCTCGAGGAATCTGGTCAGTTGTTTGTTGACAGCCTTCTCGATGACCTTCGCCGGGAAAGGGAGCAGGGAGATGGGTCGGAAGTTCTTGAGGTCCTTGGGGTCCGCCTTGGGTTTCTTGAGTAAGGCGTTGATCTCGGCATGCTTCCAGCTTTCTGGGAAGGTTGCTGTCTCGAAGGAGATGTTGATGGCTTTCCGGAGGTGGGGTGCGATGGTGGTGCTGGCTTTATTGAAGATGTGGTGTGGGCACGGGTCTGCCGGGGATCCGGAGTGGACGGAGGGTGCATGCAAGGTTCAGTCTTATCAGCACAAACATGCTCAGCCCGAGACGTCCGTTAAAATGTCTGCCTGATACTACACATGAGTCGCACATAGATAATAGAAGAACAAGAGACTTTAAGCCTCAGGCTACTGTTCCTCAATCCTGTCCTAGGAATTCTGTCGTATTGTCTTATTAGTGATATTACTTCTAGCTCGGTACCCTGGTTATGCAAGAGGGGATATTTATTTGCTTACATGGTCCCCTTCTACCATCTTCCTAGTGTGTTTTCACGCAGATGTGATACTGTCCTGGACCAGAAAACATTTCCTGTATAAAAATACAACTTACACCTCCTTTTAAAGGCACCACACTATGTCATTTCATCTTCAGGGCTGAAAGGGAGTTGTGTTCAAATATAGCTATTGGAGAAATGTAGGACTGAAATGTAGTTTGGTAATATAATTTTTTCCCTTTATAGTTCAGTCCCAATTCAGTCCATTCTTCTGTTATCCTGCCAACAGGAGGCATTTCATACGATAGTCATCCAGAGTTCCTTTGCTGTCCCCAATCTCTGGACTCTTTATAAGCTCTTTGAACACGATGAGTAGTATTGTTGTTATTATTGCTGACACAAGGGTGTAGGAGGCGGCCAGGATCCAAAGCCGTTTTAGCAGCAGCTCTTCCTTGAAATTGCAGATGTGTTGATGAAGTACCAGTTGAAAAGTGTGCCCAAGTAGCCTCGAAGGGCCTGCAACCACTGATGGTGAAGTCAACGCAGGTCCTGTTAGTTCCTAGCAGTACTGTGACAGCAGAGCATCAATTATCAGTGAAGTAAGGAGAACTCTAAGCGGAGGCGCAAATCAATAATTCCATCTGAGTACGTCTAATTGTCAGCAAAGTCAAAGGAAGTGCTTGAATTCAGAAACAGTCAGGCACTTCCGCAGATACACAATCAGTTTGTTCACAGTTTGTTCTTTCAACACTTCCTTTTTCATCACCTTTCCACTACACCCAATACCGGCTGGCGATTGGCACCGTGAAGCGTCTGCAGATGGGAAACAAATATAGAATCAGTTGTCCGAGTTGAATCAATTATTCAAAGAGACATTTGGCAAGAGCTCATAGTTGGAAAACGAGGCCGTATCTGTGAGGCCTGCACAAATAACATGTCTACATTTGTCCTTCACTGGGAACCAAACACCCCATTGTAGAGCTTGACTCTCAGATGGTAGCGTTGCAGAGCAGTCTTAGGCTTACTCAAGGGAGGTGGTGTGGGCTAGTAATCGCCATTTACCCGTACACAGAAATAACACTTAATAATTGATTGTCCAGTCTGTACTTCGCTTTATAAAAGGAAGAGTACATTTATTAAACACACACACTACTCAATACTATGCACCAATTTACAAATATACATAAGCTGTTGGAATTACTTTGTGACATTGCATAACATTTCCACCCCTCCCGCGGAGGGGGGGGGGGTCTAGTACCACCACTCCCATGTATGCACATCATCTTGCCCCATAATGAAATGAAATGAAAATAGGATTTCTAAGGCGCACTCATACCCACGGGTGTCTAGGCATTGAAGCTCCAGGGGGAAAGAGAAGAAGGGTAGCAAAACCCCAGACAGCAGCGAGGCTCCCGAGAAATGAAGGAACATATTTGAACTAATTATTAAAAAGCCAGGTTTTGAGCGCTTTGCGAAAGGTGAGCAGATTGTTTGAGGTTTTGAGGAAAAGTGGCATAGTATTCCAGAGTTTAGCAGTCGTGACTGCAAAACTCTTTCCTCCCCAGGTAGCCCTCCTAAACTTGGGGACAACCAGATTAGCCTGAGAGGCCGATCTTAGGCTTCTGGCCGGGATGTATCGATGGAAGAGTTGCCAAATAGAGACTGGTCCCTCGGAGTGGAGGGCCTTGAAGGCTAAACACAAGGATTTGAACACAACCCTTTTCTTGACCGGGAGCCAGTGAAGTGATGGGAGAGACTTGGATACCGACTGATGTTTTGGAATCCCTAACAGCAGGCTGGCAGCTGCGTTCTCGACTAATTGTAGTTTGTCTAAGGCTTTCTTTTGGGCCGTCAGGAAGAGCCCATTGCAATAGTCTATTTTAGCAAAGACTAGAGTGGTGATCACCGCTTTCCGCAGGTCCAGCGGGATGCAAGGGAAGATCTTCCTGAGAGATTTAAAAATGAAAAAACAAGATGAAGTGGTAGCCTTGGCATGTCCCACAAAGGAAAGTTTTTCATCAAACTGAATTCCCAGATTTTTCACCTTTGGCCCGGGAGTAGGGAGTGGACACATTTCCTGAGGCCACCAACTGGGGCCCCAAAATGATGGACTGTTGCCAAACAGTAGCACCTCCGTTTTATCAGACTTTAGTTTCAAGCAGTTGGTAGACATCCATTTCCCTATCTGCAGCATACAGTTGTGGAAATAGTTAGCTGTGTTGTCGGCATTCTCTGTGACTGACACCACAATCTGGGTGTCATCAGCGTAGGAGACAACCGAGAAGCCAAGGCCTTTGATCAGTAAGGCAAGAGGTGTAACGTACAGATTAAAAAGAGTGGGACTCAGTGAAGACCCCTGTGGAACACCACAGGGAAGGGTGAAAGAGGTAGCTCTGTGGCCGTTACATTCCACATACTGCGTTCTGTCAGAGAGGAAAGAGCTGAGGAGACTAAGAGCAGTACCTCCGACACCTATGGCGAACAACCGGTTGATCAGGAGTTGATGGTTGACAGTATTGAACGCTGCCGAAAGATCAAGTAAAATTAGGGCAGCGTTCCCTCCTTTGTCTAAAGTTGCTCTCACATATTCTGCGGCTGTGATCAAAGCTGTCTCAGTGCTATGTTGGCCTCTGAAGCCAAACTGGGAGGAATCCAGTAGATCGTGATCTTGGATGTAAAGAGAGAGCTCGGTGTTTATGGCCTTCTCTATCAGTTTGGCCGGAAAGGGGAGTCAAGATATTGACCTATAGTTATTAGGAATGTCAGCGTCCAAATTTGCTTTTTTTAAAAAGAGGGAGACCATAACCTGGAGTGAGGGCCTTGCCCACTGGCACCATCTCAGTGGCGACCCACCCCATTATCTCAACAAGCGTTTAAAAGGGGCACACCTACCATGGTGACACATAACCCTGACTGAGCATCTCATACTGACCATACAGTATACACCTCTACATCTTAGGGGCTAACTGTCTGGGTTGTTCTTCACCTAAGGCAGCAGCAAGAATACATGTTTAAGCATCACTTAAAATGACAGTACTTATCACGGCTGATAACAGTTATAATGCATTGCAATAAAAGCCCCTAAAAGGCATCACAGTTATAATCACAGGATTAAGCATATACAGCCAGACACCCTAGCAGGAATGTCCGGCAACCTAACCCCACTTTGCTTATGACTTCACATTACACATGTGACTTTCAGTCCCTCAAACAAAATAACATCTGGTAAATGCACTTCTCCTGCAATTGCACCTCTTCATCTCCAGTGGATACCCTTCACACCTTCGTGCAGTCCCAAAAGTTCCAGCCACAGGATGCTGTTGACGCATGGCTGAGCCCTTGAGGGGTTATTTCTTTCAAGTCCCCCAGAGACTTAGGGAGGGACTTTACATCTTCGTGCTGGGGGAGACTGCGTTGCTCCTGCACCTCCCCTTGCACTACTGCACACCAACAGTGGTGGCCCCATCCTCCTGGGACCACCACCTGCCAAAATAACCAGGTTTCCTGCAGGCTTCCTCCTGCCTCGCTAGGCATTATGGGGCGCTTTTGCTCATTTGGTGCATAACATAGCAGCGGCTCCCCTGCTGATCAGGGAGAGCTGCGCTGCCTTCGGTGGTGGCCTCACGCCACTTCGAATCCTCGTCGGGGGCCCGGTCCCACCCGGACGCCGTTCTTCCACAGGTGTGGTGTTTGCAGCTCGGGGAGCCCACCCCCGGCTGCTCTGACCGGCTTCCCGTCCGGCCCGCACACTCGTGTGCGGCTGCGGAAGCCAGCACGTCCATTCTGGTCTGCGCAGACACGGAGGCTGCTGTTGGTCCGGCAGGACCTCGGGGGAGTGCGACGGCACTGCCCCCGCCTTCCTCCTACCATGGGGGGTGTGCGGCGGCACTCCCCCCTCCTTCCGGCATCACCGGGGCCCGGGGTTGGGGTTGCCGGTCCCCTAGGATGTCTTCACGGGGAGCGCGACGGCGCTCCCCGGCTTCTGCTTCTTCGGGGGCCAGGGTAGGCTCATGGCACCCCTCCTGGGCACCTTCAGGAGGAGGGCGACAGCGCTCCCCGACTTTCTCTTCTTCTGGGGGCAGCCCCTGGGACCTGACCTACCTCGGGGGCACGTCCAAGACTGGCGGCAGAGCCCCACGCGCTTCGCCGTCGTTCTTCCCAGAGATAAAAGGTCACCTACCTTCTGGGGGGCATATCTCAGCCCCCAGGGGACCGATTTTCACCATCTTGGCCTCTTCTTGCTCCTGGTAGCCCGCCCTAGCCACTGGGAGCACTTTCCTTTGCCCTCCTGGTCTCAAGGAGGGTGTACTCAGCAGGGAGCTGTCTTCACTGGCTCCCTGTGCCAGCCTTTCACCTGGCTCTCCTCCTGGGCCTCTCTTCTACTTGCGCAGGGGCCAAGGCTTCTGCTCACTGGTCCTGGACTCTCCCACAGGCGCAATCCAGGGTCATGGGACAGTCAGGGGGTTCCTCCTTCCAACTGCTCATGGCGCCAGGCTCCAGCACCAGTCTTCCTCAGCAGACCACACCCCAGAGAGAGCTCCTCTTCCTGTGCAAGACCTTTTAAAAGAATTTGGAAGGGGCTGGCAGGAAGGCTCTGCTGCCCTATGTAGGAGAGTAGGATCTGCTTCACATGGGTACCCCCACTTTTTGCTGATGCTTCACTGTTTTTCGACATTAGTCTGGCTGGGGCCCTGCTAATCAGAACCCCAGCCTAGCTGCTTCCTCTCTAAAATGGTTTCCATGTGCCTTAGGCACATCACTGATTGGAATCTGGAGTGCCCTTATAAGTCCCTAGTATATGATATACTATGTACCAAGGGCATAGGTACCTCAGAGGCCTGCCAGGGGCTGCAGCATGTATTATGCCACCCCTGGAAGGCCACCCAAACTGACACCACAGGTCTGCTACTGCAGCCTGGGTAAGGTGGTGCATGCACCCCTTACTGTGATATAGGTTACCTATATCACGAAATACATACACACATATAAACCTATAAGTCACTCCTAAGGCAGGCCTTATCAATCCTAAAGGCAGAGTGCGTGGCTCCTATGTGAGAGGGTGCCCCTGCATGAGCAGGGCCCCTCTGCAGCGTTCGGAGACCATCTCTGATGCTGTTTGTAGTGCAGCCTGACCATATACTCTTAAGCGCATTATATCCTCGCGGTAAAATGCTAACTTTGGAATGGCTGCACCTAAACATGTCGTGTTTGGTGTCAAACATCTTGGAATACTACCCCCCCGCCAATCCTGGCGGCGGGGGTAGCATTCCACCCTTCTAGAGGGAAAGACATGTTAACTCTGACAAACCCGGTAACTTCTCTCCAAAGCCCTGGCATCACAAAATGGATGCTGCTGCCACAGACACGAGTCTGGCCTCCTGCTGCTGGACGAAACTCCGGCAGGGGAGGCCTGGACAATAGGTTTCCTGTCCCAGGGAGGTGTGACCACCTCCCCAGACAGGATAATGTGTATTGGGGCTGGGCGGGAGCACCATCTGTGTGCTTTGAAGTCCTGCACTGGGGGCACATTTGGTGTCCCTGTGCATACCCCAGTTCAAACCGGATCAGGGGCTTGCAGCCCCTACTTTGGCGTGAACTGGACAAAGGGAAAGGGGTGTAGCCACCCCTCTGCCCTGACCCACCCATAGGTGGGGCCACAGAGTAGTCCAACCCCTATTTTTAGAATAAAGGTAGGAACCCAGTCCTTAGGACTTTAGATTATACCTGGACGAAACTCTGAAACTGAATCCTGGACCTTCGACGCTCTACGACAAGATTAGAGGACTGAAGAATCTCCCTTGGGGTCAAGGAGTGACTCCCCTGCTTGGCAGGCACCAAAGAAGCATCTGTCCGGTTCGCATTTCTGAAGCTCCCGTCGAACGCCGAAGTCATCGCATCACCAGAGGTGGATTCTCAGACTTCCCCGAGGCTACCCTGAGTCCCCAGCAAAGCTGAGGCCTGTGGCTATCGTGGGTGACTTGAGACCGTGACCCCTGGACACCGAGCACATTTGCAAGTGCATCCTCTTCTGGGTCTCCCAAGAAGTCGTGCTTTGGGCTCCGAGTAGCCCTAGCCTCCAGCACCACCTGCACCGAAGATCCCTGGCCCCCACTCCACGAGTGTCCTGTAACCCAGCTCCACGTGCGGCGTCACGAGGCTCCTTCGCGGTCGCTAGCCCGTTGGCTAGTAGCCCTTAACGAAGGCCAATCCTTTTCTTACTTGGCACCCTGGTTGCTCCAGGCCTGCCCTCACTTACCTTCGCTGGGTGAGTTCCACAGACCTTGCTGGTCTGCACCATCGACGATCTACATCTTCCTCGAGACTTGCCGTTGCCAAGGCTTGTTGGGTCCAATCCGGTCGCCGACACCTCAGCACTCGACAGACATCGTGTACTAGCCCGAATCCTGCTCCTGGTCGCCGACAACGCCTCCTGGACCTCGTGGCTGAAGAGTCAAGACGACTGTCAACGCACCTGAAGCACTCGACATCGGTGGGCATCTGTCCATCGCCTTCCTGGTCACTGGCTAGTGACCCAGACTCTGTCCCCTCTGCTTTCAGGTTCTTCAGAACTCCGATCCACTCTTGGATCCACCCGGACACTTTTCTCTTGGCCGCCAGCAGCACTTTGCAGCAGATCGCCATTCGAATCGACGACGAAACCCGACCCCGAAAGGCACCTATGCACCCGGCTTTCCTGGGTGAGGTAACACGAGTACTCCGGTGCTCCCGTGGGTAGAGACTCTTCAAAGTCCTAGATCTCAAAGGGTTTTGTCCTAGTCCTCTTTTAAGTGTCCCTTTTCTATAATTTCCCGATCCCGACTTTCTCCATAGAAGTCAACGGCGTCTCGCGGTTGTGTATTTACACTGCACGCGTCTCCCGTAGGTCCCCTGTGTCACTACCTTGGGTGGTTCCTTGTGGTCCAAGCACTTCTAGAGGCTCTAGGCCTAGTGTCTAGTTCAGTCGTGGTTCGCATACCACTTTATTGGTATATGGTTTGGTACGCCCCTAGGGCCCAAACGTGTATTTGTGCTGCTACTGTGATTTGATAACTTATAACTTATGTACTTCGAACTCTAGCCTCATAAAGAGACTAGAGGGGTGTGTTTAGCAATAAATACATATATTTTGAATATATACCTGGTGTGGTGCTCTTTCATTTGGTCACTCAAGAGATTATAGACTGGTAAAACAAGCTGCTTTACATTCCTTCAAGACTTAGCCTGAAGGCTGCTCTCCATAGCTACCACTAGGATAGCTTTCAATAAGGTTGTCTTTAACCTATCTCCAATAAGGGGTTGTTTGGACTGGTGCAAGGTGCCCACTATAATTAGTGGACAGCATATGCCAGGCCAACTTCTCACATTGGTGTGCAGCGTGTGGGATTCCAGCTTGCTATTGTTTTACCAGATAATCTCAATTGAATTGATCAACTGAAAACCACTAAAGGTACCTAAGGTACATATAATTTAAGCTTAGAATACAGTAAGTTCTACTGAACTTAGAGTTGTGTGTTAAGGGATAGCACAACCCTTTCTACAACTCAAGAGAGTTTAGTAGGCCACACTAGAGTAGGTAGTGCATACACCACACCACACTAGTAATGTCTTTAAGGGTAGGATCTAAAGAATCCTTGCAGGAAGCCATTGAGCTTCCACCCTCCAAGTATGATACACTCCCATTCTTGGAATTGAGAGCTTTATGTAACTTGAGAAAAATAAGGACAGGCCAAAGCCCCACCACCCAACACCTCAAGGAGTTGTTGGTGGCTTATGACCTTAGTAAGCCTGTAGGGACTGAAGGGGCAGGAGCTGAGGGTGGGGCAGAAGAAGAGGACGAGGCCAGGGGTACCAATACCCCCAGCCCCCCCTCTGAAACTGGCCAGGAGGGTGACAATGACCCTGACCTGGAAAACCCAATCCCTCCTGTGGATGATGATGAGGATGATCAGGATGATGCCCTCTTTGTCCCCCCAGGAAGGATTAAGAGTGTGCCCAGGAAGTCTAGATCTCCTTCTCAGGAGTCTAACCACTCTGGCACCTCTATAGGGAGCTCTGTCTCATCTCATAGGAGGGAATCCTCTCATGAGAGAAGCAAGAGGCTGGTTCAATATGAGGAAGCTCAGCTTAAACTCAAAAAGAAGCAACTAGCCATAGACAGGGAGTCCCTAGATCTCTTTAGAGAGAGAAGAAAATTGGGACTAGAGTCCCATGGTGGCAGCCATATCCCTAGAGATAGGGAAAGGTCCTATGACCATAGGAACCTGAGCAAGATTGTCCCTCCCTACCAGAGTGGGGATGATATCCACAAATGGATAACTGCATTAGAGAGGGCCTGTAAAGTACAGAAGGTCCCTCAGGAGCAGTGGGCAGCAATCTTGTGGCTCTCCTTTGCTGACAAAGGTAGAGATAAGCTCCTCACTGTTAGAGAGGAGGATGCTGATAATTACAAGGTCTTGAAGAGTGCTCTTATTGATGGGTTTGGCCTAACCACTGAACAGTACAGGTTGAAGTTCAGAGATACCCAAAAGCACAGACTCAAGACTGGGTAGACTATGTGGATTGTTCTGCCAAGGCTCTGGAAGGCTGGTTGATGGGCAGTAAGGTGTGTGACTTCTCAGGATTGTACAATCTGATAATGAGGGAGCAGATTCTTAATAACTGTCAAAATCAGCTGTTGCATCAATACCTGGTAGACTCTGATCTGACCTCTCCCCAAGAATTGGGAAAGAAGGCAGACAAATGGGTCAGAACCAGGGTGAAGCAGAAGGTACAGAACCAAGGTGGGGAAACCAAGAAGCAAGATGCTAAGAACTCTGAAAAGGGTGGGGAGAAGGGTAAAGATCAAAAGTCTTCATCAGGCCCCCAAAAATCTTCTTCTGGTGGGGATTCACAGTCTACCAAAGGGAAAGGCCAAAGAAAACCATGGTGCAAGGTCTGTAAGCAAAAGACCCACTGGACCAGTGATTGCACCAAGTCCAAAGACTCCGGTCCAGCACCCACCAATGCCCCTAAGGCACCTGTTCCCCCTAGTACAGTTGGTGGGAGTGCTCCAGCCAAGGGTTTAGTAGGGTTCACCCTGGGTACTGAGTTGGGCTCTGACCTAGTCAGGGAACTGACTCAGGCTGTGTTAGTCTGTGATGGAGGCATGGATGTGCCCTCCTCTATGGGCAAGTACAGACAACAGCCTTTAATCAATGGACGTGAGGCTTTGGCATTTAGGGACACAGGGGCAAGTGTCACAATGGTGACACAAGACCTTGTGAATCCTGGGCAAGTTATACTTGGTGAAATGTACCAAGTGACCAATGCTAGCAATGTCAGAACAGACCATACTCTGGCAGTTGTTAACTTCTCCTGGGGAGGGGTAACTGGCCTTAAGAAGGTTGTGGTAAGTGCAAACCTACCAGTCGAATGCTTGCTTGGCAATGACTTAGAGACTTCTGCTTGGGCAGAAGTGGAGCTCAGGACCCATGCAGAAATGCTGGGGATCCCTGCAGATGTGTTTGCTGTGACCAGGTCACAAGCCAAAATGTCTAGCACTGAACAGGCCTTGGATTCTGGAAGAATGGACCAAGTGCCTTCCAAGAGGAGGAGTAGTAGGGTTAAGGCAGTGCCTTCCCCCTTGGCTCAGGAGGAAGATCAGTCCCTTGAGGGGGATGATCTCAGCCCTGAAGAAGGAACTGTCCCAGAGGAACTGGAACCTGACCAGGTTGAGTTCTTGGGGACAGGGGGACCTTCTAGGGCAGATCTGAGCCAGGAGCAGCAGAGCTGCCCCTCCCTTGAACCCCTCAGACAGCAAGCTGCTGCTGAGGCTGCTGGGAAAGCTAGTGGTCCCCATACAGTGTATTGGGATGATGGACTCCTGTACTCAGAGAGTAGAGACCCCAAGCCTGGTGCTACCAGGAGGTTGGTAATACCTCTGAAGTTCAGGGGCTTCCTATTGACCCTAGCCCATGATATTCCCTTAGCAGGTCACCTGGGCCAGAACAAGACTTGGGACAGAATTGTCCCTCACTTTCACTGGCCCCACATGTCTGAAGACAGCAAGGAGTTTTGTCGCTCCTGTGTAACCTGCCAAGCCAGTGGCAAGGCAGGTGGCACTACAAAGGCCCCCTGATACCACTACCTGTGGTGGGGGTGCCCTTTGAGAGGGTAGGGATTGACATTGTTGGTCCCATGGATCCCCAAACAGCCTCTGGGCACAGGTTTATCCTGGTGGTAGTGGATCATGCCACCAGGTACCCAGAAGCTATTCCCCTCAGGACCACTACAGCACCTGTGGTGGCAAGGGCCCTCCTGGGATTCTTCTCAAGAGTGGGCTTTCCTAAGGAGGTAGTATCAGACAGGGGTGCTAACTTCATGTCTGGGTACTTAAAAGCAATGTGGAAGGAGTGTGGAGTGACTTATAAGTTCACCACACCCTATCACCCACAATGCAATGGTTTAGTTGAGAGATTCAACAAAACCTTGAAGGGCATGATTAAAGGGCTCCCAGAAAAGCTTAGGCGTAGATGGGACATACTCTTGCCCTGCCTTTTATTCGCATATAGGGAGGTGCCTCAGAAGGGGGTTGGTTACAGCCCTTTTGAACTTCTGTTTGGCCACCCTGTGAGGGGTCCACTGTGCTTGGTGAAGGAAGGATGGGAGTTACCTCTCAAGCCCCCAAAGCAAGATATAGTGGACTATGTACTTGGTCTCCGCTTCAGGATGGCTGAGTACATGAAAAAGGCAACCAAAAACCTTGAGGCTAGCCAGGAACTTCAAAAGGCCTGGCATGACCAAAGAGCTGTCCTGACTGTTTACCAGCCAGGACAGAAGGTGTGGGTGTTGGAGCCAGTGGCCCCAGCAGCTCTCCAAGATAAATGGAGTGGACCCCACACTATTGTTGAGCAGAAGGGTGAGGTCACTTACTTAGTGGACCTAGGAACACCCAGGAGTCCCCACAGGGTTCTCCATGTCAACAGGTTAAAACCATATGTGGACAGGGCAGACATGGGCTTGCTCATGGCTACTGATGAAGGGCAGGAGGAAGAGAGTGACCCACTCCCTGACCTGCTCTCACAGAACCCTGACGATGGGTCAGTTGACGGTGTAGCCTTGGCAGGCAGCCTCACTACCCAGCAACAAACTGATTGCAGGCAAGTCCTCAATCAGTTTAGACATATGTTTTCACTGACACCCAGTCAGACCACCTGGTGCACTCATGAAGTGGACACTGGGGACAGTCTGCCTATTAAAAACAAGATTTATAGGCAACCTGACCATGTCAGGGACTGTATCAGGAGGACTGAAGTCCAGAAAATGTTGGAATTGGGAGTCATTGAACCCTCAGATAGCCCTTGGGCTAGTCCAGTAGTCCTAGTACCGAAACCTCACACCAGTGGTGGAAAAAGAGAGATGAGGTTTTGTGTGGACTACAGGGGTCTCAATGCAGTCACTAGGACTGATGCCCATCAAATACCCAGGGCAGATGAGCTCATAGATACTTTGGCCTCTGCCAAATATCTCAGCACATTTGACCTAACAGCTGGCTACTGGCAGATCAGACTAGCTGATACTGCAAAGCCCAAAACAGCATTCTCAACCCCTAGTGGGCATTATCAATTTGTGGTAATGCCCTTTGGTCTGAAGAATGCACCTGCCACTTTCCAGAGGTTGGTGAATACAGTTCTCACAGGTCTGGAAGCCTATAGTGCAGCATATCTAGATGATATTGCTGTCTTTAGCTCCACCTGGGAGGATCACCTGGTCCACCTCAGGAATGTTTTACAGGCCCTGCAAAAAGCAGGCCTGACTATCAAGGCCACTAAGTGCCAGATAGGGCAGAGTCAGGTTGTGTACCTGGGCCACCTTGTGGGTGGAGGCCAGGTTCAACCTTTGCAGAGCAAGATCCAGACCATTATGGACTGGACTGCTCCCACTACCCAGACTCAGGTGAGAGCCTTCTTAGGCCTGACTGGGTACTATAGGAGATTTGTCAAGGGGTATGGATCAATAGTGACACCCCTGAATGACTTAACTTCTAAGAAAATGCCCAAAAGGTTCAGTGGACAGCTAGCTGTCAAAAGGCATTTGATGACCTCAAGCAGGCCATGTGCACTGCTCCAATTCTGCAGAGTCCTGATTACTCCAAGAAGTTCATTGTTCAAACTGATGCATCTGAATTGGGGGTAGGGGCTGTACTGTCACAATTGAATGAAGAAGGTCAGGATCAGCCAGTAGCTTTCATTAGCAGAAGGCTGACCCCTAGAGAGAAAAGTTGGTCAGCCATAGAGAGGAGGCCTTTGCTGTGGTCTGGGCTCTGAAGAAGTTGAGGCCATACTTGTTTGGTACACACTTCCTGGTTCAGACAGACCATAAGCCCCTCCTATGGCTAAAACAAATGAAGGGTGAAAACCCCAAACTGCTTAGGTGGTCCATTTCCCTACAGGGGATGGACTTTACAGTGGAACATAGGCCTAGGAGTAACCATGCGAATGCAGATGGACTCTCTAGGTATTTCCACTTAGAACATGAAGACTTAACTGGGCAAGGTTAGTTTAATGTCCCTACGTTTGGGGGGGTTGTGTAGGAGAGTAGGATCTGCTTCACAGGGGTACCCCACTTTTTGCTGATGCTTCACTGTTTTTCGACATTAGTCTGGCTGGGGCCCTGCTAATCAGAACCCCAGCCTAGCTGCTTCCTCTCTAAAATGGTTTCCATGTGCCTTAGGCACATCACTGATTGGGATCTGGAGTGCCCTTATAAGTCCCTAGTATATGGTATACTATGTACCAAGGGCATAGGTACCTCAGAGGCCTGCCAGGGGCTGCAGCATGTATTATGCCACCCCTGGAAGGCCATCCAAACTGACACCCCAGGTCTGCTTGTGCAGCCTGGGTAAGGTGGTGCATGCACCCCTTACTGTGATATAGGTTACCTATATCACTAAATACATACACACATATAAACCTATAAGTCACTCCTAAGGCAGGCCTTATCAATCCTAAAGGCAGAGTGCATGGTTCCTATGTGAGAGGGTGCCCCTGCATGAGCAGGGCCCCTCTGCAGCGTTCGGAGACCATCTCTGATGCTGTTTGTAGTGCAGCCTGACCATATACTCTTAAGCGCATTATATCCTCGCGGTAAAATGCTAACTTTGGAATGGCTGCACCTAAACATGTTGTGTTTGGTGTCAAACATCTTGGAATACTACTCCCCCCCGCCAATTCTGGCGGCGGGGGTAGCATTCCACCCTTCTAGAGGGAAAGACATGTTAACTCTGACCAACCCGGTAACTTCTTTCCAAAGCCCTGGCATCACAAAATGGATGCTGCTGCCACAGACACGAGTCTGGCCTCCTGCTGCTGGACGAAACTCCGGCAGGGGAGGCCTGGACAATAGGTTTCCTGTCCCAGGGAGGTGTAACCACCTCCCCAGACAGGACAATGTGTATTGGGGCTGGGCGGGAGCACCATCTGTGTGTTTTGAAGTCCTGCACTGGGGGCACATTTGGTGTCCCTGTGCATACCCCAGTTCAAACCGGATCAGGGGCTTCCAGCCCCTGCTTTGGCGCGAACTGGACAAAGGGAAAGGGTGTAGCCACCCCTCTGCCCTGACCCACCCATAGGTGGGGCCACAGAGTAGTCCAACCCCTATCTTTAGTATAAAGATAGGAACCCAGTCCTTAGGACTTTAGATTATACCTGGACGAAACTCTGAAACTGAATCCTGGACCTTCGACGCTCTACGACAAGATTAGAGGACTGAAGAATCTCCCTTGGGGTCAAGGAGTGACTCCCCTGCTTGGCAGGCACCAAAGAAGCATCTGTCCGGTTCGCATCTCTGAAGCTCCCGTCGGACGCCGAAGTCATCGCATCACCAGAGGTGGATTCTCAGACTTCCCGAGGCTACCCTGAGTCCCCAGCAAAGCTGAGGCCCGTGGCTATCGTGGGTGACTTGAGACCGTGACTCCTGGACACCGAGCACATTTGCAAGTGCATCCTCTTCTGAGTCTCCCACGAAGTCGTGCTTTGGGCTCCGAGTAGCCCTAGCCTCCAGCACCACCTGCACCGAAGATCACTGGCCCCCACTCCACGAGTGTCCTGTAAGCCAGATCCACGTGCGGCATCACGAGGCTCCTTCGCGGTCGCTAGCCCGTTGGCTAGTAGCCCTTAACGAAGGCCAATCTTTTCCTAACTTGGCATCCTGGTTGCTCCAGGCCTGCCCTCACTTACCCTCGCTGGGTGAGTTCCACAGACCTTGCTGGTCTGCACCATCGACGATCTACATCTTCACCGAGACTTGCCGTTGCCAAGGCTTGTTGGGACCAATCCGGTCGCCAACACATCAGCAGTCGACAAACATCGTGTACCAGCCTGAATCCTGCTCCTGGTTGCCGACAACGCCTCCTGGACCTCGTGGCTGAAGAGTCAATACGACCGTCAACGCACCTGAAGCACTCGACATCGGTGGGCATCTGTCCATCGCCTTCCTGGTCACTGGCTAGTGACCCAGACTCTGTCCCCTCTGCTTTCAGGTTCTTCAGAACTCCGATCCACTCTTGGATCCACCCGGACACTTTTCTCTTGGCCGCCAGCAGCACTTTGCAGCAGA